>VXAZ01007860.1:1144385-1249727 GCA_013399875.1 Gymnorhina tibicen
CCGCGCGGTCCCTCCCGGCCGGGCCCGGACGAGCCGCCCTCCCGGCCGCCTCCCCGTTCCAGCCGGGACTTCTGCACCGCACGTCCCGTGCCGCTTCCCCAGCCTTTATTTTCCCTTTTCTTTTATTCCTACTTCCTTTATTTCTTCTTTTTATTTTTTTTTTCCCCATAAAAAAGGGGCGCCGAGCGGTCAGATGTTTCAGCCCAGCTTTTATCGCCCTTTCCAAGGGAGTCGGGAGAGGGAGGGGGCGGAGTTTTCCCCTCTTCCCTCTGGGTCCGGGCTCGGTATATATGTATTTTTAAACGTAAACACTTGCCGTCCCGGGACTGGTGCCCGATCCCAGGGAGAGCGGGGGGTGCCCCGGTTTCGTGCCGCTCTCGGCGGGATCGCACCCGGGGCTGGTGGCCCGGAGATCGCGGGAGCTGGGGATGCCCCGGGAGCGCTCCCGCTGGGGCGAGGGGAGTTCTGCCCTTGCTCTCCGCACCGGGAAAAAGGAGGAGAGAGTTGTGAGAGAAATGCCTATGTCTCTTCCGAAGTTGTTCCCGCTGTTGCTCGGCAGTGGCTGCGCTCGCAGGGGCTGCGGCGGAGCGGACACCGCGCTGCTGGCAGGAAAATGGAGCGCGTTTGCTGAGCGGGCAGATTCCGTGACAGGGCACAGCGGAGCTGCGGGGCCGCCGGGGAGGCTGTCAGGTCACGTAGGAGGGATGGGTGATGCCAGGAGTCATCGCTGCTGGCTGAGCCCTTTCCCATTGGCACCCGTCTTGTTTCGCGGCATCTGTGTAATTGGGACAAAATGTTGGGCCTTTTTTTTTTTCCTCATTTTTTTCTTCTTCTTCTATTTTTTTTCCTTTTTTAAGCAGCTAAGCCTTCAGATTTATTTGAGAATCTGTGAATACAGATCTTAACGTGACCATGTTATTTTTGTCTGTTAGTGATTAGCAGCCACTTCTCAAAGAACTGTTCTGGGCGGTTTTTTTAAATGCCAGGAAATTTGTGAAATGAGACTATTTAAATTAAAAAACAGTATTTGGGGTAGTCCATTCTCTGGTTCCCAGTGGCAAAAATCCTGTTTGTGTGAAGGACACAGGATCAGACTTGCAAAGAGAACATCCTAATGGGTCATAGCAGGGTTCTGCTTCCCTGCCGAGTTGGACGTGGACTGTATTTTTGGCTGATTCTCCATGTCTATGTGTATATTCACAGGATGCTTCTTTACCAATGTGTAGGAATTAAGAGCAGTGTTGATGTTTTTAAAAACTTTGAATAAATTTTCTGCTCAAACTCTAAATCCCGTGGAGGTTGCTGTCTGTAAATGGACAGAGTTTGCCCTCCTAAATCGATCTCATAAATCAGTCTCTAAATATGCCAACTTTTTTCCATGTAACTGCCCCTTCAGTGTATTTATAGCTCCACTTCGATACTGGAACTACACCAGAACCTTTGAGGGGAAAACCCTGACTACAGCACTGGTCAAGTGGTTCTCTGTCCTAAAGAGGTAATACCTTAATTTTCACTTGAGAGGGGGATCTGCATTTTGAGTAGGCAGAGTATCAGGGGGATAATACAGCTAACATAAGGTAACATAAACTTATGTTAGCGTGATTTGGTTTAACATCTCCATGCATTGTAGGCCATAAGGTTGTGAGTTTAAATCTTACACGTCATTTTTTACTCTTTTCTTCTCGTCTAAAAGAAAGATACAGCTTAGAGAAGGACTTAAAGTAAAATTGCGCCTGTTTGTCTGTAGTGCCTGATCAGTTGTAGGCTGAAGGCTGACGCTTCCTTCAAAGACCTAAAAGTGACCTTGACATTACAGTTGCCGTCTTTGAGCAAACAAAAAGTTGACGTACTTAAGACGATGAACTTTAGCTGAGTGCACTGGCTGGAGAGTTGGCTGTTGCTCCCTGTAATTCTATGCTTAAGCAAAGGCACAGCAGAGAGCTGCCTTTTCCAAAGCCGTATTTTATGGTGGTGGTATTTCAAGGGGCTGCACCAGATGAAAAGATGGGAAAGTGATTTCAATAGGAAACTGCTTTTCTGCAACGCATACTTTTCACATGTATATATGGAAAATTGTAACTTCGCGCTCTATTAGGTTTTGCACGCAAGTGTTGGGGCAAACCCAGGTTACCATCTGGGAATGGAGATAAAAAGTCTGAAATTGCAGTCAAATATGGTTTCAGTTCCTAGGAAGGGTGAAGAAAAGGAGCACTTTGAAGCTAGTACATAAACATATGTTTCACAGGGACTTCAATTTTTAGTTTGAAACAGTTGGACATGGTATTAAAGCTAGCTTATACTCATTTTGAGGCTAAAAAAAGTAAAAACCCTCAACCAGCCTTGTCCTGCAGGTGGAATAATCAGATTTCCTTGAGTGTATGCCTTAATGCCATGAATGTCTGTTTCCCCTCTTAGGAGTTCTGTTCTCAAGCCTTGTTCATGTGTTTTTGGTTAACGTTCTGACAGCCATTGGCACCTGCTGTCAGTTCCCTGGAGCTGGTGTTCAGAACAGTTTGTTTGAGGGAATAGACTGGTCATTTCCAGCAGCAGATGTCTGAGGAAAGTACAGGTAACTTTTGGTGCTGGTTGGGGGTCCAAGATGTGGATTTAGCAGAGGAGAAGAAAACAGGGAGCTGGGGCTAAATCCTGCACAGCTCTCCACGGGCTATGCTGTGGTTTCATGAGTACATGAAAGAACTTGTTTGTGCAGAGAGATAGAGGACTGCTAAATTTCACAGCTTCTGCTATCTTCTTGTATGTTTTTCTTTCTTCCCTTGTTCTTTTGCCTTCAACTTTGCAAATGGTTATGTGCTCACTTCAACTTGCTGTGATTTTTCTGTCCCCTTATTTTTGAAAAAATGTAATTGGAAAGCCCCTTTCTCCCTATCTGTCCTTTAAAACATGATAGTAAACCTGGGCTTCATGGTTTTCTGCTGTGTTGCAGCTCTGCTGTGCACGTGCCAGTTAAAATAGCTGATGCTTTGTGGTGGCAGCACAGAGGGTTTTTTACTGCCATTATGCTATGGAACCACCAGATATTTAAACACAGCTGTCCTTGGTAAAGCAAGGATGAAAAGATTGAGGGAATGGGAATAAGTCTTAAATTCTCTTCTAGAATGACTACACTTTTGTCTGGGGTGGGCTAGGGCTCAGTAGGGCAAGTGGATGTGGTTTAAATCAGAATCTTAGCAATGATGGTTGGTTTATGGAACCAGTTTGTAGAAAGTCTACTGATGTAGTATAATAATTCCCAGTATTCTGAGGGAGTCTCATCAGTGCATATGAATATCTCAAAGGCTGGTGCCAAGAGGTTGGTGCCAGACTCTTTTCAGTGGTGCTCAGTGACAGGATGAGGACCAATGGCCATAAACTAAAAACACAAGTTTCACCTTAACATGAGGAAGAACTTTTTTACACTGAGGGTGGCAGAGCCCTGGAACAGGCTGCCCAGGGAGGTCGTGGAGTTTCCTTCTCTGGAGACATTCCAATCCCACCCAGGTGTGTTCCTGTGTCACCTGCTCCAGGTGACTCTGCCTTGGCAGGGGATTGGACGGGATGATCTCCAGAGGTCCCTTCCAACCCTAACTGTTCTGTGATTCTAGTATGTCCTACTTAGAGTGAAATACCTTTTATAGGATAAAAGGTAAAACTCCATCAAAAATACCTTGTGTAGACTTAACACTTTTTGGGATAAATTGGTTCAGATTTCTCTGTTCTTCTTAGAGTTCATAAGATGACTTTTGAAAGTAAATTAGGAAATCTTAATTTTGATGTAAGTATAATTAAAAATCCTGTGGTTATTTGACTGTTCCCACTGATAGTGCATTATTTAAAAGCAAGGAGTTTAAAAATGAGAAATGGACTTGGTCTCCCTAGGATGTAAGCGGCACTGATATGATTCAGACAAGGCTACAGATAGCATCCTCTTACTTTCTAATCTTTTCAGTTGTACACAGTGACTAAAAAGTGCCAGATATTAACCTAGGTATTGATGTTTAAACTAGAGGCTCAGACAGCATAGGTACAGAAGTGGAATATTTTGCTGTGGTTTTGTTTGGCAGTTGCTCTTTGGCACTAATCACATAGGCAGATCTTCTGTCTTGAGTAATACTTAAACATGCTGAGATATGTAATGGTGTTAAGAAATGTTATATTCAGCAGAACAGATGTAATTTGGTAAAAGCTGCGGTGCCTGACCAAGGCCCCTTTTCTGGAAGACACCTGTTTGCATTAAGCTTTTTTTTGTGATCTTTCATCAGCATAGTGAGCAAATTTAAGAAGCTGGTTGGTTTACAGGAAAAAAAACCAAACCAAGATGGGCTTGTCTGACATCATTCAGTGCTGTCCCCATGGAGCTGGGTCAAGTTAAGTTAGCTCAAGACGGATGAATATAATCAAGTAACATTATGTGACATCTTTTGTATTCTGAACTTGATTGTGCTTGTGCTACTCAAGAAGTTGCTGAAGACCTTGCAGGAATTGGTGTACAGGCAGAAAACTTTCCTTCTGGAAGGAAGTCTGACCCTCCCCTTCTGCTGTGTACTGGTCAGAAAACAGCAGTTTGACTTTTGATCCTTTCAAAGATGGGTTAGTAAACCCTAAACCATAAAGTTGAAAGCATGACTAAACAGTGGTGTTGTTGATTATAAAAGGAAGTTGTGTTATTTTGTGTGCCAGCTGAAGATGCTGATATGATCTTGGGTATGACTGTAGGGCTGTAGCTACGTCCTGAGCTTGCTGTTGGGGTGTAAGGCTCACTTGAAGAGCATGGAACTCATCATACAAGTATTTGTCATCTTTGAGAGGACATCAGCAGCTGGTGTTGACTTTGCTGCCAAAGCTGCAGCACTCTTAGTACTTGACCTGTGGTGCATGCTCTGAATTAACCACCGGAGGATGGTTGCAGAGGGTAAAAGCAGGCACCAGCATATAAAACAGATCTAGAAGTCTAATATATGCGTAGTAAGATTATCTTCCACTAGTTATTTTATTTTTTATGTAGTTTACCATTCTGTTAATTTAAACATTTCTGAGCTTGGGTGGTACCTGAACCACTTGAATGCTTTTTTTTCCTTGGTGTATATAGGAAAATTGGAGACCTAATTAACAGAAATTGTCCTGTTCCTCTTGAAGTGCAGGTGAACTAGTGGACATATGAAATAAGCCAGATCTTCTAAATGTGTTAAATAGTGTGAAAAGTTTTTCCTAACAGCTGTTAAGTAATAACTCTTAATTTGAGAACACGGTAGCTGAAAAATGAAGGAACATTCAAATTCAGACTTTTTGTGATATTGAAGATAGTTCTCAATTGGATGTATAGCAGCTTATAGATACCTTTTCACTATGCTTCTGTGTTTTGATAAGCCTGTGAATGAGATTTAGCGCAGTTAATCACAGGGGATTACAGTTGAATGAGAAACTTAACAGGGAGCAGGGAGAGGAAGTAGGAAAAGAAATCAGTGTCTCCCACTTTCTTGACGCTGCATAGTGGCCGCTCCTCCATGTGTGCACAGTCTTGCAGCATTGAACATTAAGTATAAGTAACGTATGTACTAAGAAGAGGAAATAATGAAATACCATGAATTTAATTTCCAGTTATACTTACATGAGCTTGTTTTGCATGCATTTTAGTCAATCATCAGCCAAAGCAGCTATGTGAAATGTCAATTGGATAAATCGAGAAAAGAATGTTTTATTGGACAGTTTAGCTTAAAAAAGTATAGACCTTGACTGTCAAAATGAGCATCAGTTCTGGAAACCTTTGGTAGAGCAGGTGACTCTTTCAGCTGAGAGGTAATTCTTGGTATTCAAAAGTCTTTTAGCTAGAGAGAGAAGGAAGTGACAAACAGAGCTGTTTCTAGTGTCCTTTTCTCTCCCTCTTTAAGTTTTAAAAACCTTGGAATGATGGTTTGGTCACTTCTGAGGCATGTTTTATTTTTGTCTATTTTTACCTAACTTTTGGATCACCTTATTAGAATCAATTGCAGTCTTCTACAGACATTTAGAAAGTATTTACTCCCTATTAAATTTTGCTCATGGCTTTGATATAAGTCTTGGCAAAAAAGTGAAAGGAACATCTGTGATTCAAAATGTAGTGATTTTAAAGAAGAGGATAAACTTGTGGATTAGTCTGGATTAAACTTGTAGATGAGTCTGGATTGGGTGTCTTATACTTCTTTAGTCCTGCTCTCACCTTTTTCTAGTCTAAAAGTAGATGCCACTCAACTTTGGGTGACAACTCAATCTCAATATTGGGTGACATATTTTCCTAAATCAAGAAGGGGATTACAGCTGATGAGGTGCAAATTTCGTTTTGACATAGAGCTAAGATTCACCTCCTTTTTTTTCATCCCCACTTTTGCAGTGTTGCAGTGACAGACTTCTTGAGACCTTTTCAAAATTACCTTAATGTTTTCTGTGATCCAGTGGGTAATCATTTTATTAGCAATAGAAGCAAGTTCAACTGTTGCAATTTCATTGCAGTATTTCATTAGGAGGGACAAACCTTATGTCTTGCAAATTACTTGAGCAAGGCAGGCAGGAAGATCACACAGAAAGGGATAATCTTGTCAAGGCAGGTAAGTGTTGTGTGCAGGTGAATATTATAGTACAGTGTAATTTGCTACTGTTTTAGGGACTGTAATGTGAATTCATCTCCTTATATGTACAAACAACTAGTTCTAAAGGAGTACTATGTTTTTCTTTCTTTTTTCTTTTCTTNAGGGTGGATTCTGCCATCTCCCAACTGCAATAAAATATTGTTTCTTTTCAATTCTCCCTTTATCAGTTCTTGATTAGGCTTTTACATTGGTTTTTTAATGAATTCTCTGGCTTGTTTGCTTTAGGAAAAGTGTTCATAGTTGCACAAATAATGTTAACTTTGTAAGTATTGTTCAGTGCAATATGCTAATTGTATTTTTGAGCTTTTTTTAAAAAGAAGAAAAGCACCCCTGGCTTCCAATAAAAGGTTACGTAGTATGTTTTTTGTACTTGTTTGCTTCCAGCTGTTGACAAAGGTTTTGTTTCTCGTGATGAACTCTTTGAAACATGCTGTAGTGTTTTTAGTTGTAAAAAGTATGTTTTTAGATACTCTTATGTTACGTAGTATCTGACTGTCTCCCTAAGCAGTATCCAGTGTGAAATGTTTACAAGGTAACTTTCTGTGAGATGAAAGAGACTGACTTAACTGTTAAACTCTCTAACCATCTTTTTCTTGGTGTGTTTTTGTTTTTTAACTGAGGAGAAGGAATATATCTAATTGCTTTTTATGCCCCAAAATTACAACTTTATGATTAAACTCCCTGAGGTTACGGTGACGCATTTTTCTTCCTTTTTTTTCCTGGTAAATGGCAGTTATTTGGGGTAAATGGCAGCATGAGTGTTGTCTCTCTTGGAACTGGTGGCACAGCAACATGTAATTAAGAAGGTCAGGCAGTTATGTCCATATGGCTTGTGTATTATTATATATAATATCTGTGCATAATGCAAATAATTCTGTTTAAAAACATACCTGGAGAAAGAGGTGATACTTCAGCTAGGAAACTGTGCCAAGATCCAGCTTCTCACTTCAGGACAGCTGAGTTTAGGCCCCACATCAAGAAGGGAAATAAATGAAAAGCTTTTGCTCCTTTTTATTTTGTACAGCAATTTCTTGGCAGAGTGATTTAAGAGCAACTACGCTTTTTCAGGAGCTGTGCTTGTTCTTTTGTCTGAGGATTTCTAGGAAGCCAGAAGAAAGCTTTTCCCTCTCTGTGTTTTTAAAAATGAAGTCATTTTTGCCTTCTGCCACAGGTTGGCTAGCTTGGATGAGAAACCTTGCTGTGGGGTGCTGTGCAGGCCAGTGGCTGTACCTGGTGACTGGGGATGGTGGCCTGGCATTGGGTAACCTTGCCTAGCAGGAGAAAAACAACCTTGTCCCTTTGCCCGTTGCCCACACGAGAGTTTTCCAGCCAGCTCGCCGATGACATGTGGGTTGTTCTGCTGCTTTATAAGTGAAAACAACGCCAGATAAACCCTTCATGGCAGTGGAGATAGTGGCTGTCACAAAGTAAATCTGCTTCCCCACCCACTTCCCAGCACAGCCAGCCTTGGGGCAGGGTGATGGCAGATGTGCTCCCTCCTTCCTCCCGGGTAAGCCTGTCTCCCGCCCCAGGAGGAATGCCATGGGTTTCAGCGGAGCAGGACAGCAGGCTCCTCTCTCTGGGGCTACAGCCGCCTCCAGGCTCATCAGTATTTCTGCCTCAAAGGAAAAGGGGGAAAAAGAAAAACAACACAAAACTGGACTTTGGTTTATTTTTCTATGTTGTCTGGGGCTTGGGATTTAAAAGCTAAATAAATCCTCTGTAGGTGTTTATTGCTGACAGTAGGAGTTCCCAGGATTAGATTTTGGGGTACGGAATAAGAATACAGGAAGCTCGTCAAACACAGTTAATACCCTTGCCTTCAAATAGACCTTCAATGCAATCAACACATAGGAATTACAGTCCATTTGGGAGGGTTATTAAAAGGGTAAATATACAAATGATATCAGACAAAAAACGGATTTTGAGTTTCAAAATGGAGTGATACCCATTTATTAAAAAAAAACAATTCTGAAAATTATGTGTCAGTTTGTCATTTTCCCTTTGTATGAAGAATAACTGCACTGAGTCACATAATGTGTTAGACAAATGTTCCCAGTCACACTTAATACATGTTTCTGTTACAGTTTTCTGACGTTTGTGTTTCCATGTAGATTCTTAAGCAGGATCAGATGCAGTGGAGAAGCTGCACCTGGTTTTGGGATGGTGCAGGGAGAATTGCTGTTTTATAAGGAATGCTTTTTGAAACCAGTTGTAAGTCCATATACAGAACCTAACAAACATTTATGATTTTTAAAAATGCATATACATATCTGTGATCCTGAAAAATAGGGTAAAATACTGACAGCAAGCGTGTCCCTTTGCAGCAAACACTGAAAAGTAAGGAGCTTATTAGGAAAGAGATGGTGGGGATAATTTATTTGATGCTCCTAATGGTTATTTTAGGATTGGTATGTGTTTGTTTCATCAATAAACAACCAAGAAAGAGGATGTCAGAATAATGTATGAACTTGATGTGAATTAACAATTTGTCCTTGCATTGTTTAATTAAACAAAAAGAGGGGGCAGAGAGAAAGAGGAGAGTGTTTGGAGTGTAGTTTGAAACAGAAGAGACTGGTGTTTTCCAGGACAAATGAGCCATGTGGTATCCACACAAGGAATGCAGAAGATTCTGGGGAGGCTTGGAGAGAATCCCTCAACTGTAAACATGAATGCTTGGAGGTCTGGGGTGTGACAAGAGAAGACTTCTAAAATGTCATGTTGTAACTGGTTCCTTTGGTTCGCTTGTCCCATCCAGTCTTTTCCTAGTTCTGCTGATGTGCAGGAAGTGTCAGAGGTAGGCTGTGAGTGTGATGCCATCTGGCAATTCTGCTTTCCTAGAAAGCAGTGATCTATATGAACTTAATTTGAGATTTAAGCCACAAACTGACAAAAACTTATCCCTTTTGACTCTATTACGTGTTACATAATTCTGTGATTTCTTTTGGTGCTCTTCATTAAAGAAATGTTTTTTCTTTCAATTACATGTTACACTGGGTGATGTTCTCATGGTGGCATTAGATAAACTTGTTGTTTACAAAATCCTTCCCTGTTGCTAAGGAAGATAACTTCAATAAGTGCAAGAGTAGGGATGTCAGTAAGTGTATCTTCCTGAATCTTGCATGTCCTGGTGCATTTCCATTCACTGTTTGTATGCAATTATTGCTGAAATTATTTGCATCATGCTGTGTGAGTAAGTTTTGCAGTCTAATGGCTTGTTACTCAGTGTGAAATTATGCCCTCAAAGCTGAGGTCATGTCACGCTCTTAGTTACGACCTATCTAATGCAGTTGTCTGTGTGCACAAATGAAGTTAAATTGCATAAGCTTCTCAGGACTATGAGAAATAACTAAAATGACTCTTCACTACCAAAGATCTGTCAGCAGAGAGGACACACTTGTATTCATTCAGGAGTCAGTCATTACTGAAATAAAAAACCTGTTTTTTCTTTTCTGGAGTTTTGGAGCAGGGAAGGGAGAAATGGGGCAGGGGGAAGATCTAAACTGAAGAGTAGCATACAAGTGACTCATTAGCATAAATTGGGAAATTTAACCCTGGTTTCATCCCAGGGTAATTTTGTCCCAGAGCAAGTAACTACAGAGTTTTCTGCTATGGTGTGTACTTCAGTGCTAAGTTAATTCACAGTCCTTTGAATTGTTCCTTGATTTGGTGGCTCTGTTTTTCTGTGAATCTCTGCAGCTTCAGAAAAAAAAAAAAAAGAGCAGGAATTTATTGTCTGATTTATAAAGAGAGTGACAGGAAGATAATAGTGATAATATGAGGGAGGCACCACTATCATTACATACATTTGAGAGTGTTCTTTGGTGGGGTTTTCTTACAGTACAGCCATAACTCACCGCGATTCAAATCTGCTTGTTTGCTGTTTTAGCCTTGGAATGGGCATGTTAATAATGCAGATTATTACTGCAGTTTAAGAAACTTTAAAATTCTGCTGGGATCTAACAAACTGTGGATAGTAGGTGCAAAGTCGTAAGCAGCACTGCTGAGATTGCTTCCAACAACTGCTGGGAAGGCAGTGCTATTCCCATCGGGGTGCTTCTCCTGCCTTCTGCTTACGGGAAGAGGTTTTCCTGTCAGCCTCTGCAACCAGCATCGGACAGAGCTGGAGCATGTTTCCACCTCTCTTAGCTGGCTGGAAAATGAGCTCTTCAATCCTTTGCTTCAGGTAGTTGTTTAAAAGGAGGGCAGATGGAATGCTCCTCTCTGAAACCTCTGTCTGCTTAAATAAAATAGGGAATAAGGAAGACTGTGTTCTGTCCTTTCCAACTGGGAGACTGAGCTGGACAGATGTTTCTTACTCAGTGCTGAGGAGGAAAGTCCCTGGCTAGGGGCTCTAGAATGAGGGTTAAAAGGTGAAGGAATCCTATCGGGGCCTCCTGCTGCAATGATGGCCTCAGCCCTGTGCAAGTGAGAGCGAAGATACAAAACTTGTGTCTCTTCATCCTTTCCTCCTCCTCCTTCTCCTACTTCCTCTCATTGCGACTACTTTGTGTTTATTTTCCTACTTTTAAATTGCATAGTTTAGTCCTTCCTGTCACTTCCTAATGTCTGAATCATAGGTAGCTCTTCCTGCCTGCAGTAAACAAACATTTTACTCCTGGCACCTTTCCAAACATTGAGATTGTGTTTATGAAGGTGGACGGGGGTCCCTCTGGCAGTGTGCTTGAGAAGCTAATTCACTTGTGTACAAGTTGGATAAGCTGCTTACTGCATGCTTCTGTGGCCAGCTGACTTCCTTGTCTTTCCAGTCTTCCAAACTGATGGAGCTGCTGGACTG
Source organism: Gymnorhina tibicen (assembly GCA_013399875.1). Lineage (NCBI taxonomy): Eukaryota > Metazoa > Chordata > Aves > Passeriformes > Artamidae > Gymnorhina > Gymnorhina tibicen. The sequence goes on from VXAZ01007860.1 coordinate 1,155,804, forward strand.
ATCAGGCCAAGCAGGTGAATGGTAGCGGATGATAAAAGCAGCACATAAACAGTGGGCTATGAGCTTCTGCAGTTCATAACAGTAGCAGGTAGATTGCCTCAAGTCTTGCTGCTGTTGGTGGTGCCCCTTGGCTGTCTCACACCTTGCATGTAGGTACAGTGCTGAGGTGCATGGTGTGTGTCACCTAAGTCACTTGGGAGAAACACTGCTGGTTTATCACTCAAATGAGCTTTGCTCATTTTTTGGATTCTTTCACTGCAAGGCAAGAAGATAACACAGGATACTTTAGAGTACGTCAGCCTCCATCAGCCTGCTGTACATCTTGAGCCACATTTGTAAAAGCTGTAAAATAAGAATGTGTCATCCTCACTTTCCATGTTATTACTCTTCTTTCTTAGCTTTGAAAATCCTTTATTTTATTTTTGAACTGACTGTGACTCCAGAATGATGCAGAGAAGACACAGCTAACACCCGTGGAGGCTCCCCACCTCTCCTGTTGCGTTTGCACTCTCTTTACTGATTTCTGTCCTTTATGAAGAAAATTCATCTTGAATCATCGCAGACCAGCCTCACAATGTGTTGAGCACTACAGCTCCTGCACTGCACATGGAACTGTTAAATGGACTTCACTTGGTAAATGGAGACAGCAGAGGAAAGATCCAGTCCTTGTTTTGCAGGATTTGCATTTTTACCTTCCTACCCATCAGTGCCTCCTCACTTTCCCTCTCTGGTTCTTCCTACTAAGATGGCAAGAAGGTGAGAATAAGTCAAATATGTTTAGGGCAGATTAGATGAGGTAAGACCACCCTGAATATTATGCTGACTTAATTGTGCTTTCTTGTAGAAGAGAGAGAGACCGCCTTTTTCTTCAGTTACAACTTACCCTGACTTTTCTGGCTGTTGTGCATAGCATGGGAGGCATATTCTCTATGCAGATGACCTAAAAACCCTACTAAAACCACTTTGCCAGTTGTGCCGATAAGACAAAGCAACAGAATATTACCCTAGCCTAGCTGAGTACCAGTTTCAGAAAAGACAATTGAAGCAAAAGAACCCTGCTATTACATGCCATAGGAATGGCTCATGTTCCAGTTTGTTCTGGCTGAGGCTGCATGTGCACAGGGACATGGGGCTTTCACTTGTGCCATTTTTTCTCATCCAGTCAGTAAACGAATGGATGAAGTTCCTCAGAATGATAAATGTGAGAGATTTTGGACCTGAGAGCTCGTCTTAGTCATGGCTGGGCTGGATACGCTTTCTGCCATCATTGCCTACTTGCACTGTTTGCCTATGTGTAATGTAAGAATTTACATTTTTTTTCACAATAGTGGGAGGAGTTATTTTTTCTTATGGCTGGGGTTGAAATGAGTTTTCTGTATGTGAAGTATGAAAGTAATTTTCTTGGGGGTGCAATTTGGGTAATGTCCCATTGTACATACTAGGAATTTGGAAAGAAATTAGTGTGATAGAAGACAGCATCCTGTTAATAATATATTCCAGTCTAAAATCATGGCACCTCTTTCATAATAATACTGTACCATGTGGAAACAATTACATGAAAATATTTTTATCTGTTTGCTACATGTGTTTTGGAATTCTTGAAACTTAATAATACATATTCAAATAAATGCCATGTTAAATAATGTAGAAAATACTTACGTGTCCTTTCTACACTGTGTGGTGAAAGTTTTGCTGAATCAGAAGCAAAAATGTAAGGGCTGGGTCCTGTAATTATGGTATTACAGGACCTGTCTACTATTGTCTTTTAAGCTTGTAATATAAAGTGTTTTGGTTAGAATGAAGATAACACTGACCAAAGTATAAGGAAACCAAATTTTGCAGTCACTTGCATTACTTTGTCTTATAACGTTCCACAGTACTATTTTATCAGTTCTAGTCAATAAACATCACAGTAGTGTGCAAATCTTTCCATTTGAATTTGAGGTTATTAAATTATACTCTTGCATTGAATTTCAGTGATTGCGTTATTGTCATTCATCTGAGGTGATGACAATCTTGCCTTCTCAAAGGATGTTGGGTTTTTTATTTCTTTAAGAAGACATAAGTGGTATTAAAGTGAAATCTGATGGAGCGTTGTATGATTTTTAGCAAACTGTTAAGCAGCACTCCTGAATTGCTTGTGAAGTTTCAGTAAGTCTCATTGTAAGGTGCAAATATTTCTCTAGGCAATTGAACAATGCAGCCTTAAGTTGCTATTAAACACCTTTATAGTATTACAAAAAAAATCATGCTAAGCTTTATACCAACACTTGTGACTCTGTGGACATGTGTAAGCCAAGAAAATGGTTAAGACTATAGTAGAAACATGCTTTCCCACGAAATAAAATCCAGGGATGTAGCGACTGTAATTGTGCAATAAATTATCATAAATGTGATGTCATAGTCTCTGCAACTTTCTGAAGGGGTAGTCTGATTTTGAAATCAACCAACTAGTGAATAACAAGCCTCTGAATTGGCTGAGACAACAGCAGACAAGTCTGCATCATTTGGGGAAAGCAGTCATCTCCTTAGTGAATTGAACTATTTCAAAATAGAACTTGTTGACTCAATGTGTCAATCTTGGCTTTTCATGAAGAAGTGCAGCACCCAACACTGATTTTTTTTTTAATAACAGATCCCTAAACTGCAGGCTATATAGTTAAAAAGAGACTGATTGGAAGAGAGTTCACTGAGGCTAGTAAATGTAACTCTTCTGAACTGCGGTTTTTCTCTGGTAGCACTCAAACATTCTTATTCAGCTGTAGAAAAAGGTCCCCAGATGCAGATGTGTTTGCAGGACTGGGCTTTTGATTTACAAGGATAATTTCACAAGGCTGAAATTGCCCAAGGGTGTATCACGAAGATTAGACAGAACCCAGCAAATCTTTAAGATTTCAATGGCATAAATCAGAAAGTTTGTTTGGGATAATTATTGTATGTAATAGCAAGGACATATCGCTTGAGGCTCCCTGAGCCTCCTTTTCTCTAGGCTACAGAGCTCCAGCTCTTTCAGCTGCTCCCCATAGGACTTGTGCTCCAGACCCTTCCCCAGCTCCATTCTCTGGACACGCTCCAGCACCTCAATGTCTTTCTTTTATTGAGGGGCCCAAACCACACAATTTGAGGTGTGGCCTCACCAGTGCTGAGCACAGAGGGACAATCCCTGCCCTGGTCCTGCTGGCCACACTATTGCTGATCCAGGCCATGATGCCATCGGCCTTCTTGGCCACCTGGGCACAGCTGGCTCATGTTCAGCTGCTGTTGACCAGCACCCCCAGGTCCTCTTCCACTGGGCAGCTTTCCAGCCACTCTGCCCCAGCCTGTGTTGCTGCCTGGGGTTGTTGCAGCCCAAGAGCAGGACCCGGCGCACTTGGCCTTGTTGAACCTCACACAACTGGCCTCTGCCCATTCATCCAGCATGTCCAGATCCCTTTGCAGAGCCTTCCTGCCCTCCAGCAGATCAACATTCCCACTCATTTTGGTGTCATCTGTGAACTTACTGAGGGTACACTCAATACCCTCATCCAGATTGTTGATAAAGATACTAATCAGGACTGGCCTGTATATCTCTAAATGCTACAACTATTTTTTCTTCATAGATCCATAAAATCTACTCTCCTTGAAGGTTGTATTTAAAGCCATTTGTAACTGCACTGTATCTCTATAGAGACTTATACATTATTATTTTTCCTGCCTGCTCTAGCAGATTTATCTCTGTTTTTAAACTCTGCACTAAGTTTGGGATTAAGTGATAAAATTATTTTCTGAACTATTAGAACTAGAGGGTATTTTTTTCATTCTGTTCTCAATCAAGACTGATTTCTTCTATGACGTGTACAAAAGATTTGTGACGTTATTCTATTCACTTGTGTATTTTTGTGAAATGCTCTTATGTCTGTACCGGGGGAAGGAGCTACATACCAATTTTTCAGGAGACTTCATGGTGGAGAACATCTCTTTCTCTGCTTGGAAAGCATGTAGCAAGCAGGCTTTACATGTAATTGCTCTTTTTTAGTCTAATCTGGGCAGATGAAGAGATTCCTTTGTAGTTTGGACTTTGCTCATATGGAGATCCGTGAAGGCCAAAATGGCTTGAACTTGTGCATAGGAACAATTGACAGAATACAGACTGGTGAGCACAGGAATTATCTCTGCTCTTTTGGGAGCGCTGCCAAGATAAGCTGCTGTCCTCTGTATCAGCTGTAAAGTTCCTTTGTGGTCATCCTTCAGTAAAGCCCCAAATAGCGTGCGTGGTTTGAATTCCACTGAGATATAAAAGCAAACACAAATATGAAAGCTGACCCCTGAAGGAATGCAATTTTAACTGTAAAGCCAAAATTTCTTTCATTTGATGATCTCACTACCCTAATAATAAAATAATTAGGTTTTTTTAATTTTATTTTTAATATAACAAAACCTGAAGGCAATGGAATTTGCAACATGCGTTCCTTCATCTGAATGGGGTAGAAAGTTTTGGAGGCTTCAGGTGCTTTCCACAGCTTCAGTCTTGTCTTCCCTGGACTGTGTCTCTATCAGGTACTTTTCTCCTAAACTGTGTCAGGCAAGTGTGAAGTGTTTTGGAGCTGGAAGATACATTTACAGTGGTGATATGGCCACTGGGCCTACTGCTTTCTATTTTCACAAGTCTTTCCAAAATCCTCTAAGAATGATGTGTGACAAAGCAGAATTAATTACTGTACACAGGAGATAATCCCTGTATCATATGTGCCATCCCTTCCAACTCAGAATATTCTGTGATTTGATGATAATGTAATCCAAGCCTGTTGCTGTCCAAGAGGAAATAGTTGCATCACCAGAATCCTGCATGTAGTGGCACAGATCAAGGCACCGAGGGCTGCTGCTGGTTGAGCTAAAACTGACCAGGCTGCATGTTTTGAGTTTTGCAATGACCCTGATTGGGGAAAAAAGATAGAGCTGTCTGCATATCGATGGGAAAGCAAATTGGAAGTGGTCCAGACATGTTTGTGCACTCTCCGATTGTTCTGCTGCATCAATCTGTGCAAAAGTATTCCTGGAAGGGGAGTCTGGGAGGGGGGTGGAGAAGGTGATGACTTGTTATTTTCTGATCTTGCTAACCTGTAGTGTTCTTAATGGGAATAACTGGAAATGAAGAGGCTACTCAGGTGTAATGAGGTTTAACTAATGTAACCAATGTTTCAACTTGTTCTACTGCATGTTTGCTCTAAGGCTTGTTTACGTATTGTATAAGCCAAACTCGCCTGTCTTGTTGGGTGAGTGTGGTTAAAGTCTGCAGAGCTACGTGAATGTACTGTAATATCTTACATAGCATTAACAAAATATGCCCCTATGCTGTGACACACTAATGGCACATGAAATCTCTGTGCTTTTCAGACACACCTCAGAATGACGATATCAATTTTTTGCAGATTGTGGGAAATCAGGCACACTCAAAAAATACCGTAATACCAGTCTTTTGTATTTAAAAAATAAATCAAGGGACCTGAGTTCCTGACGGAGGCAAATGGGAGTTGCAGATATTTTTATTGATGGTCTTCTGGATTGTTCTGAAATGTAGTGAAAATGTTTGTGTTGATGGACAGTTTGTAACAAGTGAGGTGACTTGGTTTTCTTTTTTTTTAGACCCCTTTCCCAAGTTTACTGCCTTCTTGGTCTTCTGGTAACATTTTGGAGTTCATCACAGGAATATTTTTGGTATTTCATCTAAAATAGCTACTATGAACAGCTTCTTTCACTGAAAAGATCTAGTGTAAAAAGAATGTAATAGTCACTCAGCATAGCACTTCCAATGCTAAGGAAAATTCTCTTTTCCTCTTGGACTAAGCTTCATTTGTTAATACTACACAAAATCTAGTAAAGAATTTTTCAAGTGAGCCAGTTAATCAGAGCTACTGTGAGTTGATCACTATTGTGCTGAACAGAAAAACATGAAATTAGTCTGGTTTTGAACCAAGTTCTGCAGCTAATATATTTTTTGCCAGTTTTGTTCACGAGAACTGCTTCAGCTATAGAATCAGGTCTGCTGTAAAAGTTTGGGGGTTTGATGCTTAGAATTGCTTTTTGTTGTCCCTTTTGAACATTAATATCTAATATTTACTTGTCTCTAAGAATCTGAAGTTTCTCAAAATAGTTGAAGTTTCCCTCAAGAGAATTGTATCAGAATTGCTATCTAGGTGAATTGAAGTACTTAATTATAATCCATTGATTTAATGACCTTTGTAGAAAAATGTTTTGATAAAATAGAAATATTTAATTGTTATTTCTGTCATAGTAAAAAATGAAATATTTAATTTTAACATGAAAGCAATAATAAAATTTAATCAGAAGACTAAAAATACAACTCCACTGAAACAAAACATTTTCAGATTATTTTTTTTTCTTCTGCTCTCCCCACTCTCCCAAAAGGTTGGAAGGAAATATAGCTTCATAATCTTTGAGTTTCCTGACTTTTCCTATTTTGATAGCCTTCCTAATGTGCTTATCATAGTTTCCTTGGGATGGATTGTTCAGAGTTTTTTAAGGTAACTTAAAGTGGAGATAGTGAACATATATTTATGTATAGCTTACCATGTGGCTTGTGTCTCAATATTTCTGAGCAGTTATCTGACCTCCATAATCTGTGTTACAGGAAGAAGATTTGTGCAAAATGCTGCTTTTATAACAGGAGAGGCCATGACCCATAGTGATTTTTATCTGGAAATAATAGCTAGAAGGGAAGATGTTCCCTCGTTTGAAACTTCTCAGTAGTTTTTTTTTTTTTTTTTGTGGTTTTGGGGTTTTTTTTCACTATTTGAATTTTCAGTCCAATTATTTTGTGTGCCATATAAGAAACTGCCGTCTTCATACTGTAGTGATGTTAGCCCAGTGTGTGGGTACTACAGGGATGAAAATCTGGCTTTCCTTGGGATCCAGAGGTGCTGGTGGAGCCAGCGAGGGGCATGGAGCACTGTGAAGGTGCTGGACTTTACAGTTCTTTATTGCACTGTCTGACATTCCTGTGTGTCGAGAAACCTACAGGCAGAAGGTCAGCCTTGAAGTAAAGGAAATTGTGACTGGAAAATTTTAAACTTACTCTGGAGCAGAATAGGTTTATCTAGCAAACTGGAGATAGTAGAGGAATTCCTTGCTGCTCTTACTGCCTTAAACTGAGAGGTTGCAGAGAAGGATTGAGTAATGTGGGCTGCATGCACTGTGGGTGATTGGATGGCCTTGTATATTTACATTTGACATATTATAGTATAGTCATTCTTCTTCGTCTTCTAAAATTAGCAAAGCGCAGCACAATTATAATACTTTCATGCTTCAGGATAAGCTTTGCATTTCATTAGTTCATTGGTTCTTATTTATGCTATGTCAGTTCAGGAAGAAAAATGTTAAACTGGAATAACTTGTTTTGAAAGTTCAGTACAAGTGTGTGCTTTCTTCATCTCTAGTTTTGAATCTCCCACCTCTTCCCTTAATGTGAGAGTCTGCCTGCCTGTCCTCTCTGTTGAGTTGTAGACATCACCATGGAGCAGCATCAAAGTGGTTTATTTGCTTTCAAAAACATGCATGTATTTGATGAGAAATTTTTAGTTGACACCCCACTAAATCCTCTGGTTTTTTTCTTCCTCCCCCAAGCAAATATTTTTGGACAAGATTTACTGGTAAAAATAGTAACTAGTTAGAGGCACCTTGCTTTAGCTGAGTTATGCTTCTCGTTAGAGACTGGTGTTTGTGCCTGTGTGGTGGCCTTTGTCACCTGGAGGGCACCATGCTGCGAGTGGCCACTTCTTTCTCCTAAGTCATAGCCTTCAGCAACAGTGGTTTGTAACTGCTAGGGGAGGAAGTTTGGTCAGTAATTTGAGGGCAGCTTTTTTTCTCCCCCCTCAACCCTGTTGGGTGTAGGGCTGGAGGCTGCTCCCTGCACCTCCCTCTCCTGCTGTGGTGCTCTTAGTCCATGCACAGCTTTCCAAGGAGACCACCAAGTGTGTCTGAATGTCCCCAGGGAATCCCCAGAAGTTCCTGCCCCTCTGCCTTGGGCTGGCACTGCTGCTTTGCTTGTGCACCTTGCAGGGTCTCTCCCACCTGGGCTGGACGCTGGTGGGAATGGAGATGCCTGTGTTCCTATGGGAAGCCAGGCTGTTGTGTTTATCTTCCTCGAGCGCTGCTTTAAAGTTATCTGGCGAGGAGTGCACTCTCTTTAAAGATCACAGTCTTGCCATATTTTTATGGATACTTTGAAAGGCAAAAGAGCACTGAGCTGGGTTAGCGGGCAGATGAATGGATGTGGCCCTGGGGCCTCCCGCGCGCTGGAGCGCTGCGCTAACAAACCCTTCAGACAAAACCAGAAGGATGAGGCAGTCGGCAGTCACATTTCTCTTCCTCCTGTGGCTTGGTGCAGAGGCTGGACTGGAAGATGAAACACTTGCCCTTAGACCACTCTTCAGAGTGCAGCCACGTACTTCATCTCAGTGTCTTTCCTTGCAGTTGATGTTAATGGAAATGGCCTTTTTCACCACACATTTTTCTTGCTCACAGGCTTCTCCATGACCTTGTAGTGAAGTCATAAAAGCTTGAATCTTTGCTATCGCAGTCCTTGCCATAGCAACATGCGTCATAGCCGAATAATTATTTATTTAATGGGTTTAATTATGAAAACTGGGAAAGGCACTTACGAAAACTGGATCAGGTAGGGGGAAAAAAAAGCACTAGTTTTAAGTAAAAACAAAAACCAGCAACACTTTCATGATAGCCTGAGACAGGAATAAGTTAAGTACTGCAGCCTTGGTTTTAACTATTTAACTTTCTTCTCTGTCTGCCTTTTCCTCCTTTTTAAATTGTTTTTTCTTGTCCACTGTGCAAAAACTGTGCAGCTGCTTCAGTGATTCCCTCCCCCCCGCCCAGTTTCAAACCTATAAATACATTTCCTTTGTCATGTTGTTCCCTAAAAGCTTTGCTTCCAGATAGCTTTGCTATTTAAAATCTTTCATCTTTGAATTTCATACTATCATGTAAAAAATAATTAGGAAGCCTGAAATCAAATGCTCTTTTTCAGTCTTTAAATTTCAGATTGTCTACAGCCTTCTCTCCATATGTTCAGAAATCAGTGTTTCTATTGACAAGCCTTCTCAGAAAGAACCATCTACAGCAATAAAATTTAAAGTATTTAAGAACATACAGACACTAGCACGTTCTTAGAGTAGAGAAACTATGTATTTTTTATAACAGTTACTTCTATGCTCTGGAGGATTTCCTCATTTATTATTATCAGTGTATACACCAAAAGTTACATGATCTGCAGCAACTGGTGGACTGATCTCTAATTAGTAGTTGTTCTTTTTCCTTCATTCATGAGGAAAGAATGAAATGAGACAAATAGCTTTATTGATTCCATTTCAAACTTACTGACATGTTTTAAATCTTTCAATGTGAATTGATAGAGAACTCCGTAGTCCTAGCAGAAAAATACCTGGGCCCCTGGCAGAGATGCCCTTTCCTGATCTCTGCTTTCAGGCTGTACTGGAGTCCTGAATTAGAGTGGGAGCCAGTGGAGTGGGAATATCAGAGCAGGTTTTGGCAGTTCAGGATTTTATAGATGGTTCTTGCCACAAATACACTGAAGGCAGGTTGCGAAATATGACTTGGTGACAGAGCAATGAATTTTTAGTCCAGGATGGGGCTAGAATTTCAGATTTGTGAACTTTTGGCATGGAGAGATGGGTGGGGTTTTGGAAGAAAATTCATTTGTTGGATCGTGATATAAAATGCAAAGACTTTTGACTGAATAGCTCAAAAAGTAATTTGGAGCAACTTTTCTGTTGAAGTTGTTACTGGAGTCAGAAGCCATCATTAGTGAATATTCCTGCTCAGGCCTGATGCATGGAAGCAGAATTTCCCTTTTTTGTTGTTGTTGTCTGTGTTTGTTTTTGCTGGGACTTTTCCTGGGTTTTTTTAGTGCTGAAAAGTGAAACTTTACGTGTTGGCATGCTAGCTGACTGAAATGCCTTTTTAGTAGTCTCTTTCTTGTTGTGTAGGAAAAGGAGACATCCGCTCCTCTGCTGCCTTCAGAGAGGTTTGTGGGACATAATCTTTCTTTTTTTTCCTTGGAAAATTACTTATTTGCATTTTATTCCACAGATGTGATGCAAGACTGTGTACAGGACTCACAGACTGATAATAACTCCCAACAGTATGTTGGGAGAAAAGTCTTATGTTAGTAGTTACATTCTTGTTGTATCTTCTCAAATGCCCACAAAAGTCTGCATTTTGGAGTTGCAGTGAGGGAGTGCCTTAGACTTGGGAGCTACTTTGTGGCATTGCTCTTCACAAGAGGAATCAGCAAAACCCTTTTGGGTTAAAAACAGAAAAGAAAAAAGGAAAAAAGGCAATTCTAAAAGCAGACTGTGGGGTGGTGAGTTCTTGTTGGTCCAAATGCTGGGTGAGTGACAGATGTATTTTTTTAGTCTGTGGATGCAAACCACCTGAGGGCAAATAAATGCATGTGTCCCCTGGGCTACAACAGCAGAGCCTCAGAAGTACAGTTCTGGAGCTTTGTGAATTTCACAGATAGACTTGGTGGTGGTCCAACAAAGCATACTTTTATACTGCTAATTAATCTTTACCCTGCACTGAATCCAAGCATAAGTTTAATATTCACAATGTTACTTTGTAAGTTTCTCTAGACCTTCAAAGAAAAAGTCATACCACGTTAAAAGTACTAATGTTAAGGTGTGCAGAAGTGTGTACAAACTCATAATGTATCTCTCTTTGCAGCTGTTTTGACTTAAACTGTCTCTCTTAGTCAAGCTTCCAAAATTTGGAGGAAACTTGAAGTGGAAAGTTTTCAATTAAAAATAGAAGGAGAACTCCCATTTAAAATCATGACACTGTTGTCAGTTTGGATAACCAAGAGCAATCTGAGGTCATCCACAGCATGTTGTGATACTTTTCTTGGTTTTGAAAGACAGGTGTCTGCTAAGGAAGGCAGGAGCCTCCCTTGGAAGAGAAAATGTAAACCCCTTCCGTCCGAATTATTATAATTTTGAAATTAAAGGGCTTTTAGGCAAAGATATGAGAAATAGGAATAACAGTTCTTTACTAATATATATAACAAGGCAATAATACAGAAACACTGGCTTAAACTGACAGAGTCAGAATACGACCTGACACCCTGCCGGGCAGGGTGGTGGTAGCAGTCCAATTAAGGGGTGGCTGCAGTCCTTCTGAAGTGATAGATGTGGTTCTGTTGAAGCACTGATCCTGTAGAAGGGTCTGGTCTTCCTCTGAAGGTCCAGTGGTGGTTATGTAGCTCCTGTCCTTTAGGAATCCAGTAGGTAAGGGCTGACTGCAGTGTTCCAAACCTCAGATTATATCCAGGTAGGAATGCTTGGTTTCTCCCCCTGGAGGAGCATCTCACAATGGGATGATGTAATTTTATGAGTCATACAGTGAGACTTGATGGCCCATTAACAGGAGATATCAGGGATGTGTCATGGAAGAGACAAAGAACACTGCCTCACCTGGCTTTAACAGAAGGTGGTAGAATACAGACTCTTGGTTACATCTTACATTGTAACCTAAGACAATACAGTTGGCTGAGGAACTTGGGGTATCTTGTTAGTGTCTGGCTTGTGTGTCCAGCAGATGCTTCTCAATTAGAGTGAGCTTACCAGGGATCAAAAATTTGTTGTTTGGGTGTAGTGCAGCCTTTGCATTTGGAAAGGCGGGTGAAGTTCTGACAGTGTCCTTTCCTCCTAAGCTACTCCCTCCTTTTCTGGATCAAAGTGGTCCTTCTACATGTGGGTCAGCACCCAGAGTTTGTAGTTGCTGGGTGGAAATATGTGTGTATATTGTTTCTGTCTGCAGCAGAAACGTAGCATATCCACAGTGGAGCTCTCCAGTCTCCGTGAATGACTGTCCTGGTTTAACCCCAGCTGGCAACTGTGTAACAGTTACTTGGGAAGACCGAAGGTCCCTCCTTCCTTCTTCTTCCCTCCCCTTTCTATGCTGAACATGGTGTTATATGGCCTGGAACATCTCTTTGGTCAGTCAGGGTCAGCTGTCCCGGCTGTGTCCCCTCCCATCTCCCTGTGCATCCCCACCCCACTCACGGGTGGGGTGAGAGGCAGAAAAGGCCTTGGCTCTGTGTAAGCCCTGCTCAGCAGCAACAAAAACCATCCCCATTATCAACACTGCTTCCAGCACAAATCCAAATTATACTATAATAGCCGTACTAGCTACTATGAAAAAAATGAACTCTAGCCCAGCCAAAAGCAGCACATTGACACTTTAAGGAAAAATGGTGTAGAAGAAGATGTGCAGGTGGACTTCTTTCTCTGCTGTTGCTTATCTCTGCTGGATTCCTCTTCTCTTGACGTGATGAATGCTCCTGCTTCATACAGAAACTTTTGTTCTGATCTTGGGCTCTGAGTATAGAAACCTGGAGTAGCTGGCCTGCAGCAGGCAGGCTGTGCTTCAGAGGAGAGATGGTTTGCTGGGAGCTTTAGAAGTGAGCCTACACCTGCTGAGAAGGGAGTGGCGGGAATAACTTGCACCTAAGAATACAAACAAGAAAAGCCAAAAAGAATAGGAGAACTTTGTAATGTTACAGTTTCTTCCATCTTCTTAAAGCAAGGTTGTTAAATTCACCCTTTGCTTCCATAAAGCTTTCACTGGGTGTGGGAAACCTTAGCCTTATAATCCAGAAACTATTGACAAAACGCTGTTTCTTCCACTGAAGTTTTTTCATCTTTTTTTTCTTGCCGGTATCTTGACAGTGAAACTGTATTTCTTCAGAGGAAGATCAGATATTCTTTTAACATTGAAGCAAAACTGTATCACTTAACCATGTTTTGATGCATAATGTAATCAGCTTGATTGCTTTTTAATATGTCATTCAGACCTACAGTTGCTGTCAGCTGGGCTGAATCTGTTCTCTTGGGGAATTTCAGTATTACTTTCTGGTGGATCACAGCACCTGGAGGTAACAGGGTTTTTTTTCCTTAGGTCTAAATCTGTGTCCCCAGGTAAAATGGTGACCTTACAGGGGAAAGCTGAAGCAAGGTGTGAAAAATGTGCTGGGTTCTTGGTCTTCCTCTGCTTCTGCAGTGGGGAGAGAAGGGCTGAACAGAGCTCAGCCTTTCTGCACGAGTAGCAGGTGGCACAGCTGCACTGGTGTATGACAGGCATAAGCGATGCTGGGTACATACCTTGCAGGTTTTCTCAGGAGGAGGAGCTGAGGAGGATGAAGTGGCAGCCTGGAAACTGTGCTTCTGAGAAGTCTTCCTTCTTGGATATTAGTTGTGCATGGCTTATTATGGTTTGATCACTGCAAAACTAGTACTAAGTTGTAACAGCTTTAAATGTGTTCTGTTTACTTTGCAAATCACAGTGCCAGGTTCCATTAAGAAACAGGATTTTTCTTTTTAAGTGTTTTGCTTTTGAAAGGCTTTATTGACAGTACGAGGTGTGAAAATAAGGCGTACGTGTGGCTGTGCTTTTTTTTCCTTCCCCATCTGAGTGTTGTAGCATATCATTTTTAATATGAATGTGATCTCACTAAAATACCAGCTGGTTGAATGTGGAACCTTTTCATGGTATGCATTCTTCATTAATTATGAACTAGACAGGTTTGAGTAATTAAGATTTTCAGTTTTCTTATTGGGGTGTGTTGGTCCTAGAAAATACAGGTGCTTCCATTTCTCCTTCATTTAAAGGAAGTATAAAAGAACCCCAAGCAAATCAAACCCATGTGGGTTCATTAGAAATCTGTAAGTGACATAGGTAAGAAATTACATTTGGCATTTTCATGTGTATGCTTGCTTAAGCATACTATTATAGCTCTAAGTATGCAGAGACTTTTCTCTTAACAGCAGTGTGCCTAATTTTCTGTGGCAAGATGCTTGGCTGCAGCTTGAATGAGTTAAAAATGGCAAGTAGCTGTTTTATATATACTGGGCACAAGAAAAAAATTGAACATAATGAAGTACTTGTGAAGTGTCCTTAAGGAAGAAAAAGGTCTCTGTGTGGGAGTGTGAGGAAGGATTAAAACTGAGACAGTTGTTAATCCCCCTCCCATTTTTTTAAAGAAAGGAGGATTTCCAAGTAACACTGGAGAGAAGAATATCACTAATTAGAAAGACTTAGAGATAAGAGCATATTGGTTAAAACCAGGCTAATAACTTACCCTTTCAGGCTGATTCCGCACTGCAAGTGACTTTATGTTGCATAAAATAGATACTGGTTTCTTATTTTCATGTCTGCTTCTTTAGCCTTTCCTCCTCCTTTCCTTTCTCTGTAGAAAACTTTTTGGCGAGGCTATTGATGCAAATTTGACCTTTAAGTTTTTGACTGAACAGCTCGTGTATCAGGAAATAGCTTAGAATGTGCAAGATAATTTATTGCTGGAATTTGGTGCATTTTATCACTCTTTGAAACTTCCAAGGCCTTTGAAAATTCCATCTCTTTAATCTTACCCTTTACCATGGGGAGGTTCTGCTTGTCAAGTGTCCGCATGAGGTGCTCGATGGTGAGGTGGAGGAGGTGGTTGCCTTGTAAGTGTCTTGGTGTGTGGACAGTGACAGCTACCCAGCAGGGAGGGGGATGTCTGTCTGTCTGTCTTTTTTTGTTTTGCAGCAGGCCGTGTTCTGTGTTAGGTGGCACAGCAGGTGCCCGCACGGACAGCAGTCCAGTGCTGGTGCTGTGTGAGCAAGCAGCTCTCTTGCCCATCTCTCCGCCAGCTGGCTGCCAAATGGGGGTTGCTGAGCAGAGGGTGCAACCCCCTCTATTTCCTCTGGCTGCCCCTTGCCTATTCCTTCTGTGGCCATATTAATATGGAGCAGCTGAAGTCACTCGGCTGGCTGTGGGCCAGCCTTTGCTGGATGTGCAGCTGGATGTGAAGACCACTGTAACACACAGGCAGGGATGTGAGCCATGCAGAGGGGCAGCACCAAGGGCAAAGGTATGTCTGGTCTTTCTGTCCTGCTGTCTTCAGCATATCTGAATTCTGCACTTGACATTTCCTGGATTCTCCTTACTAGACTCCCTTTCTGTCCCTGTGGGATAATTCTACTTTCTCTCTGGTTAGGCAGAGCGATGCTGTTTTGTAAGCTAATGGTCTGCCTCCATTAAGTCATTAAGCAACCGCGCTTCATTGGTGAAAGTCTTGTTCAACAGGCTTGGCTTTTAAGGTCAGTAGATCTCTGTGTAACAAAAGGGCAGGTGTGCACCTACAAGCATATCATACAAGCCAAACTTTTTAAAATCGTAGCAGGAGTTCTTTGCACGTGATAACTACTGGTACAATAAATAGAAGTAGCAACTCAGATTATTATTATCATTATTATCTTGAAAGTTTCTGTGTTTGCCTTTTCTTTTTTGGAAAATTCAAGCATTTTGCTTAAAATAATGTAGAGGTTACTAAATTTGGATGAAAAAAAATACATGAAATCTGAAGTCATCTTGACAGGGATTTCATGTCCTAAGTTGATAAACCCATTTCACAGGCATAGAACTGGTATTTCTCTTTGTTTGTAATCTCAGTGACTCTTTACTTGGATATAAAGAAACTGTGTGGTGAAACACTCACTGGATTTACTACAGCAGGTAATATGCTTTTTCTTGAAACAATGTTGGTCAACTTTAGAGAAAGCAGTTCCTCATAATCTTTTTATGAGTTCTCCTCAAGAACTGTAATAATAAATAAAAGGGAGGATGTTTGAAAAGGGAGGATGTTTGAAAACATAGCACAGAAAGCTAGCAAAAAAAGCTCCCATGGGTTTTGCTTCCTTAGAAACATATAGCTTGGAGGAGGAAAAAAAATCCTAGTAGGGGTTTTCTAACTATCTAGATTCTCATAACTACCTGAAAAAGCCTAATAAACAATTGAAATACAGTCTTTACTATTGCAGTAGCTTTTTCAAACCTCTGTGCTACAGAAATGATTTGTGTTTATGTTTAAAACTGTGACTTCTAGTTTACCAAGGCTGTTGCAAAACATTTCATTTCTTCTTAGTGCATTAGGTCCGGCAACTGCCTCACTCCATGCTTTAAAGAAAACCGTGAAAGACAAAAAGAAAAGAGGAAGAAAAGTGTGTTTTGGAGATATCCTGCACACTTTGTCTCTTTCCATGTGAAGAACAGGCTTTTCCCCCATCATGCAGCACCTGTGTTAAAGAAACTTCAGTGAGATAATGTATTGTCCAGAGATAACTGGTGTTCACTCCTCAAGTGAGAAAATACAAAACTAACCTTGGCTGCTGTCATGTTCCAGGCACTGGTGTTCTCGTACTGAAAATAAACTTAACTCTTCCACTGTTTCTGCTTTTAGGAGTTGTTGTACTGACTTTGCTTTAAAGGAGGAACTTAGCTCTGACTATGCTTTCAAGTTCACCCAACAGTAGTAAACACTCATGTGAAGGTTTTTGTTCTGTGTTTTTGTTTTGGTTTTCTGTTTGTTTTGGTTTTTTAGCTGTAGACTTTGGGATAGGTGCTTATAAGACTGGGATCTGAGATATTTCTTGATTTGTGTCTTATACATGCAGTTTTAACTGTAACTGGCTTCTTATAAGGCTTGTTCAAACGCTTTCTTCTGGCTGCGTTTAACTATCCAGTTAAAAGCATTGGAGAATAATTTACAAATATGTTCTGAGTGGCAAATCTCTAAACAGCCCATATGAAATACAACTAGGATTTCTTATTTAGGTGTCAAGATCTGATGGTAATACAGAATGAGAATATCTGTAGAG
Organism: Gymnorhina tibicen; assembly: GCA_013399875.1. Taxonomy (NCBI): domain Eukaryota; kingdom Metazoa; phylum Chordata; class Aves; order Passeriformes; family Artamidae; genus Gymnorhina; species Gymnorhina tibicen. The sequence goes on from VXAZ01007860.1 coordinate 1,172,531, forward strand.
AGAAGTGAAATAGTTTCCAGTCACTTATTTCAATATGACTTAGTCTTTCTGTGTGCTTAATAAAAAAAAATACAGAATATTAATTGTTTCAGAGACGACTGGGGAGATGGCAAGGTTTTCCACCTTTCCTGTCTGTCAAAGTAGATGGCATAAAACTAAGTTTGAGCTCTCTTCTAGTTTAAAATTTTTTTCTGTGTGCATGCTTCTCCTGGTGTATGTATTTTTTCGTAATAGTTCTTAGTAGTACCAGGAGTATCACTTGCGATTTATTACAAATAGTTTGTGTACTCATGGCATAAATACCAACCTCTTTGCTTCACCTCAATATGAACAAAAACTTTTTGTTTACGCTCTGCTCTTATCCATAGCTATTGAATTAATTATTTATAGGTCTCAGATAAAAATTTCCTGTTAAAACACTTACATAATTCCTGTTGAAGTATTTCTTAGCCTTTCATAATCTAAGACAAAAGAAACATGGTGCCTGACAGGAGCTGGTGCTTTCTCTTCAGGAGTCAGTGCTTTCTCTTCATATTGTCTCCTTTTATTTGTTTACTCTGCAAACTTGGTTTTATTCCTCATTAACAGGATTACAACAACAGCATGGGTTATGTCTTTCCTAACACATCCCTAGTAAATAAGATAGATGTGTATTTCCTAGTGATTGATGTGAGTCAATTGGCTAAATACCATGACAGCTGAGAGGTGTCAAATGCAAGAGTTGTTAGTTTGGACTCCGTGCATTGCCTTTTGTTGTCACTGTTGTTATTTTGCACATGTAAACCCAAAGACAGTGTGGCAACTGGAGTTTTGCCTGGTGGGTTTTTTTTACGTTTTCTTCTTTTTGACTTCTGAAAAGCTGAGACTTGGTTTGCTCTTGGAGCTACTGCTGTTAGTGCTGGTCTGCTGAATGTCTAAACATGGACTGAAGTTGTGGTGAAAACGGTAGCCTATAACCAAAATTTTGGAATTTGCATGTGTGGACAAGGTCTCTTTGAGATTGCTGTGCTACTTTTGGACGTGCAGGTGATAGCAAGAATAGTCTTTCATTCAGATAGTATTTCAGAAAAATTCCTTGCATGTGATGTGAGAGAGAATGAACAGGTGTGTAAAACAGATGCTTGAATGCTTTTGCATATGTTTTGCTAAGTGAAGGACCCTCTACAGTTTACCAAATGTATAAAATTTGTTCCAATTAATAAAGCTTCTTTTTTGATAATCCCTTTGTTGTAGAGCTGCTGGTTTTGCTGCACAGATGGGGAAAGGAGAAAGAGGCGAAAGAGCTTTTTTTTTTCTTTTTGCTTACATAGTTAATCCAACCCATTTTTATCATAATAAGAAATGTTTTCTATGCTTATTAAAAAGGATCCTTAGCTTTGTATGTGGCTTAAATTTTAAGTCCTTGAACTATTCTTGGTTTTATCAAGACGAGGATTATAACTGGAAAAAAGGAATACAATGCTCTACTGTCACTTGTACATACTGTAGTAAGCCTCAGCAGCATTGAATCATTCAGTGTAATTCTGTTTTGCTCAGTTCTTCACCACTTTTAGAGGATTTCCCCCACCCCAAGACTATTTCCTTCATTTAAATTCTTTGTCTGTTATCATTTAGTCTGAGGAAAACAGTCATCCTTATTAACATGAAACTGAGGTTATTTTGATGTCATTCTTCAGAAAGGATTTGAATTTGTTTGCAACAGGACACTACTGTGAAAACTGACTCCTTAAAATGAGCTACTTTATTTGCATTGTAATTTCAGCTGGGCCTTTAATCGAAGGCAATTCGGTTAAGTCTCTACATCAGCTTTAGTCTATGAAACTTATTATTTTTTTCTGAATAGTTGGCAGTGTGATCAATATTTCTGTGACTTAGTGTTTTAATAGTAATGGCAGTAATGAGGAGATGATGAATTGAGACAGTCACCAAAAGTAGCAGTCAGTTTCTTCTGTAAATGATAGTCACAGTGTTAAGTACACCAAGAGCAGTCACAGTCCAAAAGAAACACATCAGTAACAGTTTAAAATTATAGCACCAGGTCTTGATGGCATCTTTTGTTTTCTTAATGGAAGAAATGTCATCAACGTGTTATTAGGCCAGTCCTAGTCACCCATTTTTACAAATTGGTAGCAGAAGACTTCTAAGATTCCTTTGTTGGCTCTAACATGTAGGACACAGCTAATTAGCAAGCTCCTTCATTTGAAGCATCTTCATTAGAGATAATGCTTAATAATGGTTAATGACAGTATTTATTATAATAGTGGATAGTCTGGAGCTGCATCAAATAGTGATTTGTTAGTCAATGCTGCTGAATAATTAGGTTGTTCCAGTAATCACCCTGTCCATGGTTATTTTCTTGTATTGAAATATTCTGACTGGCTTGACATAGTTGCACTGATATATCTTGATCCTTTCTTGGACACGTAAGATTCCAAGATGATACAAGCTGTCACCCTCTTTCCTAACTCCTCCTCAAAATAATTCAACTGTTTATTATTTTCTGCCCCACACCAGGAAGTAGGACAGTTCTTAGAGATTAGTTTTTCTGTCTTGCAGGATATGTAAAGTTGAGGCAACACTTTCTTCTTTGTTTTCTTTCACAGACGATGTAGGTTACCTCCAGGCAAGACTAAACTTAGTCTTGTGAGACTCTGTAATGGCAAAACTTTACTGTGCAGAATTTAGCCATCTCTTTGTGTTACACACACCCAGTCATTACTAGTGTTTTGTTTAGTTTACACAATTATCTTATGTAGATAAAATGGGTTACTTTTTGTAAGTATAATTTAATAAGCGTTTACACAATATGGCATAGCTTAGATGACCCTTAATCACTTGTGATTCAACTTGTTGGATGAGCAAATTTGCCAGTACTTATTTTATGGAAAACACAGAAATGAAACTTTAAAATTAAACTGTATGTTAGCACAACTGCATCCCTCAGACAACTGTGTGTCATATTGAGCAATGCTGGGAGGACAGTTGATTGCAGGAAGTCTAAAAATACTTTGTATAAGTTCCTTGCCTCAGACACACTTGAAGTGACTGGAAACTGAAATGTATGCTTGTTAATATCCTACAGCTTGCTGTTCCAGGGTTTGGAACAGAGCCTCTATAGAAAAAGTAGTGAAACTTTGAATTTGCATTTAGAATAATGTGCTTAGGCAGTCAACTGTCTCATCCTGTGCAGAGTTATTGCAGTTTCTCTTTCCCCCTGTAAACATCTGGGATTGTGATAATTTTCTAGATCACCTTGGAAAAACAACAGGATGTTACACTTGCAGGAAATCAATTGTTGTTCTCCCTGTCCTCTCAAGATACATGTCTGCAAGTGTGTCTGCACCCATGCACAGCTGTGGGGAGATTCTTGGAGGATGAGCAAGAGTTGTTTTCTTTATGATCTTAAGAGGCACCTCTGATCAAGTATAAATAAATATAATCAGCTTTCCCTTTTAAGTTGGAATCTGGAAGACGAAGTATCAAGGATGCAGCCGCATGCAGTGTGTACAGACATCCTTCCTGCAGATGGCCTTGGAAAACTGTGGCCCTAGAAGGAGGTTCAGTGGATGGTACGGTGTGTGCCACCCCACAAATCTCTCCGGAGCAGGACAGGGCACAGAGCTGGCCCTCTGTGGGCAGGGCTTTGCACAAATACACATGGTGTATTACTGCTAGCTAATGCTACTTTAACTCATCAGGTCTTGGAGCTGATTAATCAGTTTTCCCTCTTCTTGCAAGTCTGTTTCTTCCATGATATTTTGCACCTGGAACAGCTTACCCTATGCATATGTCTTGTCTCTGGTTTCATGCATGTACTTCAGTGCTTCCCCCTCTTCCATAAAGCTTGCTGTACTTTGTGAAATTATTTCAAGTGTGCTTTTAGTAAGTTAAATTAATGAGACTGTTCTGTTTTTCTTTTTGACTATAAATTTATACCATAAAAGCTCATGTAGTTTCAATTCATATGTTAACGAATGACTACTTGGTAGTCTTGGAACAATGGTTGAAATCACTGTCTTACCAAATGTTGGTAATTTATAATTGTACAATCATGTTGTTTCTGGTGTATGCATACCATATCTCTGTACGTAATAATGTACAACAGAAATTAGGGGCAAGAGGCAGATTCCAAAAAAAGATGTTATCCTTTATTTTCAGCCCTGAATCTGCTCTACAGAGATTAGAAGATATCGCAGGTTGGTTATTAGCAACATCTTGGGTCTAGAGCTCACTCTGCTAGAGCTCTGCTGCCTCTGAAGACTTGTCTAGGCCAGCTTTTTATTTTGACTATTAGTAAGACAACGCCCTGGAGCTCCATACTCTTCAGCTGGTCTGTCCCCTGGTAATGATTGTTCCCTGCTCGCCTGTCTGAGAGAGCTGGCGGGGGATAAGATCGGTAGAAGTGGTCAGGTTTCCTCACTCTGAGCAGTTGGGATGCAGTGTATTTATCAGCCTGTGTATAAATGTGTGTGTGTGTATCTCGTGCTGCTCAGGAAGGGTGTTCAGAGTGCTGGGCAGGAGCTGCGAGGGCAGGCTGAGATACGCCTTTCTACAGACGTGGTCTTGGCGGTGCCAGGGAGCGAATATGTTGAGGTTTGTGGTTCTGAACTGCATCCATTGCAAATCCTGTAGGTGAGGTTTGAGAGCACGCTGGCCTGAGGAGCACCTGCACTTTCCCAGGACAGACTCTTTTAAATATGCAAAATTACAAAAACACCCAAACAACCCCAATCCCATACGTAATGTGGTCAAATGTCCACCTCCAGAAGCATCTTCTCATCTTTAAAGTTTTCTGTGGGTGTAAGTTCCAGTGCAGCTTCACACTCTGCTTCATCATAGTGGAGTCAGAAAGAAATTACTGTCAGGTGGGAAGATATTTCTTAAAGCCTTCTTTCAACATTTGCACCTATTGCAATGCCCTGGTCAGAAGTGTGGAGCAATCTGTAGGTTCTGACCAACGAGAAATGTGCCAGAAATAGCATGTTTTTATGACCCAAAATGACTTGTCAGGCATCAAGCATTATTATGGTCTTGCATACCAAGCTTGAGATAGTAATTTCCTGATATGTGGCAGCAATTGGAATTTTTCCTAAAATTTTTTTTATAATTGCAGTTCACAAATCCCTATTTCCTACTTGTCCTGCACTGAAAATCAGTTTCTTCCTGTCTTTCACTCTTTTCCGTTCACTGGTTGCTTCATGTTCGTGAAATTTTAACATGCCTACCTTGCACTAGGAGAACTATTTTAGGACCTTGGAAATCAACAAGAATAAGCAAATCCAGGAATCGCATCAATCTATCACTTGGTTTCTATCAAAAGGAATGCAATTTCCTAATTTAGTCTATTCTGAATGGCAGGTCACCTGCATGCATGAATTCTTACCTACTGCCCTCTCCTACCTCCTCCCCATTCTACATCCTCCAGAAAAATGAGCAGAAAGGTGAATAGTGACTTGGTATGTCTGATTTTTTTTTTCAGGGCAACTTTTTTTCCCCTTTTTTTTATCCTCTGCGCACTCTTGGTGATTCACTGGTCTTTCACCATAATGAGCGAGTTCCTGGGTATCTCTGTGATGCTCAGACTGGGTCTAGTCAGCAGTACAGCGTGCTTATTTCTGGCCATGTTGTGCCTTTCTGCTGTGAATAACAAAAATGATTGTGGGAGAAAAATGGTCCCACTGATAAATGAGTGACAGAAAGCCAATAAAGTCTGTGCTCTGCTATTAGAAATGAGTTCTCTCATCCTAATGCAGCTTCCCTGGGCTTTACGTGACTCTCCTACCTGAGTTTAGAGTTACTTTAATCTAAATGACTATTCTATAGAATATCACACAGAGGCATTAAGCAAACTTGGGATATATGGTAAAACAAACTTCATATAAAGTTGATCTCTTGGTTTTTTCCCACACTGAGAGTGCAACTCATACATTTTTTGACTTTTCATTCAACTAGCATTTTGGATCCTATGAAAACTAACGTTATAACACCAGGAATCTTATTACAGACTATCCAATGAATTTCAAAGTTTTAGGTTGCCTAAAATGTCCCATTATAGTATTGTCTTAGCTAAATCATGTTTTAACTGGTTGTGCTAATGACTTTTGGTCCTGGATATCTGTTGTAAGCTGACTGTGTGTGAGAAGAGGAGTAAAAATGAGATAATTACTGGTTTATTTAAGCAAGATGTCCTTCTTTGTCTTCTACCCCTGTTAAATTGTTTCAGTAGCAAGGCTGAGAGACCCTGGAAGGCATTTCAGTGTTTTTCAATGGGAGCTTTTTGTGGGGGGTGGGAAGGAAAATCTTGGTCTCAGACTTTTGGAATATTGTTCAAATTTGAAAACAATAGAAAGTTCCTGGATGGGACAGAATTAAATATTTAAGTCTTATTAACAGCTCAGCAGTGTATAGATACTTTTGCACTGTCAGTGTTCCATGCTTACAGAGACTAACTAACAGCTGCCCTTTCTAGGTAGATTTCAGTGTTATGCTAGTGGCAGAATAATAATGCTGCTTTTAATACCAATATTTGATACTTTAGATGAAGTAAAACATTATTAGAGTTTTGTATTTTTCCTGCACACTTCTTTTTGTAGCCAAGTCACGTGCATTTTCCCTCCTCTCCTCTGTCTTGTCTCCTTTGTATCAGCTCAGTTATTTTGTGGAAGTAGTGGAAGAAGTATTGTTGATTTGTATCTACAGTTTTGATTTTGTGCATTTTGTAAACTATATTAACAATTTTATATTCTATTCTGAAGGGCTAGTATGTATTCGGGTAGCAAGGGTAAATTATTTATGTCTTTACTTAGTTATTTGAACTAGAGCTGTTTGCCTTCACTTTGGGATGTGCAAAGATGATATCCTATAAAAAACAGAATTGCTTGAATTGAGTATGCTTGTGGAAAAGTGGAGCAGACGTTGTAGGTATTTTCAGCAATATGTGTTTTGTCTCGAATGTCAAATTCCCCAAAGTTACTTTTTGGTATCTTAATCTCTAAAAAAAAGATTGCTCAGCAAAGCAAGAGTCCCAAGTCTGATCCTGGCTTCTGCTGGGCCAACTGAGTCAGTGGCTTATGAGGCAGTTAATTTGGGATAACAAGGTCCAAGGCCTTATTGCCCTGACATAGCCATGCTGGTTTTTCCCATTTTGCATTTCCATTTTAAGTAAGTATTCTGGCAGTGGAGTGAGGTGCTTTCAGAAGAGTTTGGGATGCTTGGCCCAGCAAAATGGGCTGATAATCAGGGTTGTAAATGTGTAAAGCTGCTTTGTATTAGTTGTGTTAGTTGTGTGTGTGTTTGTTTTTCCTTTTTTTTTGACTTTTAAATTTATTTTTTATTTGAGATCCTTGCGTTTTACAGGTTGTATCAAGTTTTAAGTGGTTCTATATTTTTTCGAGCTCAATGTGGAGGGATTATAGTTTTATGGTACTCATCTGGTCTCCTTTACCTAATTTCCTTTCCCTTTCCATCATGTTATTGAAAGCACCTAATGGTAAAAGGATACACTAGAGAAGGTGTTAGGGAGACCTGTTCTATACTCCCCAGTCAAGCCTAAATACATGTAGCTATTAAAAAAAATGGTAGCGTTAACTATGTGTTAATTTCTTTCACTGAAGGAAGATGTGTTGAAATTCAGGCAACACTATTTCCAAGTGCTTTGGGAAAAGTGTGAGAGGTAAAGCCAGTATGATAAGGCGGTGCTAATTAATGGGGATGTCTTAGAGTTTGGGCCATGACTTCTTTGGGCAAGCTCCTTAATCTTTCTTGTAGAAAACTGATACTAGAGGGGCTTGTTCTGTTTGTCTTTTGAGCTGTGTAGTGTCCCTGGTTATTTTAACTATTTGTATACAACAGCTGTATCCCTGTCTTACCTTGGAAAACATCAAAACTAAGGGTTACTTTTCCCCCTTGCAACCAAAGCACAAAATATAGACTACACTTAGCAGTAATATTTAGATTTTCTCATTACCCTCATCTGTCAAATAGGACAAGTTTTATTTATACATGCCCTATGTTACTTTGAGGTTGGATGCTCCTGGTACTGGTGAATGAAGGGCATTAATTACTGCAGCATTTTTATGTTGGTAACAGTAAAATGGGCAGGGGGCTGTGCTTTGAGAGCTCCACTTGATGGTACCTGGGGAAGAAGCTTGTGTTTCAGAAAAGGCAGCTACTGATGTTCTGTGAAGCTTTAAGATTTTTCCAATGTGATATTTATTAACTGTAAACATGTAAATTGTTATATGTAAACTTCATGTTTTCCATGAGAGAGCTATTGTATAGAATACATAGCATATATATGTAAAATTTAACAATGGACCGTGGCTCATAACCTGCTGGATAGAAGTGGCATTAATTTTAGGCTTAGAGCTAGCAGTGTTTTCTCTTCACAATCCCTTTTAACCTGTGGGGTAGAAACTGTGCCGGGTTTTGGTTTCTGTGCGTGGCAGTGTGTCTCTGTAGGAGTGATAGCAGAGTAAGCCGATTAGCATGATTGATACTTCGTGTCAGGGGACTGGCATAATGGGCTACCATTGAGACTGCATTGTGAAACCACACACGGATGAGGTAATCTCATTAGATGATTAAAACCTTCATTGAGTCTACCAGATTGCGGAGCTTTCAGTTGTATTGCTGTTGGGAACTGATGCTAAGTAAGTGTAGTGCTCTCCTTGGAGTGATGCTGAAGTGGAGATCTTGCTGGGTTTTTCTCCTGGATAATAGTAGCAGCTGGAGGCTAATGAAGGATGTTTCACCTTTCTGTGTTTAAAAGTAAGGTTCTATATGATTTTAAGTTTTCTCTTAAAATCAGTGTCAGCCTTGTGTTAGTTTTATCATGCTTTGCTGTTCTTTGTGGAATTCTGTACTATTAATGTTGGAAGGATATGCTTTGTGTAACTTCCTACGGAATACTGCAGTGTATGTATTACTGTTCTGTTTCTGTAGGGTATCTGTGCTTTTCCTGCAGGTTGGCTTTGCCTTTGTGATGGGGTGTAGTGTAAGTGTCAGTCCTTATCCTCTTGCCTGTCCTGTTTACAAGCAGTGTGGCAGGCAGCACATGCTCATACCAGAGCTGGTGGGGTACAGAAACCCTACCTGACTTCTTCACATGCTACTTGTTTTAAGGAGCTCATTGAAAACACTGAATTTCAAATTAAAAGCATTATGCTCGACTAGTCCTATACTTGAGCTTTGCTTTTGCTATCAAGCTACAAAATTTCTAATTCTGAATCTCCAGTGTTACAATATTTATAATGCAAGGGTTACTAGACCAGAATTTTGGAAGGTCAGGACTGCTGTTCTGAGACTGGTAGTGACCACTGTTGGTGTATAGTCAGATTTTTCTGTATTAAAAAATAGCCCAGTTAATCTGTTGGGAGTTTGGGTACAAACAGATGAAAGATTTGTAACTTCCACTGAGTCCTGAGCAGTTTGTCCATTTCTTCTGCCTAGAGAAAGTACTGTATGACACTAATAAGCACATCCAGTGAGACAAAAGCACAGATAGTCTATTTTTTGGCAAGGGAACCCCAGCAATGTGTTATCTTCTGAATTCTGTTGTCAGATGTGGTTTATTTATTTGGCAGTTCTGCAAGGAAGTGACCTTTGTCTAGGAGCTATTTTGGATCTGGTGTCAGAAAAAAAAAAAATTTAAAAAAAGCCAATGCAAAACCAAAAATCCACAACAGCCTGTTCCAGTGTGTGAAGAAGTGGGGCAATATCCAACTGTGAAGAGAATATTCTTTCATATGTATTTGACAAAAAATAAAATCACAAACTTTTACTGGCTACAGACACCAGTATTGTGTGGATTGTGATCTGCAGAGCAAATGCATGTCAAGTTTTCAGGTTTAATTTTACCAGCTTACTAAAAATGGCATAGCTTGATGATGGGAGACATCATCTTGTGATTGATTTTAAAATCCAGAGTTATACTGGCTATCAGTGATAGGCAAATTAGAGGCAGGCCAATAATTTATATGCAAAATCAAGTAAAGTTTCCTCAAATACCGAATACTTAAGAAAATAAATGAATTGTTAAGTGTTCTAACTTTTTGCATTTTTAAAAAAACTTTTGAACTGTTCACGAAGTGTTATTTTTCTGTAGTTATCTTTCTGTATTGTAGACTGAAGTGAATTGACTCTTACAATATCTGATATATATAGCTATGAAAATATTTTCCATTTCAGCTTTAGCTTGCTCTCAAGTATGAATTATCTCAAGAGCTCCTTCTTGGAGACCTTGGTCAAGTCCTGATGCTTCCTGAAATGTTTGGGGCTACTGTTAATGGCACTACTTTGCGGTTACTTTTTACTTCACGGGCAAAGCCAGGCCTTGTTATGCAGCTGTATTTTGCCAGTGAAGGACCTGTCCCTCTGAACAGAATATAAAATTGTGGAGTGTTTCCATGAAACAAGGCAAGTGTTTTGAGTATGAGAATAGAAACCTCCTTTGTTGGTATGAGTGCAACCCAGCTTACTCTTTCCAGAGCGTCTCCTGTGAATGAAGGAGAGCAAATCACAAATGAGAAACCTCACAAGACCCTTTCCAAAGGGAATGAGTTACTGGCTTTACTGCTTCATGTAGCTTTCTTCTTTCTGCATGTTGGGTGTGCTTAGAAAATGAACTCCAGGGATGATATCTCAGCCCTGTTGGCTGTTGGAACAGATAAGTGACTTCAGGATCACCAAGACAGAATGTAAGCTAGGGACATTAATCCATGATTGTATTTGTTAGTCTGCCTTTCTTATTTAAAAATTATAACTCTTTTTCTGCTTATATAGGTTGGGCATAATGGCTGAAAAATCCATAATCTTTGTTGGTTCAGACATATTTGTTTCAACTCTGTATCTGTAAAGTGAGTCCCTTGGAAAACAGCTGTAAATGACCTGTCTCCAAACTCCTCTCCTGACTGAAATGAGGAAAAAAAATATTTTTAATATCATTTTTAGATAAATATTGGGTAGAGTGGAGAATTGGAGTCAAGTGCCTGAGCTGTTGCAGAAGAGGGAGGGGGGTAAGACTGAGCCCTCCTCCTTAGAAAATGCAGTGGAAGATCTGGGTTACCCAGAATGTGGTTTTTGTCCTTATTCCTTGTTCTTAAAGAAAACAAATAGTTTTTTTTCTACTGGCTAAAATTTTGCTGATGGTAATTTGTGCTTTGCCCACCAATTTTCCTTTCACTGTAAGAAATCTGTATCCACTGTTTCTTTGTTTCTTTTGCCTTGGGTTAAGCCAGGTGATTGAAACTAATTGATTGTCTGTCTGTATGAAATGTTCAGGAGTTATTTTGCTAAGCATGAACCAACTCTTGAGCTTTTTTTTTTTCCAAGAAACTTGCCACATTTCTTAAAATAGTGTGTTCACAACATATTTTGCTGCACTGTTTTGTGCTGTTTTCTTCCTTCCCACCTCCCATAACAGCCTGGTGGGTGAACCCGAGCAGCAGCTTGTGCTCTACCTCTTTGCTGTTTCTTTTGTAATGTGTTTGCTGAGCTGGCTGGCCTGCCTCCAAAAGTGCGTAAGTGTGTTTATACATGCAGCCTAACAATAGTATCATAACACCAATTTGTTTTACCTGGGCTGGAAATAACAATCTAAATATTGTGAATCAAAGAGAAAGCGGTCATTTGTATATGCCTCTCTACCCTGCCAGCTCATTTCTGTTGTGTGTGATAAAATCACTGAAACTTTTCTTACGTTCTGTAGGAATTTTGTCAGTTCCGTTGTTGTGATGTGATACCTCTTTTAAATGCTAGGAGATCAGCTATAGCTTCTCCCTCAAGCTGCATCCCATGCTGTCAGGCAGAAGGTGTTTAATCTGTATGTCTAGTTCAGGCACGAAGTATTGCAGAAAATCATCTATCCCTGCCACTGTGGGGAGGAATTCAGAGTAGAGCAAACCATTAAACTGTGAACCATTAAACAATGCTTTTACTATAGTGTTTGAGCAGAGTTGTAAGAGGTAGAAAGTGTACAGTAAATACTGGTTATGCTTATTTATTAGTCATGAAGTGACTAACAAATTGACTGATCAGCATATTTTGGTTAAGGTGCCAAAACATTAATATAAGTGCTTTTTATTGTTACTTTGATTCAGTGACTTTCATCACCAAAATAATTTTCCTCTGGATTGAAACAATTTGGATTGTGATCAATAGGCGATGTGAGCAGTTCTAGCAGTATTTATACTATTCACATGCCATGGGGCCTCACGTTTTAAAGTTTGTTTTTGAACCTAAACACTCTGACTATAACATCCCATCATCCCATCCTCAAAATCTTCCAATCTTTACTGGGCAGTGGTGTAATTTTGCCTTAGTAAAATCTGAGTTGACTTGCCCAATCTGCTGGAATATGCCATATTTTCTATGAAAATTTTTTAAATGGGAGTGTAAGAAAGGATGTTCTGGCCACTCTGGCACATCAGCCAGTTACCAAAAGTGAGAATGCCTTTGTTTCCATGTCACTCAGCCTTTGGCCTCTCTGCCTGTCGAGCATAATGAGTGCTCTCAAATCCTGTAGTAGCTCCAGTGAGGTGGCACCTGCCTGGCTGCGGTCTGGAGCTGGCAGCAGCAGTACAAATAAAGTGACACTAGTAGTGTCTTGCCTGTGCAGTCAGTGACAGTGAAGACACAGTCACTCTGCATCACTGATTTCCAAAATTCTGGTTTGACATTGTTATTACTGCTTCTCTCATGATTCAAGTTGTGAATAAGCAGCTTCAGCTCTGCAGCTTTCTGGGAGGAAGAGGCTTGCAGCAGAGGCAAAACAACATGTTCAAATTTAAGTCATCGAATCAGTTCTGTGCCTTACTGGATTCATATAAATAATGTTGTGATATATAGGTTTAAGAAGTGGAAAATTTTCCACTTCTGTACAAAATTAAATCTTGTTTCGGATTTCATGCCTCTTGCTGTTGTCTCAAAGCTCTTTCCATTTTAAGGACTAAAAAATGGTCATTGTTAGAAATAGAATACACTTTTTCAATGTTATGATACAGATATTGAAACATAACCAGTGCTATAGCAAATCATTTTTACTTATTACATTACATTATTATGAGTTATTACTACTCATAAGTGGCTCCAGAATAAAAAGGGTTAAATTAGGAGTTGAGATAAGGTACCTGCTGAATTAAGTTGTTTTGTCCATTTGAGGTTATCCGCTATTAAAAATATTTTGAAACTTCTGCATTTGTACCTTATAATTCTGTTAGATGACAAACAAAACGTAGAAAAACATGTTTTTCCCTTTCCACAGTCACATTGTTCCTGAAGTGCTGGCAGTGGTAAGAGCTTCCAGTCAGTAAACAAAGTAGATGCCATTTAGGTGTATAAGAAAGACAACAAATGAAGTAACAAGGAGTCCAGTTTTAGAGTTTCTTTCCTGCCCGTAAGTTAAAAATTAAACACTTTTATAGTGAATGAAACCAGTTTTGAAACTCTCAAAAAAAAAGGTGGAAAAAACCAGTTGGATAAGGCAGTGCTTGCTTTTCATGTCAAAGAGCAAAACATAAAAATGTCAAGTACTTTGCAAACTAGATAAGGTAAAGGTGCTGTAACACTTGAATCTGCTCAAAACTATAAAAGAAATAATACAGATTTGATGGGGTTTAAATTCTCAGAGCAGTGTTGGTAGCTTAATGGTAGATTTTTTTTCTTCAAAGTATTTTTAATGTTTTTCTCCGTTCTGTAATGTGATCTGATACAAATGAAGAAATGAACAATCTCACTGTACTGAGCAAACAGCAGGCTAATTGTTCACTTTTTATAGAGTTCACAGAGGAGGAGGGGAATAGTTTGTGGTGAGATCAGAAATTTTTGTTTTCCATGAATCTCTCAGTTACTCATCAGAATGATGCTGTTATTAAAAAGAACAAGAACAACAACCTCCACAAGGATAAATGCTTAAAAGAAGAAATCCTTCTTAGCAGTAAAAGGTGGAGATGAATGGTGATATTTAAAATGTCTTGAGTTTGTGGGCACTTCCTCGATTACAAGGATGATCCTACAGGGCCTTTTGCCTCATCTTGTTCTTTATCCAGAGAAATGCCTGGCATAAGAATGTATTTTTAGCGAATTTAACATTGAAATGATGGCACTTAAATTTTTTACCCTTAGATTGTACCAAAGATGTTTGTATTCATCATCTGTCCAGATGCACAAAGCATGACTTTTCTTATGCTTAGATGAAGCCTTAGATGTGGGATGCTTTTAATTGAGCTAAATGTGAAACACTGCCCATTTGGTAAACTAAATGCCCTTTGTCTGGTAGGTGGTGAGACGTAGGGAGCTGTTCAGCTGGAGCTGCAGCACAGCTGTGGTAGCTGGCCTTGGAAATGAGGGCTAAGAAACAAGTTCCTCCTTTGATAATACAGCTACATAAAGATATTTTTATTTTTCTCTGTTTACTTACTTTTTGTCATATGATATTTACAGCAAAAGAGTATTAGTCAAAATGACAAGAGCTGTTGAAGAAAGATTTCTCCCAGTGATTGTTGAAGGAAAAGCTTCATTTTTAGAGAAAATGACATAAAGCTTCCTATCTTTTCATTTACTTAAACTTAGCATCCAAACTGAATTCAAGGTGAGTCTGGGAAGAAGCATAATTATATGTCACCTTCTAGTTCTTTTGTTTTTGCTTTTCCCCTCTCAAACATGCTAACTCCCTATTTTTTAATTTTCATTTTATTTTTAATGAAGGTTTCATGTACACTGGGGGTTGGCCATTAATTTTAGGCCATTGTGTGAATGCAAACTGCTTAAAAATAGTCATGGAGCCAACTATGCTTCCTCTCTGGGTTTATCAGTTGGAAGCATCTTCTTTTTATCCCATGTGTAAGCAAAGACCTCTCTGGATTGATGATTTGATCTGTATAATGGAAAATCTAGGCAGGATATCCTTTCTCTGTTATTCCTTGGTGTGATGGCATCAGGTTGTGTCTTAAAATGGGGGAAGGGAAGAGGAGGATCCTATTAGTAGACAGAGTGGTTTCAAGGGACTCTTAAACTGCAGGCTGGCTGAGGACCTTGTATTTACTTTCTTTGTTGAACTATTTGTGCTTCAAGATACTCTTCTAACATGTCAGTGGTGGCTTGTGCTGCTGGGCCCAGAAGCTTGCTCGTGTGCTGTTTAGATGTTTTGTTTTTGGAAGTTGTTGTTGGATACCAAGTGGTGTGAGGGGCTTCTCTGTAGTTATTTTGAGCTCTAGCAGACCTTAATGAAATACTGCATTGACAAGGTAGATCCAGTCTTATCCTGCAGAGATGCAGTGCCTGAGCTTCCCCTGCCAAGAAAGGAATGTTTCTGTTGTAGTTCCATTATTAAAATGCCTCTGAAATGGAGCAGTGCCTAATGTGCACTAGAGGTGCAGTGAATGCTTGATAAAGTGTGTGCGTGGGGTAGCAAACGTACTCAGAATTATGTTGGAACATTAATAATGTTGGAAAATTATTATGACCTTGCATTTCAGCATGCTTGTAACTATTCCATGTAATACTTGTAGCTTGAAATTTTGCTTGGTTGTTTGCAAGGCAGAGGACGTTACCAACCTCTCTGATTGTGGAAGAACCTTGGATTTGGTCGTCTTGTGCTCAGGACCAGGAGTCTGTGTAAAAATGACACTGGCTCTTTATCCTGCTCCCTGCCCCTTCCTTTGTACAGAAAACACAGTATAGCTCTCGTACAAGAGATGAATCCCTCTCTGAGTTGGTGCTTCTGTTCTGCTGCCTGTGACCTCTGTGTGTTGCGGTGTAACTGCAGAGGAGGAACTTGGGACGTGACTGTGGCTTTGCAATACAATAATCAGCAGGTACTTGGGGTGCAAGGCAAAAAACATTAAAACTAACAAAAAAAAATGCTGTAATTGCCTTTTTGGGCTTTGGAATCTGTAACCCTCCAGTGTTTGTGCCAAGCTGTTGGTGCAATTTAAAGCACATGAATTTTTTACTGTTAATGAAGATATATATGGGATCATTGCCTGGGCTTTTATGTGAGGAGTAAAGATCTTTCCTTCTACACCACAAAGTGCATCTCAGCTACTTACAGTTAGCCAAAGTCCTTTCTGTATTAGCAAACTGATCTGTGCCTTTCATCACCGTGGTTTAACTGCAGTGTTTAAATGGATGCTTGCATTTCTTACAAGAATGTCTTCTTATTCTATGGGACACATACCTATTTCTGATCTAAAAGCTCAGATAAATAAAAGTATTTTTAAAGAAAGACATAATGTTCTAAGAAACTTCTACTGCTCTTGCTTACACTGCTGGAAAACTAAGTTAGTTGTGTATGACAGCCTAATGACTATGACTTAAACACAAAATCTCAATACATGCAAGTTTGTACCTCTGTGCTCTTAATAGTGCCTAATAAAAGCTTCGCAGTTTTTAGCTCCATTCAACCTAGGATTTTGAACATTTTAAGTCTATGTAGATAACATATTTTAAGCAACTGTTGAAAAACCAAAGCAAGGGAAGTTTTTCAAATCTTAAGCCCACCCCTCACGTATTAAATCATTTGAAATCTTACAATTGCTGTTATTTTCAGTCCATTGTGTCTGCTTCCTGTTGGTCAAAGGTTATGAGGATAGGGTGGTGTAGAGTGAGGTGGGAAGCCGGCAGGAAAAAGAAAGCTTTGCTTATTTTGGGGTAGACACAACTACAGAAATGGCCAGGACATTGCTTAAATTTTCTGAAGACTTGAAGAGGTAAACTAGTCAAAAACTGTGTTCTTGATGTTGTTTACTTTTCTGCTTTGTAACTTAGGTATGTGGAGAATGAATTGGAGTGAGTAAACAGGGGCTTCCTTAAAGAATGTTATCTTTGTGCTAGAAATTTTTTTTTATTCAAAAAGAGCTTTCGTTTTGATTTAGAAGTTGACTTGGTAAATTCTGTTCCTGAAGCAAGCGCCTAAATCTCGCTACCTGTTCGTTCACTTGTATCACTAGCTTGAAAAAAGAGAGAAAAAAGAAGAAAGGTTTTGTGCCATGAAGTGCAAGTAGAAGCTCTGTGATATATTGCTTCAGTACATTGTAGGCATGTGCTAGGTGTGTTAATACAGCCCTCTAAAAGATGCAATTTATCTTACTCTTTGTGCTGTTGTTGAAGAGCTGTCTGTAATTCCTTGGCTGTTCACACAGCTGTGAATTGGTTGTGGTGGTTACATTTTACAAAGCTGTTCATCCCAATAATACATGGCACGAGGGTCCTGTTACAGTCCAGGAAGGAGTTTTTTTGAGCTGATGAGAGCTAGAGGAGTGTTCTGTAAGCTAATCCAAGTAATTATATTGAAGCATCTTAATTTTCAAGTATCCTGGTATGTAGTTAAATTTGCTGTTGGTATGCAATGTTGCTGGTTTCTGAGTTTCTTAACCATTTTGTTACTGCCAGTGAGATATTTGAATCTAAAAGTATTGTTTGCATTGTTGGAAAAACAATATTTTTGCTACAATAGAAACTCAGGGTTAAGGAGCATAGCAAAAACAATTTATGTATCATAGTGTCTTGCAAAGAATTTGGACTTTGTGCTTGTTTATTTTGAAATTAATTTTTCTCTGGAGTTCTTCAGGTCAGTTCTGCTCTGAAAAAACTGCTGGAGCCTAATTGGTAATTATTTTCAGCCCTGTAAAGTGAAAATGTATTTATCAGACAAAATGTTGATTTTTGTTTTATCTTAGCTTTTACTTTTCTTAGCAACTCTCTCTGCCATCTCTGCACATGCACATTTCAGATCTGGTGATTTGTAATGGGAAAGTTAATAGTTTTAGTGTTAAAATGTTAGATTGCCATTCCTAATTCTTCGCCTTTTTTATATGAAGGGGAAGAATTACATGTTCCTTATATATGAATAAGGAACTCCTTGCAATGCCTCACAGTATATAAAAATGACTGTGCTGATTCTCCCTGTAAAGCTTTGGCAGAACAATAGGTTTCCTTTAGCTTTCCCCTCACTGTGCCTGAGGAAAATGGCTTGAGTAAGTATCAGTCCTTTCATTGCTGGAGCAGTGGCTGACTCATTTGCAAGAGAGGCTCCTGCTTTGGTCTGCACATGCTTGATTTGCAAAGATGTCAGCAACTGTACATCCTTGCTCTCATAAGGAATGGATAAGGATGGAGTGTCAACATGTCCTAAATTTAATTTGTAGGGATTATTTAAAACATAATCTGAGTTTCCATTGGAGACTGAATTTCCACTGGAGACTTACTGTGTGTAAATGGATGGGTAGGAGCTTCTTTAATACAACTGGTAGGTTATACCAGGTTAGTTACTTGGGAGGCAAATTGTAGAAATTATGGGGTATCTTTGTACCATCATCCTTAATTCATTGCTAAATCCCTCTTAATTCATCATTCCCTACTGAAGCTGGAGAAACTGGTGCTTCTGTAGCTCAAATCCCCTTTCTTTTGTAGGGAGTACAAAGCACAGGATTTAAGCCTATGAATATTTTGTTGAAGAGATGATGTGCAGAATGCTTGGCCTCCTGTCATCTGTAGAAATCTCTTATATTGTTTGCAAAACGAGCATTCTTGTGTGATCCAAACACGAAGAAGTGAAGCAAGCATGTGTTGTATGGTCATTGCAACTGCAGTGTCTTTTAGAGGATCCAAACTCCTGTTAGGAACTGCATGTTTTTACAAGATTCTAGTGTCTTGTCTTGCTTTTCCTTGTGTATAAGTCTCTCACAGATGATGAAGACAGATATCTACATGCGCGAGTAAGAAGGAAAAAAAATAAAACTTAATTTGTACAAAATATTACAAGAAACACTGGGTTTGTGGTCTGGAAAACGGGAATTTTTTCCCCAACTTCTTACAAACACCACTTCAAAATGACTGTCCTCCATGGAAATGAGGAATGAACAGATAAAAATGTATGGTGAAATAGTTAATCCCCAGCCATTAGTAGGCAAGCAGCTGTTGGTATCAGTGGAGTGTAGGCTCGACTTTTCAGCTTTGAATTCTTCATGTCCTTAAAATACTGAATTTTTTATTTTTCTGGGTGTTGTTTTCATGCAACCTACCCCCATGAGCTCAGTGGAAATCAAGTCAAACTGCATGGCTGGTGTCTTCTCTGCCTTGTCTTGTTAAGGGGGTCCTGTCAGCATGGCAGTAATCCTTGTGATAAGAAATGTACAGAGACTTCTAAAAACAGGGCAGAGCCTACCCCGAATGATTTGCTTTCTTAGATTAAGACTTGTGGGGAGAAGTGACTTCTAATTAAAAGCTGATGAAAAGACTGAAGCAACTTTTTTTAAAAAAGCAACAAACAAACCTTTGTCTGGTGAATACACAGAAACATTATTTCTTAAATAAATCCATGTGATGCAAAGCCAGACTGTATTTGGTTGGGTGATCACAAGCACTGTCAAAGAGGCTGATCTTTAGGAGGAGTCTGATGGAAGGAGATGTCTTGCCCTTGCTTATAGGTTCAGAAAGCCTTCAAAAGAAACATGAGAGATGTAGGAGAGAAGGAAAAATGAGCCAAATCTGGTATCAAAAGTGCAAAAAAGCAAGTCAATAAATGGAGAACTTTAAATAGAAGATGATGTAATCAGAATGAGAGAAGGGAGATTCTCCTGGCAGCATTATTTCAAATAGGATGGATATGGGAAAGACTACAGAGGGATATGATCAGAGCATGCTCATGATCAGAGAGGAAATGACCAAATTTTAGAAATATTCTGGGAAACAGGGCAGCAAACCAAAGACCATGTAGATGTGTAAGTAAGGGAGCAGCAGCTGTACTTCTCTTTGTGCCATGGCAAACCTCATGCCATGACAGAGTTGTGTCTTCATTGCTGACAAAGGAGTGAGATGGAGCAGTGAGAGGAGATGGCGAGCCTCATATCAGTGATGGGGAACGTGTTCCCGCAAGTTCCTAGGAGTTATGTCTTGGCCACGCAGGATGGGTGGTGAAGGAGAACAACCAGAAGTGAAAAGGTGGGTTTGCAAGAGGTCAGAACCAATGGAACTTTCATAGGCATTTTAATTGGATGAGAAGATGTAGGAATATATAGAGATAATCTGGTCTCTGGTCCTGGCTTGGAGACAGTGAAATGAGGGCTCAGGTCCTGGTGCTGCTGCAGGGCTCCTGCTTTATTGCTCTGTATAGCTCTAAATAAGTTCTCCTTTGGTGAAGAGATGGTGATAATTCCCTGGTGCACAGGAGTAAATTTGTGCTTGCCATTAGAAAATTTCTGGCATATTGCAGAAAAGTATTTACTGAAACTAGTTGTAATGAGGATCAGTTTAATGTGAATTAGATGATAGAGACCTGGCTGCACGATTGCACACTGGGAGTAGGGATAAGGATGTAGGAAAAAAAAGATGCAAAAGACAAGAAAATATTAAGAATTCCCATCCAAAATGCAGAGAACGATGAAGATATTCAGTTAGTTTCAGATTCACAAAATAAAGCAGCAGCTTGTGCTACATTGTCTGCGTTTTATTTTGCACCTTTTTTGGCGCTTTAATTAACGCTGGGAGACTAATTCACATGCTGAAAGATCAGTTATGAAACAGAGCTCACAGTAAATGTGTGTGGAAGTATTGTTCTGCTGTATTTTCAGTGTTTTGTTTATTTAACAAGCTAAAGTTAGAATCGACAGCACAAGACTAGAAAACGGTGACAATAGTTTGAAAACAGGAAATTTTGGCCTTGTGTGTATTCGGAACAGATGATCAGGATGATGGCCAGGAGAGTGGAAACTTCCACTGAGACTGTTTTTTCCTTATTTTGCTCAGTGAGAAAAGATGGTGCTTCCTGGAAAACAAGTCTTAAGTATTTAAAGAAAGTCATAACATATTCAGTATTTTCCTCATATAGTATTTGTTTGTTTTCCAGCAATCTGTTTACACTTCTTAGTATCTAGCACTACTAAAAGTAGAATGTTTGGACTATTGTCAAACCATGGAATTGCAGTTTCTGCTGTATAGAATTAAGACACTGAACATGCTTTGGGTTTTTTTGTGCTTGGTTTAGTTGTTCTGTCTTATGTTTCAAAAAATAAAGGGCACAATTTTTAGGGAAGAGGATAAGAAGATGTCTATTGCCAGTTGGTGTTATGACAAGGGTTTCAGAAATAACTAGTAATTACATATTCTTCGGTTCCTGGTGCTCATGATATGGCCTTTAAAAAAGAAACCAATTGAAAAAAAAACCACAAAACCAACCAACCAAAAAGGTTTTAAAAGATTTACAGAAAATGCTTTCCTTAAAACACCCCAAAATAAGAAATCTATTTAGAAACATCTATGGAAATCTACAGGTGTTAATTTCTTAGGGAAAGCATTTGAAATTTTGCAATTTCACCATGTTGGAGTTAGTCCTGCAAGCCGGAAGAGCAGCAAGTGGAAAAAGTAAAGTCCTGTACTTGAAGTATCGTTACCTAATGTGACCTCTTTTTGATACTTCCCGGCAGTCCTCCCAAGTACGTGCCTCGTGGGATGAAGCTCCTCGGTGATAGTTGTCACTGGTCTATGCTGACCATAAAGAGGGTTTAAAAAGAACCACAGCGTGAAGGAACACCTTTATTTTTGTTTCATTTGAGCTTCTACTGGGATTCAGAGCATGGGTCTAACACACAAGTCGGTGAAGCTGTGCCAGAGGTGTGTTTGTCTTCTACGATGACTGGAATACCGGGACACTGGAAATGTGGAGGCAAAAGGGAGCAGAAATACTCAACTTCTGTTTGGGATCCTTCTTCTGGTTGTTTGTCAAAGACGTGTACCCATTCCACTGTTGTTTAACCTTTGCACTGAGAAATAAGTAGAAAGAGAGGAATAGATGAAATAGATGGGAGCAAAAAGCATAAAGAAAATTAAATCTTGATCCCAGTAGACAATTGAAAAATGCTCAATAGTAGCTACAGGACTTAAATGTCTGCAAGAGCATTATAAAGTCACCTCAGGCTGTGTCTTTTGCTGTTCCTACTTCTCCCTGGTTCATGTTCTGCCTTCTGTTTACTTCATAAGCTCTTTTGGAGCAAGGAAATATCTTGTGGTGCGTTTATGAAACATCAGGAATTTTTTTGGATCCTTCCTTGTGCCCCTGGGTAAGTCACTTATTTCTGCCAGGTCTTAGTTGACATCTCTGAGAAAGGAGAATGCCAAGGATGCCAAATAGTGCCCTTTTAAAGTACTCCCTGAGTACAGAGATGCAAACCTAAGCACAAACGTCTGCTCACTTGAGAGATGAGAAGGAAGGCCTGAGACTGGTAATTTTATTCTTGGATTTACTGGTAATACATGGGGAAAGATTTATTAGCAGTGTGGAGTGGGGCGTAAGTGATACCCTCTTTGGCTTAGCCAGTGCTCAGCAGTTTTGAAAGATTTTTTTGACTTGATGCTACCCAGAAGAAAAACTGTGGCAAGTGTGCTAGAAGAGGAAAATCAGCTTTAAGCAACCTTAGAATTGTGGGTAATAATAGTAGGAAACTGCTACAGAAGGATAATTGATCAGTAAGAAGTTACTTGGCCATGTGAGAGCAAAATCTGTAAAAAATGGACCAGAAAAAGCTGTCTTTGATTTAACATCTCTAAGCTTTTATTTAAACGTGTCATTGTAATCATTTTGGCCTCCTGAGCAACAGCTTAAGAGGATGTAAATGGAAGGTTAAATCCTTTTAAAAATATAAATTATCTGCTCTTTCCTGCCCCTTCCTCCTGCCTTTCCCTTTCCATTTACACATACATGCCCTATTTCCTACGTCTTTGAACTACAGCCAGCAGCTGAATGAGATACATCTTAAGTGTATATGAGGAGAGGGGAGGGGAAAATAATCTGTAAATGTAAAGACTAAGGGAAGTATAGCTACAACTTCTTCAACAGATATACCTCTTGTAAGTATAATATATTGTAAATTCTGGGTACTGCATACAACTTTAGCTACAGTAGTTTAAAAAAAAGCCAAAAAACAACTAAACCCTAACACTGCTGCATGATGCTTTCTGTCAATTTCTTAGCTCATTCATTCACATTGAAATCAGCAGTTTGCATATACCTTAGTGAAAAAAACCCCTAATTGTAGGAATGTCTTGGTTTTACTTTGTAACCTACTCAAAATGCTGTGTGAAAAATACAGAATTCCACTGTTCCTTTGATCATTTGATGCTCTGTGGGAGAGCAGCTTGTCACATTTCAGCCTCCCTCAAAAGCAAGCAAACAAGCTCGTTTCTATAGTTATGATGGTCTCATGATACGATGGTCTCATGACAGAAGCAGGACAATGTTTGGCAGGCGTGGTGGTGTCCTGTGTTAGGCCAGCTGATATGCTGTGCAGCCCAGAGGAGAAAACAAGCTGAGAGGCACACAAGGCCTTTCTTAGATTCAGAGAAAAGCAGCAAACCTTGTTAAACTGTGTTTCGTAATAATTTACAAAGCCTACACAGGCTTTTGGTGAACTTGATTGCCATGATGTTTGCATTACAACACTTATAAAAGTAGCCATTTTTCTTCTGAATTAGGTACTTGCTCTGCAAGCAGTGTTTAGTGACTAAGTGCTAGTATACTTACAAAATGTATTTTAAACCCTATTTATGTTAATAACATATTTTATACATTTGAGTAAATCTTTAATTTAAAAAAAAAATTTGCTCAAATTTCTTCCCAGAATTAAATAACTGTACAAAATGTTTAAATCATATACTGGCTATTTTTTGACTTCACAAACTTAAAGCAGTTGACTTCTAGCACAGAAAACCAGTGTTTGATAATGTATGGCTGATAATAACATCAGTTATGTGACAGATAAATAATTGGTACCTTTAATTTTTCTGTGATGTAAATTGGTTGCATCTTTTTGGGTGAGTATGATAAATAGTTTGTAGCATGCTCTTCTGCACAAAATTTTCAAACAAAAATGCCCAAATGGGTTAAAAAAAAAACCAACAAAATTATAAAACTTGCATAAGTACGTATTTGCACATGTGCACTGTCTCATTTTGAGATTTCTCTTTGGAAAGCTGTTGCTGAAGAAGCTCTTCCTTGCACGTCTGACACAAATAACACACTATTCTGTACTTCAGTGGGGCAGTGCACAGCTTTCATTGCAGCGACAAATACTGAAATGTTAAAAATAGATCAAGCTTTAAGAATCCCAGATATTTTCAAATAACAAAGAGTGATTTATGTGAGCTCATTTTGCACTTTGACAAAATATAGAGGCGCTTTTGTACTATGATTAGCAAGGGTGCTGATGTCAGTTCGCTTGTCTAGCTTTAAGCTTTATTCTGCTGCTAAATTGTGCTTTGTACTGTAATCCAGAGAACCTTTGTATCTGCCTTATTAGTGTGTAGTTTATGGAATTGCTTTTGTTTTTGAATATAATCTGTGCCAGTTTCAGAGAGTGTGACTCACTATAGGACTGAAATAAATGTTCGCATATGCACTATGTGAAAACTCTTCAAAAATAGTAGCAGGTGCTAGCAGGCTAAATTCAATGTTTTAAATACTTTATAGTTGCTGTTTTGTAGCCCGAAGGGCTGAAAGGAAATTCTTTTTAGCTGGTTGGTTTTTCTCAGTTTCAGAGTCCTATTTACTCATTAGTACTCAATGGAAATTTTCAGGATTGCTAAGAACCTTTCACTCCCTGACACAGTACTAGAAATAAAGTTTCAGAAGAGGCATGCCTGGTTGATACAGAGTTGATGGAGTTTTTTTGCATGGGGTTTTGTTGCACAAATTGTGAGACAAAACGCATCATGCTTCTCAATTGCTCTGGTTCGTCTCCTATCTCTAATCTCTTTCCTCCTGATTTCTGCTGGGAAAATTTCATCTGAGTGACTGAAGGCTGAGGTTAAAGATAAAGCTTGTTTCTGAAGCCGTTTGTAGCAGTTATCTGTGATCAGCCTCGCCTGGAGAGAGAGCCTCCGCTACTGAAGTTTCCTGTTATCCCAGCATCTAAGTTGTCACTTGATTTGGAAACAGGAAACAAAACAAACTCTGCCAGTGTTTTTGGGTCACTGTTAAATGGTGCTTATCCAGCTGTGCTGCTAGAATATACTCACATTTGAAGTCTAAACTGACGGGGTTTCATCTCTTACATCTTCTACATTTTAACTGTTCACCCAGTTAAAGTTTCAAGCAACTATTTCCATGGTAGCAGTGACTTTGACTTGATTCACACAGTTCAGCATTTAAAAACAGATGCTGTTATTCAGAACTAAAATAAATACAATTGTTTTGTAAAGTATAGACATTACCTTAAAATAAAAAAAACTTTTAGAGCTTTGGTAGTTGGAGAATGGTTCACAAGCCTTAATTAAGCTGTCATTTTTCCCTTTCTCCTGTTTTCTGTATTATCTTTTCATAGTAGCTTTCTAAGCTTGATACCCCAAAAAGGCACGCCCACTTCACAATGAGGGTTTTGTGAGTCTCTGGGGCAGAGCTGACGGCACTCGTTCAGAGCTGGGAGATGGCAGTGCAGTTCTTGCTCTTTGTCCTCCTTCCATGAGTTTGTTTGAAGGTAACAGCTACAAAAAATGAAATGGATGCACTCTTGTGCCTCACAAAAATGGCTCTGAATCTTTCCCTAATACATAGTAAGAAACTCTTGTTTTCAAAGCTGCAGGACATCACACATCTTGACCCCTTCTGGGACCATCCTTGCTGATTCCATTTCTTTCCTTGGTTAGCACACAGCCACGGCTGGACAAAAGGAAAATGCACTCACTTGTCTTATTCATGCATTTCTTCTGCTGGTTTTCTTTTATCTTCCAAAGGACTTGCTGACAACCTTTTTTGAATTTCCTAAAGAAGTTTCAAGTGGGGTGCCTTGGGGCATGGTGTGAGTCTGTGGTGTAATGCACAGTAGCTTGGCTACTGCACTGATTTACCTTGGTCTCCAGCTTTGCTGGAAAGTATAAGAACAAATGGATGACACAGTGATGGCTCCCCACTGTGTCTGGGCTCTGCTTTCAGCTTCTCAGTGTGAAAGCGGTGCAGCTCTCCTAGTGGGCAATGGCAGTATGTCTGTTTTCTTCTGCTGTGCCCATTACCCTGGCTCTGGGGTATATAAGGAAGCTGCTAGCACAGTATTGCTGGTAGAGCTGAGGAACAAAAGTGCAGGCAAGTGGGGCAATAAAGATGCAGTTGGAAGCAGCAGGACAGCTGTACGCTGAGCTTGGTTGCGTGGTTTGAGTTAAGGTCTTTGACGAGAATTATGGCAGGTGATGGAGGCCCACGGGATGAAAGGCAGCTGAGGATTAGTTAGTGAATGAGACATTTTGCTTTTGCTTTTCTCTCAGACCAGCTCCTTTCTGCAGCATCAGGAGGGCTGGTATAATAAGCACGGTGTCAGACTATCAAATTCATTTCTGCTGTATCTTCCCCAAAGACTGGGTTTGTGTGGTAAAACTATAACATTTGGTCATTCTCTCCATCCCCCTCTCTCTAACGGTTTCAAAAAATAATAATGTTGCTCTTTTTCTGTAAGAAGTACTACTGTAGAAATATGATGAGGTTCTGAGTGCAGAGTTCCCCTGGCATCGAGGAGAGTGTACAATGTGAGCATTGTCTGTTCTTTAAATGCAGGTCGCTATCATTGAGTATCAGTGAAAATTTCAGTTAAAATGCATCAGCCTGAAACAACAGATATTGGAAACAAAACACCATGGAGCACTTAAAGATGTATTTCATTTTGTCTTTCCCATGCCTATGAGAGCTTTCTTCAGAAGCCCTTTTTGTGTGCTTTTTCCCCTCTCTCCTGGTCCCCACCCCACTTTTTCTTTAGTGTCTTCCTGCTTTCTCATTTTGTAAACACTGATTTAATTTATATATCCACTTGTTATAAACAAAGCCAAGATATAAAATTTAAAATACAAATTCACTAATCCTCAAGTCCACTGCTGTAACAATACCTAAATAGCGTTAAATGTGGGTATCTGGTGTGTAATCTCTTAGAATAATAATTAAACTACTTATTAGTACGTGGTTCAACCCAGGTTGAAACCACACACAAGAGGTCTTAAAGTCTGATTTCTTCCTTCTAATTTTTCTCCCTTTTTTCTCTCCCCAATTTCCAGGCATGGAAGAGAAGATGGTTTGTGCTTCGGAGCGGCCGCTTAACAGGGGATCCAGATGTATTGGAATACTACAAAAATGACCATGCCAAGAAGCCTATCCGTATTATTGACTTAAATTTGTGTCAACAAGTTGATGCTGGATTAACATTCAACAAAAAGGAGTTTGAAAACAGCTATATTTTTGATATCAACACTATAGACCGAGTTTTCTATTTGGTAGCAGACAGTGAGGAGGAGATGAATAAGTGGGTTCGATGTATCTGTGATATCTGTGGGTTCAACCCTACAGATGAGGGTAAGTTCTGTTGCTTTTTCTGAGAAAGTGCAGTGCCTACATGTGAAGAATGTTTCAAAGATCAGATGACTATCTTTAGCTGGCATATGTTTTAAAACTTGTGTGTATTGGCATTAAAACTTCCTTGTTACCCTGAAAAAAGTAAGCAGAACAGAGAGAGATATTCAGAATTTGTTACAAATTAAGTGTGCCGTAGAACTTGGATGACGCTCTTCTGTTCTGCGTGATGTTAGGTCTTGGGAGTATAGGAAAAATCTCTAAGTAAAATCATACGCAGCAGTAGATCTTCATAATCATCAAAGGAATCCCATTTGGTATAAAAACATATGGTTATGCAAGCAGGAATGAGTGCAAAATGTCAGGTTTCTAATATTACCATTTCTCCGTCTGCTTTGAAACTTGGGGGAAAAAAAATCCACCCGCCATCATTTGAAATAAACAAAAAATAACTTGCAGTTCTGCTCTAATCCTACCAAAATAGATATTGTGTGAAGGCAGCTTGTAGGAAACATGATGGCGTGTTTAATTCCTTGCAAATACCTTGTGGCCATTGCTTATCCTGAATCCATTCTTAATCATTTACTTATTATTCCTGCATTCCTTGTGGAGATTAGTGGGTTACACGACTTGCTGTAGTTCTGTGCACAGTTCCAAGAAAAGATTTAATAGGAGTGGTAAGAGGGTTATAAGGCATGCGTGACTGAAGGGGCTGGAATTAAATCCGTGCTTTTTGTAGGATTGTGGATTGAGGGAAGTGAAGGAAAAAAAGGGCCTTGCATCACTTTGCTCCAGCCAAATCTTCAAAAGTGACTGGAAAATACTGTTGTGTTCTGAAGAAGGGGCCCTTTTCTTTCTCCTTACTGCAGTTTTGAACTACAACTTTGTCATGAAAACCTAATCTATGAATCTATGCCACTCTAATAGCAAATTCAGGGAAGGGTGCTTGTTTTGACAGTTCCAGCGTGTTTTCATGGCATCCTGAGCACACCCAGGACCACCTGCAGCACGTCTCAGAGAGCGACTGCTGTGTGATTCGGTACTCAGCCTGCCAGGCATCCCGGCGTTCCAGGGGAGTGGGCAGGGGGGTAATACACCAGCACAGCCATGGGCAGAAGTCCTCGGTTCTGGGGACAAACTAGGAATCTGGGATCTAAGGAGGACACGTGTTCTCCTGGCAGCTCTTCGTCAGAGCACAAAGGATCATGTGTCCATTGCGTGGGACAGAGAGGTGGGGTCCCCTCAAAGCCATCAGACCTTTCCTCTGAGAGCTGGTGTATTGTATGAGCGACACAGATTCCCCAGGCAGGTGCAAAGGAGAGCCCCTTTATTGCAAAACCCGGCATTTTTAAGCAGTTGGCTGGTTATCTGTTTACACAGTTTTAAGGCACAACAAACCCAATTCAACCAACCACCACACACCACGATGTGAGCACACGATGGTCACACAGCATGTTTCTCTACCCTTAATTCAGCTGTACCTATTTCCCACAGTCCTTTTCTACTTAGCCAGAGTAACAGGCCTGAGCCATGATTTTACAAGGGCAACAAGGCCTTCATGCAACATTAGCCCTTAGTTTTCTGTCATTGAACTGAAGACGAAATCTGCTATGGATGTGGAGAGATGTAACTATGCCCTCACAAACTGATTTTTTGCTTCAGTCAATTGTATTGATAACTTCTCCTCGTTGTACTCTCATTGGATGTTTCATCTTTGGCATTTTAGCTTCAGCTGAATTTTTCCAACACCTTTGCTTCACACAATTGAGAGCTGACAGTACTGTCTGTTTTATGGGTTTGGTGATGCCTTGCAGTGCACT
The DNA here is from genome assembly GCA_013399875.1 of Gymnorhina tibicen. Taxonomy (NCBI): domain Eukaryota; kingdom Metazoa; phylum Chordata; class Aves; order Passeriformes; family Artamidae; genus Gymnorhina; species Gymnorhina tibicen. The sequence continues at coordinate 1,201,664 of VXAZ01007860.1, forward strand.
GAGGAAGAATTAAAAAAAGGAAAATGGGAAAATCAGTTGCTGGGTCTTTATTGCCAAGTTCTTATTTTTCCAAGATGAATCTTCCTGCCAATGGAAGAGCAAGTCATAAATGTACTTTATAAAATCTGTGTTCTCCTACAGTTTATTTTAGGAAGTTAAAGAACAGGTGAGGTTCAGATAGTAAAAAAGCATTATTATTTTAGTCTGGAACTAAACAAAAAGAGTATGGGGCATAACCAATCTTCCTTTTAGCCTGTGGAAGCAGAAGATAAAGTTTTCTTTGAAGCCAGACAAAATGTCTCTTGCCAGACTGTGCTGTGAGAGTCCTGTCATTGGCATCCTTTGCTCAGTCGAGAACTAGGGACACCACTGCTCTATTGCTCCTGCTGGGGTTCATTTGGAAGCCCAGGCCCTTTGCCTCCTTGGATTTATAAAGAAAAAAATGTTACAAGATGGTGCTGGCTAGTGCTGTTAGAAAACAAATGTGGAGTTTTCGTTTTGGTGTTGGGACGAATGAAGGAGGAAGAGTCGTAACTGTAGAGAGACCAGAAAAATAAAGATCAGAGTAGCTCTAAGCTGCTCCTTTCATACATAGCAAAGACTGAGATTCCTGTGATGTAAAGTTTGTTTTTTGTTTTATTTCATTAGAAATTATTTTGAGTACTCATTTTTACTTAATGCTTTGTTTTGACCTTCCAACTAGAAATTGATCTATGCATGTGAAATCTCTTCATTGTGGAGATCTGCAATGTTACATTTGTATTTGGACAGAGTAGATAAATTTATGTTCTTCAGTCATATTTACAAGCATTGAGTCTTCACATTTCTGGTTGCATCATAGTGTAGTGTAATGATTGCATTACAATTAGAATATATGCAGTATTTGGCTTTTTTCTTTTCAGAAAGGGTTCACAGTGATTTAGTTATTTTAAACTTAAACAGAAACAGGAAGAAAATTTTATTTTAAATATGGTAAATAAATATTTTACTTTTAAAAATAAATTTCTGGGTACTTTTTATGTTTTCTTCAGCTAATGCTTCTTCTTTTCAAATGGAAGCCGTAAAACATTTCTTTCTGTAGCATCTTTCTGTTTAAAACACATGTGCAAAGTTGGGGGGAGCTGTACATGAGCATTGGGTTTGGGCTTGCCACAGAGTTTTATACAGCACTTCTAGCATTCATATTTTCTCTGTAAGATCATGATATAATAGATCATCCAGAGGTTAAAATGGAACTATAAGGCAAAAATGTGTCACCAAAAATGTGTGCTTTGACCTCTAGTGGGAGACAATCTGGGATGGAGAGACAGAATGGACCTGGGTAATGACTATTTTGTGCCTGCTGCTGTAGAGGCGTCCTCTGAAATACTGTGGCCTGAACTTTCAGAAGGATGAGGATAAATGTTTAAAGAAAGGTAGAAATAGAGAAAATGGTTTTCTAAAAGTGATTGATGAGAAGAAAGGTTGAAGGACTTTTTTCCCCTGAGAAGAAAATATTGAGGCAAGAACTGACTTTCAAAAAAGGCTGCGATAAGCAGGACATAGATTAGTTGTTATCTGAAGAGAGAAGTAACTTGTTTTTCTCTCAGTGAGCGATGTAACGATAAAGAAAACCTTTCGAAGGATATCTAAGCGCAGGCTGTGAAAGCCCTTCCCTAGAATTTAGTAGATGAATGTTTTATATGCGATCCAGCTCCATGTTTCTGTAATTTAATGAATTGTGTGCTTGGCAGAGCAGGGGAAGGAGGAAATGATCTTACTATATGCAAACATGCTACTTGCATGCATGTGTTTATTTGAATAAAGATAGCAATAGCAAAATAAACCAGAAGAAATAACAAGGTAGAGCAGAAGAGGAAAAAAGGGAAGAACAAGACATTGAAATCTACAATTACATTTACACAAATAATTAAATGTGGTGAAAAACCTTTCTGTCATCTTAAGGACCAAGCATAGTAGCAGCTTGCTTCACACGTGATGCTTTCAAAGTTTCTGTTCAGGCTGCTGCTATCTGGTGTATGCCCTCATACCTTTTTGCCCTTGGAACAATACAATTATTTTTGGGTAACCATGCTTTTTTAAAATGATGTTCTGATAATCCGTGCTCTGCGGGTTGATCACAGCTTGGGTGCAATACCAGAGACTGACAGGATGAACATAACTTCACCTTCCCATCCTGATTCCTTGTCTCTGATAAATAAATAGAGGGTATTAGAGGTGCTTAGGGTGCCCTTCCTGCATGAAGGGTCTGCCTGTAAGAAATAAAAAATGTTCTTCTTTGACAGCTTTAACAAGTGGGTGACAGGGGCTGGCACACTTGGCAAATCAAAATCACCATCCCAATAGCATAGGTTGAATATTCGAGACCTTGGTCATTAAAGGGCTCAAAAGTGAGGAGAAATAGCTGAGCTTTTAGATGATGGAAGGGAGGCTCTGGAGGAGCTTAAAGAGAATGCAATGACGAGTAATAAGCTTAAAAAAATTTTTCAACAAGTTTGCACTGTGGAGATGGATGTACTTAATGAAGAGTTGAGGCATTTTTGTATCTCTCAGATATGATTAGTAGAAGGAATTGTTGGCTCAAAGGTGACATGCCAGAAGGATGGGTGACTGATGACCTGGAGTGCAGTAAAAAGAACATAAAAGAACTGAGTTAAGCATAGTAGAGAAACTCTCCAGAGAAGGGTTGTGGGTCTGTTGTCACAGAAGTGAGGCAGTAGGTTTAGAAGGAATAGTGGCACAAAGGCATCTCTTTTGTGAAGGCTTTTTCGGTTGCTTACTTTAAGTAAGTAAAGTTTGGGGGATAATGGCCACTGAGACATACAAATATGATTTTCTTTAAGGGTGGAATTACTGAGAGGAAGGTGATGATAGACTGTGAAGAATGATGTTAGAGCTTTCTGGCAAAATTGCATAGAAGTAATGAAAGATTTGATAGAGCTGGTAGCTAGTGGCTCAAGCTGAATTAAAGGAGGCAAAGCTGAGATGATCATTGCCTGTTATCCAGAGGAGAAAGAGAAGACAACAGACAGCTCTAAGATGTCTTCTGCTTGAGATGATGTGATAAAAGAACAGGTGGTTAAGTGAGATGATGATGATGAATAGAGCACAAAATCTGCAAGAGTATGTATTCCCTTACGAGATGTGAGGAAAAAATACATATATTAAAAAAATAGTTTACTATCACGGTATGATCAGAATCTTAATCTTGAGTGTTTGAGGTCCTTATCCTAAGCTGACAGCTGCATGTAACAGAAGTTCACATGGAAGGTGATTCTGCTCTTCCTTAAGGAAAAATAAACTGAATCTATTATGCCTAGATAATTAACTTAATTTTCTCTGGTTCTTGCTGGACACCTCTTGTGCTATTAACATTACTTGAGTCACTGGGAAAAGGGTTGGAAAGGTGTTTTGCAGGTTGCTGTCCCTCGAGTCGTGAGGTGCTGGGAGGCAGCACATGGATTGATGGAAGCCTCTCTGGAACACAGAGATTCCTACAGTCCAGGCACCAAGCTGGAGCCCCAGCTGGGAAAAGTCACCATGTGGTCAGAGCAGCGTGTTCTGCCAAGGAAAGCTCGGGGCCTTTTTAGTGAAGAAAAAGAATTCCCAAGCTTTTTAATGTGGTGGGCTGCACTGTTCCTCTTCACGAGCACCTACAGAAGTTAGTCTGTAACAGAACTCCTTGATTATTTTTCCTGCATCACTCAGCCTGTGTGCCATCTGAAGATGGGGAGAACTGGCTACAGATGTTTCTCTTATTTCTCCTTTTAAATGCACAGTCTTCAAAAGAAAATTGCAGGTGGAAAGGGGGAGTCAATTCCAAATGCAAATGCTTTTGGTATTTTCAAATTTTAAATGGGTAACCAAAAGTTCAGCTTAAAATTATACATGAACTGCAGATAGTAAATACTAAATTTCAGATGTTAGCTCTGAAAACTGGAAACTTCAGCATGTGCTGGAACTGGAACAGTTGGTCGTGTTTCTGGTTTGGATGCAGGAGGCAGGGTTGTCCTGGGCGTAATGTACAGTGCTGAGTTCTTCATTCCTTAAATAGGGTATCATGTTTATCATCAGAAAGAGAGGGATACTGTGAGATTATATTAAACTAAGAAAACAAACCTATGAAATGCACAGAAACTTTTTATTAGAGCATTTTAAAGGACTTTCTCTGGGTGTAGCAGAAAGGTTCAGTATTGAGCTTTACTGCATAGATTTCATATCGATGCCGAGCTGATCGCTTAATGCTGAAACTCAAACCCATGTTCGTGTGTCTGTGCCCCTTCTGGGCTGGATCTGGCTCTCATCTGTTGAGTTAAATTGTGAACAGAGCAAGTGCCCACCAGCATACACGTCCTTGTGCTCTGTGCATGCATATGTGGCCCTTTGATTCCAGGATCTCTCAAACAAACAAAGAAGTTCTTTTAAGGTTTCAGCTGAAGTTATGAAGTTTGGTTTTTTTAATGATGGCTCTTACTATTGTAAATTTTTGCACAAAGTTATTGGTCTGATATTTGGTTGGCCACTGGTTATTTTAATAACACCTGCATTATAGTAAGTGGATTGAATGAAATATCTCAGAAGAATAGAAGAATCATGCCATTGCACATCTGTTGCTGAGTCACTGTTGCAATGGGAGAATCCCATTTCTGTTCTCATATTTCTACCTACAAGGTGCAAAGAATGCATTTTCTTAATTTGATTGCAATTTTGACATTTAAAGAAATGCTTGCTGTAATGAGGCCTCTGTGTTTTGTTCACTATGAGAACATTTCAAGTTTTTGCATAATTAGAATATTAAGAGACTGTATATCATAGTGTAGAAAACAATTTAATTTTTGCTTTCATTAAAGAAAAAAAACGAAACCAAAATACAAACCCAATCCTAAGTGAAAACTGCCACACTCAGATCTTCTAGGTTGTACATAAAGCACAGATGCATAGGAACTTATGGAATAAAGAAGCCTTATATAGTTAAGAAGGAAGAAAGGGGAGCCTTTTATTATTCTTGTTCAGAAAATGCTCCTTTTACCTCATTAATTTTATATGATATGAAAATGGTTATGAGGGAAAAAGTATAAATTCTAGGGAAGATGAAGCCTATAACTGCTCTTAACAAACCAACTGAGAAAAGATAAAACTCTCACCCTGTTTTGAGAAAGCTGCTTGTTCTAGCTGTACTGAATGCAGGAATTATAAAAACAAAATAGGATTCTTGTTAGACTCATTTGCATGTTAAATATTCTGGCTGTTTTTCCAGCTCTCAGTTATTTCAAAGAAGGCCGAGTGTCTGAGCTCTGGGAACAAACCAAATGACTTACAACGCTCTTTGGTGTGCAGATGACCCCTTCCCTAAAAATCTGCTAGTCCAAAGTGGAGCAAGTTGATGATTGTACTCTTTGAAATCATAATAGGCTGCTGGGAGAGAAACTTTCCTTCATATCAGCTTCAGAGTACGTGGCTGAAGAGAATATTTGAGAGGGTGCAGATAGGCAAACAGCCTTCATTTGCTCATTGATGAAAGCTTTAGCATTACTGCTTCCCCCGTAGTCAAATCTGAAATGGCATCAATGCATAAAGCAAATCTGAAGTGCTTTAGACCAAGTTCAGTAGCTCTTTAAATCAGGCATTAGCCCACACTATTTAACACATAGAAAATGCCTGTATGAGGATGGATTTCAGATCAGAATGTTGGTATTTTAATAGTTAATGCTCTATACACTGAAAAAAACCCAAAGCTCAACCAAACCACCCAAACCCCAGTCTCAAACAAACCCCACACAGATCTGTAGGAGGATCAGGGATTTTATCAAGCATTATCTGTGTCAAAATAAATGAGGCAACTCATCAGAAGGAAAGTGTCCCTAACGATCCATTAACATTAATGGGCTCCAAATCCTTGCTCAGAGAACAGATCATAAACCTTCCAGACAGCTGGACAGCGTCACCTTTAATATTCAGTAACAATTGAAAGGGAAAGGTTAGGATAGGAACAGAATGAATCATTGTTATGTCTTTGTAAATCAGTGTGTCCCAGACATTTTTTTGTGCTTTGTGTGCAGTAGTTAGTTTGCCTTCTCAGGAAAAAAAAGGTAGCGGAGCTAGGAAAGGTGAGGGTAAAGGGAAACCAGATGTGCAATGAAATGGCTCCTGCACCAGGAAAAATTTAAGCAGCACCAACTCTGTAAAAACTACGACAAAGTTGTGTAAAGTTGGGAATGGGAATTATGAGTAGGAGGCAATTGTTCACTGTTTCTCTGAAGATGGGAGCTGAAATAAATCAAGTGAAGCTATGAGGCAGCAGGTTTTAAAGGAAGTGGGTTTTCACGTCGTGTGTAATGAGGTGTGGACCTCACTGCCACCGGATGGTAGTAAAGGTCAGAAATATAAAGGCACTCAAAGAAATAGGAGAAATTCAGAGAACAGGGTGTCAGAGGCTGGTCAGCAAAGGCCGTGGAAGCAGCCTCTGCATTGGGGTGCCCCAGAAGCTGGAGCAGTACATCAGACTTGGTGATTGCATTGGTCCTCTTTCAAAATTCTTGATTTTATTTTTCCCTGGAAAGTTACCCTTGAGTCTTGCCACTCTTCCTGGGAATGCTAGTGCATGGTCTGTTTAATTGCATCAGGTCACGTAGGCATCTTGCTGTGTACCTGTTGGGCTCTCCTGACTGCATGAGGGCTGACTGACACACCCATCTTCCCTGGAAGCCCCAGAGATATCCTGTTTGATTTCTTTTTTCCCCTCGTGTGAACTTGGCACGGAGCAGTTCCAATGACTCGAAGGTTGATGTAGCCAGGGACCAGGAATGGGCTGGGGACTGTGCCACAGGGAAGCTTTTGAGGATCTCATCTATAAGTGTGGTTAAAGAACGACACATTTGGCAGGAAACCTTTCTTCCTCACTCTTACTGGTGCATAAATTTACTTGTGTTCCTCAGTTAGGCAGGGGACAGGGCAGAGAGCTGCTTGTCTTTTCTCCCACTACCACTTTTCCAGGAACAAGAAGTACATTCCTGGTAGGTCCATTCAGGCACTTCCCTGTTCCTGCTGTTGAACCCCAGCATTAGGGGAATCAAGAAACATTAGTAGGTGCCTTAAAGAGGCTCTTTCAAGCTCTTGAATTTCCTAAATTATAGAAAATTGTTCATGTTTTGTATTTCAGCATGTAGAAAATAAACTAGTTTTTTAGTAGCTTTTGCATCCAAATACTGTTGTATTTGAAAGGAAAAAAGAAGTGACTCTAGAATACACATAAAGAGGAAGTGCATAGGAATTATAAAGACAAAGGTATTTAAGTAAACATTGGCTATTTTAAGTAGCACTTCTCAGGCAACAATTAATGTAATGAATTTTATCTTTTTTTCCCCATTTTTCTAAACCGTAGGACATGGTCCGGAATTTTCAGGAACAGATGTTTCAAGAAATGTAACATATGAAGATTTTATGAATTATAAACATCTCTATACCATTATTTATCTGACTGGGGTGCATCAATTTATTTTTGTGTGTGTGATCCCTGGAAACAGTCTGGGTTTTGCTTTCTTCTACTAACTAGTTTGATGAATAGGTCAGCCACAACTCTTCATAATAACTTTTTTTAGGCTGTACTACCTTTTCAGGTAGGTTGAGTTGAGGAATTTTCATACACCTAGACTTCTTCCACCCACATGGGTGTGGTGGGATTTAATTTCTGAGCCTGTTTAGGTGCCATGGGAGTTCAAAGCAAGTGCTGCTATTTCTATTTCCACGTCTAAATCACTTGTACGTGGTGTACACAGAACTGGAAGCAGTGTTCTGGGCTGCTCATCTGGTTTTTCCCAGGGTAGTGCTGGGAAGCAGAAGCTGAATGAAGCCACTTTGTAGTGCATACCTGGCCTGTAAGCCTGGCAGGAGCAGGAGCATTGGATAATAGTACGTTCATTTAAACAATGCTGCTAATAATCAGCATCCATTTCTGGGACGTGCAAATTGGAATGTACAATGAGTTGCAAGTACAAGGGAGTCTTGATAATTGGGAAACAGTTTGCTTAATTATGTTGTTCTTCGTCAATGTGTCATTAAAACAATGAAAAAGTCAAATGATTGTTTAATGTTTGATGGTGTCAATATTTTCTAGTCTCCCAGATAATTTAATAGTTTGGATACATGTATTTGGAAGGAAAAAAGAAGTTACTTTAGAATATACATGGATAGGCAGTGGATAAGAATTAAAACGTAAGGTTATTTTTAAAAAAACCCCAGTACAACACCTTCTCTCCCCTCACCCCAAAAGAAACCCAAACTAAGCCAAAACAAGAAAAGGAAACCAAACCCAAACCCAATCACAACTGCTTCATTTATTGCACAACAATAAAAACTTAGGGTACGTAATCAGGGGGCTTAGTGGAACTTCTTACCTGTTGTACCTTCGCAATATTTTTGTAGTTGTAAGGGATCTTCTATTGCAAAAGCAGCAGTCTTCCTGTTGATTTTCAGATACTGAGAGTGGCCAGATCTTGCCTGGTGACTAATCTCAAACGTTGAAGTGACCTTGGTCAAAAAGGAGTGAATACTTGCAAGTGCTGACTCAGGTTGCCATATTCAAGTAATAACTTATGGGCCTTTGTCTGCTCTTGATTAAAACAACAGATTTGTGTTTTTAGCTGTATTACTGCAGCTGTCAGCATCTTTGTTCCTTCTGTGGCCAGAAAGCACACTAAATAAGTCATTAAATAAGGCAGAACCTCTGTCTCCAAGGCTTACTTAAGAAATTGATTGCAGTTTGAAAATATAAAGATTGATATATAACTGTAAATACCCTGAAACAAATGTTAGCATCCATATGTTCTCATGTCCACCAGTTTCACAGATTTGAACTAAAACCCAAGATTTTTCACATCCTCTCTTAATAATTTTCTTTTCTTTATGTTGAAAAAGTATTTCTTCACTGCATAAAGAATACTTCACTTCTGTGTTTGCAGATGCTGTGAAGCCACCAGTTAGTTCTTTACAGCCATCTGCTGAGTTACCCTTGCCTGTCAACACTTCACCGCCTTCCATGCAAGCAGAATCTTCCCTTCCTTCTCCTTATCGGCTTATTAACGTCCCCCCTCTGGAGTCTTCCTCTGGTCAAGAAGATCCTCAAGACTACTTACTGCTAATAAATTGTCAAAGTAAAAAACCTGAACCTATGAGGTGAGTGACTTTTGTTTCTTAATAACACTTATTTGTATTACAGGCCAAGAATGTTTGTGCTAAAAATGTTTTTTTTGTTGCTGAGACACTGAGAATTTGGATGCACATAATCTACCTGGGGAAGCTGCCTTAACTTTTACTTCTTTTCTTTCCATGCATTAGTCCTTTTGCTGCAATAATAAGTTGTTTGATCAGTGCTAGACCCATATTTTCCCGCATTCTCCAAAAGCGTGGACAGCAATTGCCAACAGGAAGTATCACAGTAATGCAGCAATCCAAGCATTTCATTGTAGCTTGGAGTGGTGCATGGCACAGAGCAGAGAAGTACCCTTTCTTTAGCCACAATCTGGTGTGCTTAGTCCCGTTTAGGACTAGAAAAAGCTGGAGGAATTTAGCCTTTCTCCCTCCTGGCATTTGGTGCCCCAGTTTTGCCAGTTAAAGCTTTCATGGAAGGGGTTTAAAAAACATGCCGATTTTATTATCACCTGCCAGGTTACCACATCACTGAGTACAGTGATCTTCAAGTCGTATTTTTACTCTTGGTGTTTACTAGTGGTGTTTACTATTACTAGCATGGTTCAGACTCTCAAACAAGAAAAAAAGCAATTATTTTATGATAACTAAGAATGTAGAGGCTGAAACCACTCAGTTTCCATATCCTGAATTTCAGCTTTTTCCAAATAACAGATATTTAAAAGGAAACTCAAATAAGCTTTATTTTTTACTGAATAAAGAGTACCTACACTGTCAGTTCTCTAAATAGGTGTGCAATAGGAAATTTGAAGGAAAAATTTAGAACTTCTACCAAATTAAATCTCTATTTATTTCTCCAACTGCTACTTCTAACTTAAATAAATGCACAGCACCTCCTGAATAGGAGGATATGATATTCATAGTAGCTACCTGGGAAGTATCACTGTGGTTTGCCAGAATGGATCATGGTGGCCATTCCTAGAGCAGGCTGACCAGGGGCATGCTGGAATCTCTGTCCTCTTTCAAAAAAATGATTTAAAAGAACCACAAATGAACTTGACTGGACAAGCTCCTGAGGAGCCTTACCTGATTTTGAAGGGCTTGCTTAGAGGTATTGGAAAAGCTGAGCAGATAACATCCAGAGGTCCTGTCTAACCTTGAGCATTCTGTAGGAGAACCTTATAAATCCCTCTGGCAAGCTTCATTTCTGCAGTAATTTCAAATAAAATCTGCTGGGGTACTTCCAGAAATATAAACAAAGCATCATATTCTTTTTGTGATTACAGACAAGTATGTAGAAGGCTGAGGGAAGCTTCCTTTGCGAGTGTTTTCATGAGTATTTCACATGCTTCCTTAGGGCCATACCTTTTAGTGGCAGTGCCTTCTGCATCAACACCTTGATGCTCTGCCAGTTTTCCTGTGCCATGTGCTCTGTGCTCCCTTGGCATTTTTACCTTGCTCTGTCGTGCCTGAGGAGTTTCCGGCTCCATTTACTGATGATTATGTGGTAGAGAAATATCCACCCTTTACAATCTTCCCTATAAAACAAGGGAATGAGCCTACAGTTCCCCCAGAGTATGGAATGTGCAGGTTACAGGCAGCACGGTGTGCCCCAGAACCTCCTGCGTAAGGGGAAACCCAGCGTTAAAGGTTTCAGTGTTTAGTGATGTTTAGAAGCTAATAGTGCCCAAGAGGTATGTCAGTGTTCCTGCCAGAAGCTTTTAAGTTTGTTTTACTTCCAGAACAGCTTGGCAGAGGAATTGACTTGGATTTCAGCACCCTGGCCCATCAGAAATGTGTCTGAGTGCCCATTTGCTTCTGTGAGGGACAGGCTCAGATCAGAGCTTTACCACCACGACATGAAGGTGTTTTTAGGAATGATGAAGGTTGGGATGTGTAATTGACTTTCTGACCTGACTTCCACAGTTATGTGATGTATGGGTTAAGTAGAGACTGAGGAGACCACAGAAGGGGGCACAAAATATGGCAAAGTATAGAATCCGTGATTAGCCTGCAAAATTTCTCGAGGAAGTCACTGGTGACACAGGGGAGAAGGTACTGGGAAGGCAAAAGGTCCAATGGAGATAAAATGCCTAGTGAACTGAAAGAACTGAACAAAATCTTTGGGAGTTTAGAGATTGTTTAAATAGATGATGGTTTTATAGGCATATTTGAAGACATTGGCATTTTGATTGCTTGGATATTTTACGGGCTTAGTTTATTTAATGTAACTAAATAGCTGTGTCCTTTCATTAAAAAGGCTGTAATAATGAAAATTCAGAATAACAGTTGTGCTGGACTTTCAGTTCCACCTAAAAGGACTGCCTATGTTTTATGTCTGGTAAAGCAGGTAAGCTGCTGGATTTGGGCCAGAGTATAGAGCATATAGACATTTTCCTATGGAAAGAGATCTTTGTGTATCTGTGTAGCACATTACTAAGATGATTAATAAGAGTGCATTCTACCCCAATCCACATCCTTACAGGCAAAGAAAAAAGATTAAATGGCTGCATCATTTTCCTATTAATTTCCAGGCTTGGAACAATTTTCCTGTGTATTTCATACAGACTTAGTGTAAAGTGCAAGGCTTAATAGCTGTAATTAAACAGGCAGGTACTGTTTCTTAAATGGTGATTTCTATGATGTTTTCCCTTTAGACTTAAAAGTTTCCAATATGCAGAGGGAACATTTTCTATTCTGATTCTGCATGTTACTTTACAGGTAATCTGGGACCCGCTGAATCTTATTTCAAGGCTTTGAGGTTCTTTTCTGGGTGAGATGGGTAACTGTGAAACACAGAAGTATCTGAGTTGCCTTTTTGGGATTTTTATTAGTAGAATTGTAGTGTTCAGACCTAGCAAATAATTTTTAAATGCTTCATTACAGTGTCATAGAGCATACCATATACTGTTGTGAGAACGCCTTGGATGCAGCAATTGCAGCTGTAACAATCATGCGGTATTTTCTCTAAAATAGTTTTATGCTCTGATCACTGCTGACTTGAGAAAGAGCATTGTTTCACTGTAGCATTAATTGAGATTTTAAGGTTTGTATTTGGATCCTAGATAAGAAAATGCAGCCAAACACTGCTTCCAAATCCCTTATTGTTGTGGCTCATTCGAGGGGCGTATTGAAATACTAAATGCTGTCTTCCTCATCTTTCCTATGTGTATGAACCAGCCAAGGGTCACCCTTTCTCTCAGAAGAAGGGCAGGAATACCTGCTACTAGAAGACTTTGAAAGTAAAAAGATTCCACTGCAGTGAGTGAACAGTAGCCATTCTTGGAACATGTGTGAGAAATTAATCACAGAGCCATTAACTTGCCTGAAAATATTGTTTGTTTGAGACACATCTTGCATGGTGTTCTGTGAGTTTTAACAGAAAAACTATGTAACTTTGGCTTCCATTTTCAGAAAAGAGGGCTGGTTGTTATTTATTTTTATGTCTATCCTGTTTTTTCTATGCTTGCTGTTGCTGTCCCAGATTGCTGGCACACAAGAGCAGTTTTGCTGCCATTTTGTTCATAATATTCTGTTTAATCAATCATATTGATTTCTGCAGATGGGAAAAGAATCAGCTGAAAAGGATGAGTGGTCAAGCCAGCCCGAATACTTTATTTGCAAAAATGAGATGATTACCCCTCAGATTAAAACACTGTATAAACCTTTTTCCTGGGTCTCTGTTAACAAGTGGTTTTTAGTACGTGGAGGCTGGCTTTTTACTGGGCTCCCATTGCCTCACTGCCCCACCTCCTCTCTGTGCACCTTAATGCCCAGTCCTTGTGGACCAACAGGCTGGACAATTTTCTTTTCTTAGTATGTGGAAAGAGATGTCCAGTCCTAGCACTGAGTAAGGGATAGTTTGGCCACTTACCATCATTTGCATGTATGTGATGCCCACACGTGATAACACCGAATTAATGTCATAGTCATCCTCTGCTTATAGAGTGAGGAGTTATCATTGTGTTACACCCGGCTTTGCCATTATTTTAAACTGAGGTGTGAAAATCCTTTAATGCTTATGGTAATAACCAGTTGTTAATGGAATATTTAAGACAATTGATTTTTTTATTGAACTGTACTAAAGGGAAAAATTAAAATTCCTGAAGTACAGAAGTCATTAAAAAAAACCCAAACCAGGAGTAGCATCTGTTCCTGTCGACTATGCACTGTGCATTTACACACCTGTATATGGTGTTCTTATGTATGTCCTTACATGATCAGTGATCAGTGCTGAATTTTGAAAATACTTAAAATTCAGAGGCTGAATTCCCTGTCTTCATTTTGGCATAAACTGCTTTCTTTGTTTCAGAGTGTCTTCCAACTTTCAGTTGTGCAAAATCAGATTGCTTACAACCCATTCACATTTTGAAAACTATTTCAGTAGACTAAGATGTTGATTCCAAAAGATTACTTCTAAAATTGTGAATTTGATCAGAAATGCCCTCTTGTAATAAGAAATGTAAGCTGTTGCCATCAGCTAAGCAAATGACAGACCTGGCTGCCTCATGTGTCATGGTTTTTGAAAGTCTTCCGTTTGCTCAAGTGCTTGTGGTCAAGAAAGAAGACGCATCATTCACTTAGACCCAGAAAAACTCCTATATTTAAATAAGATAGCATTTGTTGCTTGCATTTCATGGGTAATCCTTAGGCACTGGCATTATAAATATGCTGTTGTTGCATGTTGAGCTTTGGTTATATATTCCCACATGGATTTGTAAGATAAACGTAGTGTTTATGTTTTATTCCTGTAGTTTTAGATTTTTTTTCATTTTAAAGTATATCCTAGTGAACTGGAACTAATAGTTTTGGTTCTGCAATTGATTCACTGTCCAGAGTCTCTAGGCTGCCCACTTTATTTTTATAGTATAAAAATTAGAGATGCCAATACTTGCCATATTTGCTCATGTGAAAAATGCTTGACTTCTTCTGGGATTTTGGTCTAAACGGATATCATAGAACTAGGAGAGTACATCTAGAAAGTGAGGAACTCCTGAATCAATCCTTTGGGTGAAGAGGAACGGCTGCAGCAGGGGCCGAGCTCAGAATGTTCACAATTTATTGTGCACTCTGTAACCTCATGTGCTTCCTTCAGTCCTATGTGCTCTATTTTTTGCAAGTGTTTTAAACTTTCAGTGGTTCATGCATGAATTTTGGAAGCTCTGAGGCAAAGGGAGTAAACTGTTAACAAACAAGAGAAATATATATTCATGGTCAGCATCGTAAGGAATATCGGAAGTTTCCCTTCCTTGGTTGTGCCAAGAATAAATAATGAGAAAATTCTCTTCTTTGGGTGGGGAGGGGTTTGATTAAACTAAATGCAGATTAATGTTCAGAGTTACCTAGAAACCAGATCTGACCTGTGACAGAACTGAAGTCTATGTTTAAGATAGTAACCAGAGCAAAATTACTGTACTTTTTCTAATGGAAAAAATGCTAAAACAATAAGAATAAGCTGATAGGAAAAGGTGATAAAATTGAAGTGAGAACTGTCATAAGCCTCTTGTCCTGATGGAAGGTTGTATCTCTGCTGTTAAACAGAACAAAAACCAGTTGGTGAGGTGAATGACATTTTTTTGAGTGCAGCTGTCCATTCCAAGCTGATCATGTTGGTTCCCCTGATAGCTGGCAGAGAGGCACTTTGGGAGTGATTCATCGGGTTTAGATGGATATCTAAGAAGAACAGATTGTGTTTCACACAGTCCATTTCTCCAATGGCTGAAAAGGGAACCTAAATGAATAGCTAAACTGGATTCCTTTTTCCTCAGGTTGCCAGAACCCTGGGAGATAAATCCAGCTGTCCCTTAAGAAAGTTTTGTACAAACTTATTGACAAATGAAAAATGAATAATAAATATTGGTTGTGATCACTTTGAGGTGGAGAGCCTGTTAAATAAGGGGGAAAATAGTTCTTATGGTAGTCAGTGTACTTTATTTATGTATTGTATTCCTCAAAAGTTTTGGAACTGTGTGGTCCAGTTGCTTAATAGAGCTTACTAAGAGTTGTATAGCAGGTATTCATTGATACAAATGCATGCTGAAATATTTACATATGCATGTATAAATTAACACAATGGTATGGCATTGAGGTAATGAAATTAGGAAATACCATGGTATGTTTGATCAAAAAGTGTATGGACTTCCTTAACTACACCACTAACATCTCCAGTGTTTTTGCCACTGTCTTGATTTTCATCTAAGCAAGACACCAGACTGATAACAGAATTTCTCTACCTCGAGCAGCATAAATGGGGAGGTTTACAAAGTCAATAAAATTATTGTAATGTGGTTACTTTCCATGTAAGTTTGCTGGTAGTGGTTAGTACCAATACTAACGAGTGCTGTTCTCATAAAAGAATTTCCTAAGAAATCAAAAGTAAACCTCTCTGCAGCTTTATCTAACAACACTGCCTTCATTTGCATTCAAGACTAAAGCTCTCTGTTGCACATGCAACCTATGGATTTTTTTTTCCCCTCAGAGAACATACTATTTTACTCCTATTTACGATCTTCTCTCTTATTTCTCTTTTCCTTACATATTTCAGATGAGTTTTATATGGTCAGTATAACTTCAGGCACACATTTAGGGGGGTTACAAGCAGTCATATTTTTTTCTCTTAACATTTTTTTCATAATGATTAGAATTGGCAAGTACTGGACATCCAAGAATTGAACAGCTTATTTTTACCTTTAACAAAGCCAATAAAGTGCTGCTAGTTTGCAGCATGGGTTAAAAAAATAATAATTAAAAAAACCTCCAGCCCCCAGACAAACTCAGCTTCAAACTGGCATCATGAAAATCACTTGCTTTATGAAACGTCAACCTGTTGTGGACCTGTTGGTAAAGCTCCACAATTGTGCTATGTATTTCACATGCATGGATTTGTATGGATGTAGCTACTTAGGGTCCTTAGGTTTGTTTAATAATTCAGTTCCTACATCTCATCTAAAAAAAAATAAAATAAAAAATTGGAAGACGGTGGTAGACTTTTTAGTTGGTTAAATGATAAACTTTGTGTTTATGATTTGCAATGTTTGTTTTTCCCTGTGTTCATCAACGTTCTAATCTCGCAATCTCACCTGTAGATCTCATGCTGACTCTGCAAAATCCAGCTCTTCAGAAACAGACTGCAACGATAACCTGCCCTCCCACAAAAACCCGGCTCCATCAGGGAGCAAGCACGCTGTGAACGGCTTCTTCCCGCAGCAGGGCGTCTACGACTCCCCTCCTTCCCGCTCCACGCTGACGCTGGCAGACTCCAGCCTCTACAACCTGCCTAGGAGTTACTCGCAGGATGTTTTGCCCAAGGCGGCGTCTCCATCTGGGACTGATGCAGAAGGAGAGCAGCATGTTTTCAATACCCCGTCAGCAACGTCATTAGACGCACAGATGAGGCACATCTCCATTAGCTATGACATTCCCCCCACACCCGGAGGTACTTATCAGATCCCACGAACTTTCCCAGAGGGAACATTGTCTCAGACTTCAAAACTGGAGACTATTCCAGACATCCCTCCACCTCGGCCGCCCAAACCTCACCAGGCGGCGGACCGCTCTCCTGTGGAAACCTGTAGCATCAGTCGCACTGCTTCAGACACTGACAGCAGCTACTGCATCCCCGCCGCAGGAGCGCCGCCCTCACGCAGTAACACCATTTCAACGGGAGACTTGAACGTCTTCCGGAAAGGTCAGTATTCCATGCGTCATCCCGCAGAATATTTGCGTCCAATTATGTGATATGAATGATATGAATGGGCTGAACGATGCCCGGGGCATTCCTAGCCTATAGGAGCAAGTGTGTAGCCCCTTACAAAGTGGTCTGCCTTCACAGTGTTTAAAATACGTAAGAAAGAGGAAAGGAGATTTTTAAAGGAAACCATCAAAACAGCAAAACACAGAACATCAATAAGGGATGTACATTGCACATGTGGCATCCAGCCTTGGCTAAAAATATTCGAAGATCTAGACATTTATTTGATAATGAGCTCATATAAGGTATACAATACTCCCATTATCAGTCTTTCAGAATGACCAAAGTGAGGTTAGTGAAGTGTGGTCCAGTCTGCAGAAGCTGAAAGTTTTCATGAAGCTCAGTGGGATATGGTGTATACCCAGATCTTGGAGATCAATCCTGATTGATCAATCCTGATCATCGCCACCAGCCTTTCTTTCTGTCCTTGCGATCGATATGCTTACTGCAGTTTTTAAGTAATATTAAAGTTGTTCCTTGTGGCCACCTAAATGTTGGTACTCCAGATGTGCTGTCTTGGGTATTGTCTTGTTAACCACTCTTGGGGCTGAGGGTTTCATTTTCTTTCAGATTTCTGAAGCAGGTGGGTATTACAGTGTTGTTTTAAAAGTGAAATTTTTCACTGGTTAAAGTCAATACTAGTGTTAGAGGTGATTTTAAAGGAGAATTGTTTGAAATGAGGGATGAATACAAGGATTTTAGAGGAGGAGGTATACAGAATGGGTGTGATCATACAGATGCTCAGATAGTATTGTCCTATTTGTCATTCATTTTGTAGACTGAGTTTAAAATATTGGTGGTTGTTAGTGTTTTAAAATTACAAAGCAACACTATGGAAGATCTTTGTTTGCTTTGCTTATTTTCTTGAAGCTGAGATTGTCTGCCTCAGGAAAAGTAGTCTTTCTAAAAACACTGTTTAAATTTGGTACTTAAGAACAGAGTTGTTTATCTTTCCTCTGTGGTGAAAATCTTAAAAAAATCTTCAGAGGTATTTTTCAGGGCAAGATGGGGATAAACCCCAGAGCTTGCCCAGTTTCTGTGCTGGCATCATGAGGAGGGGCATCCCTGCCAGAGGGTAAGGCAGCCTGCTGCCTGCACGGATGAGCAGCACTTGAGAGCCAGGAGTCTCACAAAGACCCCTGTCCAACAAAGAACCAGCCACAGAGCTGAGGACCTGCTTAATGGGGACTGCCAAGAGCCAGGACTCCAAAAAGGGAGAGATCATAGGTTCTGCAGCAGTTCACTCCAGCTGAAAGCCCCTGGAGACCACACTGGGGAGCTGAGAAGGGATTCACCTATTCCTGCAACAGATGGGATCCAGCATTTTCCAAGCAAAGGGCATCACTCAGAAAACCCTTCTCCAGACCTTAAACTACATCTGCTGTTTGTTTATTTTAGGATAGGTTTTTCATGAGGGCCCAGATTCTCACTCTTACACTAAGTTAATAGACCTGCTCGATTGAAAGGTAGACTCTGCTGCTTCTTTAAAAGCAAAAATTCATTTCTCTTTTCTTGCCATGGAAAAACACCTCTGTAAGAGCTTCAAGTTATGACTGATGAGTGCTAAGGCTGTTTGTGAACACAGTCCTCTCAAATATAGATAAATCTAGGGGCCACAGTTTCAGGAGGTGTGTTTGTGTGCTCGCAGAAGCAGACAGTAAATAACAACAAACTCTGAATGCCTGTGGCAAGTGACAGGAACAGGGGTGATAAATAGCCACTTTCTCTTCTTGTTTCTTTAGAAATTAGTTCTCAAGACTGTTATGATATTCCACGAACGTTTCCGAATGACAGATCTAATTCACTGGAGGGCTTCCATAACCACTTTGTAAGTATGACTTGATCTGATGAGAGGCAACAGTGACAGTGCTTGAATGCTCTTTGTTCCTGTGTAAGAAAGCAAGCTGTGCAGTGTTTGTGATTTTTCAGTTTCAATAGAATACATTAATCTGAGTAGATTAGGTTAAAAGACTCATATGATTCACAGCTGATTGCATAACTTATTTTGTTAAAGGAAATATATGTTAATTCTAGAAAAACAGAAGCATGTTGACAGTGGGAAGTGTTTCAAGTGAAGAACTAGATGAAAATTATGTCCCAATGAATCCCAACTCTCCTCCACGACAGCATTCCAGCAGCTTCACTGAACCCGTCCAGGAAACAAACTATGTACCAATGATACCAGGCACGTTTGATTTTCCATTATTTGGAAAGCAAGTCCCTCCTCCTGCTCACATGGGTTTCAGGTCCAGCCCAAAGACCCCTCCCAGACGGTCGGTACCTGCTGCAGAATGTGAGCCACCGCCAGTGGATCGGAACCTCAAACCAGACAGAAAAGGTGAGGAAAATGTCCAAGAGAAGCTAATTTTTATCATCTAAGAAAATAATATAGCTCTGTCAACTTCTGATTAGTGGAAAATGATCATGTTTTTAGAAATTATTTCACAAATAATTTTCATCCTATGAGATAACCAAATCACAGAGGAGCTCTAGGATTATTTTTAACATTATTAAAACATCACAATAACAGTGCCAAATAGAAGCATAGGTTTCGATTTTATTGCCATAGTTGCTAATGAAGAAGTGTCACTGAGTTCCTAAGATTCAGAAGTGTGTCCTTATATCTAGAAGACACTCGTGATGCAGAGAGAGAACACAAGGCATTGGGTAGAACACAGATTTATAACCGTAACAATGCTTGGTACAGGATCAGTACACACACTCATTTTAGAGGGCCCCTTCAAATCTATCCTAAAAAAATTGATCTCCTAACTCTGGCACATAATATGTTTATTTTTCCTTAAAATAAGGATTATTTGGGTGACCAGAGTTCTTAAGGAACCAAGATGATTGGGTTGCAATGTGTCTATAAGAGATACTTGTATAGAGAATCCCTAATAAATAGCTTGGATTTTCCAGTTTATCTAAAATGTTTTATCAGCCATCTTACTAGAAATACAGGCAAATGCTTAAAGAACTTGTTTCCCTACTAAGTTTTTGAGCTAAGATAACTAACTTTCTTGTAGAAGAGGGAACGAAAGAACATTAGGTCAAATGTCTGCCCTATTTTGCATTTGAGTAAGTCCTATTTTTAATCTTATGTACTTGAGAAACTTAGTATTTACATTGAGAATGACTGACTTCATTGTAGGAAAGCATGATGGCAAATATTCAGATGATCCAAAATATTCGCTAACTAAACCTTTAAATTAGTATTTTTACCACCAAGTGAAAACAGCCTGTAATTAAGGGAAGTAGATAGCATCACTATGATAGATGAACTGTGTAAGATGGAAAGTACCACGTCTCATTCTGCCTGTCCCTCTTCAGAAAGTGAGGCATGGCCTTTTTTAAGGCTTTTGGCTCTCGGTTTGTGTCTAATTGTTTCTGTGTTACCAGACAGCAGTTCTGTTTAGTTCTTAAAAAATACTGGACAGTAACAGATTAATGAAAGTTGATACTGGAAAACATTCTCAGAATAAACTGAACTGAACTGATATAAAATATTTTCCCAGACTGGCCAGTTTGTGTATTTTACTGATAAAATGTTTGACCTTCAAAAGTAATGAATGTATGTGTTGAAAAGCATCTCACTTTTGCTGTTGGCAGTGCAAAGCCGCCGCACAGATGTCTGCTGGGGCAGCATTGTTGCTCTTGCATCTTTCTTTTTGGAACTGAATTATTGTTTCACGTTCAGAAAGTGGCATGTAAGGCTCCTGCTTCGCTCCCATCCTCAAATGCTTTACAGCTACAACGACGTATCTAACACCAGGGGAAGGACTTTTAGATGTGCTAACGTACCTCTTAATGAGTGTAGAGTTACTGGCTGA
Source organism: Gymnorhina tibicen (assembly GCA_013399875.1). Taxonomy (NCBI): domain Eukaryota; kingdom Metazoa; phylum Chordata; class Aves; order Passeriformes; family Artamidae; genus Gymnorhina; species Gymnorhina tibicen. The sequence goes on from VXAZ01007860.1 coordinate 1,222,388, forward strand.
AATTTTTGCCTGTAGACTTTTGGAAGATTTTATCACTGTAAAATAATAGGATTGTTTAATATAATTTACAAGATAAAGGGATTTTAAAGTAAAACTGCCCCTAAAAGCAGATATTGTATAGTAAATGCTTAGGGGCTGAAAAAAGAAGTTTTGTGAATATCTTGAGCTGCCAAGAATGGTAATGATTCTGATTTATCACTGAGGGTTTTATCTAAGTAACACACACACACTGCCTCACTCTTATTTTATCAAATGCACCACTGTGAGTTTTCCATTGTTGTGAAGGGCAGATCTGATGACACATCAGGATGGTGATATATTCCCATTTCAGTAGTTGAGATCTCTACACAAGTAACTCCTTCCAGGTATACCTTTGGGAAAGTAAAACTGCAGGTTCCTTTGAATTAAATTAGATAAAGTCCTTGTTTAAGTGGACCTTTACTTAACTAAAACAAGTGTGTGCTTTATATTCTTCTGTGTTGGCTTTTTCAGCTTTCAAGTTCTTGCAGCAGCTTCTATTATCAAGTTGTTTCTGCTTATGTAAATGTAGTGCACTGCTCTTCTGCTACAAATTAGTGCACAGAAAGTGTCAACTAGGCCTGTGTGTTCAATAAATCTTTGGCAGACGCAGAAGGGGAGGAAATGGAACATAAAATATTTACCTTCTGGCTATTGCTCCTTTAAATGTTGAGGGGGTTTAATGTAACATTGGTTCAAGAACTTCTGTTGAAGACAACCAGTGCTTCTCCAAAAGATTTCTCTAAAATATTGCAGAGATCAGGTGTGTTGGGGCAAGGTGTTAATGAGGGCACATCTCATGTTCTGTCAGAAGAAGCTCCTCTATCTTTTTTTATTGGTTACAGATTGCTGCCAAAACAATGGTTGTACTGCCTCCAAGCTTTTTGGAAGCTATTAGAAATACCACCAACGCCTTTCACAGGAGCATTAGCTTTAGCTCAGTCATGTTTTTCTGGGCCAGGGAGGTTTGTTACATCCAGTGATAGAAATGCATTTGATGAAGAAATAATGCAGTGAAGCCAGCACATAAAGAAAGGATACACTGCTTTTTGTTGTCAGGTGTGTATGTCTAGCATCTCCTCTGTTTTCCTTTGGTTTAAGGGCTTGCTGCTTACAGGCAGTATAATTTGACAAGGGTAGAAAGTGGAAGGCTCAGTGATGGCAGTGCCTCTGTTCTCCCTTTACTGATCAGTTTTGCCAGCCTGAGATGAAACTGAGACTCACTCCCTTATGGTTGTGCTGTCTTTGAAGAATAACGTGTCAGGCAGCAAGGATCTGGCAGTCTGTCCATCAGCAGTGGTGACTGTACCATGTAAGGTCTTCACAGCTCTGATATAAGCAACTGACATTCAGGATAATAGACCAAATCATTAATACTCTCCAAATTGTTAAGAATAGTTACAACTATACAGAAGTATATAGAAGTAGTGATTGTGACATGGGTAAACTAAATATAGGTAATAGGTCTAAAATTCCCTAAAGTATGTGCACATTCTTCTGAGGACTTGTGCAGCCCAGCTGAGAGAGCCTTAGGCTCTTTGATCTCCCCAGCCTGTTTCTTTTTCCACTGGTCTCTAGGAGAGCTTGGTTTCAGAAAATGGGTTAAAAAGTAATAATGAATAAAAATATCTACAACCTTGAGATTACAATACATATCCATGTAGTTTCATTTCTCTAGCTCACAGCTGCTTCTGTAAATATGGGGAGCTTCCAGTACTTTCTGGAAGTCTTGAAAGTAATTTCAAAACATGATGTTGGCTTCCTGCCAAGCACTTTCCTTTTCCTTTAGAGAAGCATACCAAAAGGTAAGTGATGTATTGCTTGGGACAAAATGGAGAGTGTTTGGCAGGTGCTTTTCTGCATTCACCTGTAATTGAATGACAAAAATAATCTCTTTTTTAATTTGGTTTTTCTCAGGGTACTGTTTCTTTAGTTACATAGGACCATTGGCTATATTGATTTTTGTATTTCTGCTTTTTGGCTGCTTTAGCTTGCCACAGTTGCATGTAGTCCTGATGCTAAATTGGAAGTGTGTTTGCTGGTAAAAGGCTTCAAGCAGAAAAAATATTGCATCCACCCATGCAGCTGGGTCTTACTCCCTGATTTGTTCAAAGACAGTGACTGGTTCTGCCACAGAGCAGAAGTGACATTTGTTGTGATGGTGACATGCCTTCCTCAAAATACTGTTTGTCCAAGAAGGAGCAGTAGAATTAAAGGTGCCCAAATGCAGTGAGGTGAAGACTCCCTAGACAGACAAGGCAGCAAAGAACAACCAGGTCCTCTTTTCAAGGGAAAAGTTCGTGGTCAAAAATAAAATTAAAAAGGTGTGAATTGTTTTTTATGGGTCAGGACGAAGCATTTGAGTGATGCAGCATTTGAGAGATGGGGCTGTCTGTGAACCTCTGGGCATGACAGTGACCCCCTCCTGCCCCAGGATTTGTTTCCATGGCTAGGGCAGAGGGGTATCTCATCTTAAAACAAGACTTTAAGACCAAACAACTACAAAAACAGATCTTTGGTTTTTTAATAAATGTTTAGGAGCTGTCCAAAACGAGTCCTTATAGCTATGTAACATCATCCCATCTGTAAGGCTGAAATCTCTTAAGAAATATGTGCTTGTCATCTTGACTGATAAAATACAGTTTTTCAATATCTGAACCAAAGTGGAAAGTTAACAATGGAATTGGTGATGGTGGAGTTTACTTCCTCAAAATCTCAGTTTGATGCCCAACTTACATTTAATCAGTAACTTCTTTTTTCTGTGTCATAGCATGTTTCTACCAAAGTGGGTTTGAAAGGTTCTGAGAAGAAATATATGAACAGTGGGCATATGGCTGAACTAACAATTCATGGCCATGATGCAATGAAAATCAAAAGTTAAATCTCGTTCATTTGAATATAAAATATGAATGTAATGTATGAATGAGTGAATATAAATATCATTTTTGTAAAGTTTTTGATCAATAATACTTAAAAGCACTTTCTGAAAGAGTTCCATTTAGCACAGGTCCTAGTTCAGGGTCATGGGGAGCTAAGATAGAACAATGCCCTCAGGATCACTCAGCAGATTGCTGACAGAGGCAGTACAGAAGTTAGGATTCCCAGTTTACAACATGTTACTGGACTTTGTTCCATTTGTCTTGAATGGCAACTCTATTTGTCCAAATATTGTTAGGGTTTAATTGCATTCAAGATTATTTTGAACAAGATTTTTGAGTCCTAGTTTTGGGTTGGGCAGCACAGATTATTATATATTTTGCTGATAGCAAAAATAACCAATATTAGTGCATTTTAACCTTTTTTTTTCTTTAAAGGCTTATATTTCAACAAAAATGTATCAGCATTTAATCTGAGAGGCTTCCTACAACTTAAGTCCACATGATTGCCTTTAAAAGAGAGTGCTTCTTGGCCCTGGTAATTTTCAGCCCAGCATGTGGTAAACTTGGATTTAGAGACAGTGAGTGATGCACACATTTCTTTTCATGCCAAGAAAATACCCAGTTGCAGCTTGAAAACAAACAAACAAAAGAAACCAAGGGAGAGGAAAAAAATCCTCATGGAGTTGGAAATTGTGATTGTTTTTAAAAATGTTAAAAATTTTATCTGGTTGTTTTTCTCATAGCTTTTTTTCCCATTTAAGACGTTAAAAAACCTAATTTGTGTGGTTAAACCACAAGTATGTGGAGTGCTTCTAAAAATGTGGCTGTGTCTTTGCCACCACTCCTCACGAGCATCTCCCAAATGGATTAACCTCACAGAGAATTCCAGTTTTCTTTATAAAAGAGCCCAGGGCCACTTTGAAAAGGTAATTGTGTACAGAGCTTTCCCATGGCAGGAAGCACCTGCCGCACTCTGGTCCCCCCAGGACCCACTGTGATGCTTCTGGATGACTGGAGTAATCTCCCATTGTTGCAGTGTAGCATGGTGCTCTACAAATCCCAGGCAAAGTAGGTAGTTGTTAAGGAAATTAAGAACCCTCATTAATCATGAAGGTAGCTATAAATAGCCTGATGAACAGTTTCCTTGTTAGACACTCAAACATGTAAATATTTAGGTTGTACACTGAACATATTGCATGTCCTGATACAGCAGGAGCACCACGCCATCCTTAAACAGAACTTCAGAGAAACACTTACAGCATTTGTGACAATGAGAGCTGACAATTCTTTTAAAATAAAAATAATTAGGTGCTGGCAACACTGCAGTGTTCTACGCTATCACCATTGTCTTGCATATTCTTTAATAAAGGTTCACTTACGTCCTGAGGCTTTAGGACAAGTAAGCATTGAAAATACGAGAATGGTGATTTCAATCTGCAGCGAGAACTGAACTGAAGATCCGTTGAAAAAGAAATTGTAATTTTTGTGATGACCTTTCTGAATAGAGCATTGTTCGTTTTGCTTTTAAGAAATCCGTGCATTTAATCTTCTAATCTCTCTTGGAAGCTACACCCATTGTTCATTCCATTTACGAATTTTAAAAAATTAGGTTTTTGGGGACTGTTTTGGTGCTTCCTCAGAGTTCCTAAAGCAAGTTGAGTACAAATTTATTGATTTTTTTTTTCTTCTTTGATCTTTCACAAGCTCCCATTTAGCTGAAAATTACACTTCCTCCATGCCCGTACGAAATTACTTGTACAAGTCTAGTTTTTACTTAATGGCTTTAAATGAAGTTTACATAACTCCTTGCTGTGATGCACCAGTCCTTAACTTGCAGCTGTGATTTGTCTTCCAAAACTTTGAAACAACAAATAATTTCAATACAGATTTCATTCGGAAGGCCGCATCACAGCTGCAGAGGAAGCTGCGCTTTTCTGGACACAACGGTTTTAGCAAAATTAAACATACCACTTTTCTGAAGACAAACTGCAATACTTGCTTCGATACTAGCGCTAGGGATGATTAGGATTAGGGATTAGGGCTAGGGATTTTTTTTTTTAGGTAATTTTAAACTCCAAAGATATGAGGTAGAGCAAGAACAAGAGAACATGGGTAATAATGCTCTCTTTTTATTTCTCGTCATGAAATTTTTCTTTTCTTTGCTGAGTCCTTATCACTTTTTTTCAAGAAGACATAGTTTTTGATGCCCATATTGTCATGCTTATCCACTGGTTTTTAATAGGCTTAATGTTAAGTTTTACTTTTCCCGTGAATAATTTAAATTCTGTTATTTTTTCTGTGTTTTGTTTTTGAAGTCTGTTTGGTTTTGTTTCTGAAGTCTTTTTGAAGACTTCGTGAATCTTAGTGCACCATTAAACTGCTAATCAATAAACACTCCAGAACACTGATTTTAAAACAGTCTTTGTTATTGAATGCTTTTAGTTCATCATGCTTTGGGGGCTTTTAAAATACAGACATGTAGAGTTACTCACAAATTAGAGCAGTCAAATAGTATTTTGATGATTAATAGCTTTGGTATTCTCTGAGTAGTTTCATGGCATTTGCCAAATATTTTAGGAATACCAGTGAACCTTAGCTGTCAGATCCAGTTGGACTTCTTCATAATCAGATACTTTTTCCCAATTCATTCTTAATTTCTGGAGCATTCAAAGTACCAGTTCTTTGTAAAAAGTTATTTTGAGGAGATAAAGATGTCTGAGAAGACTGGAGAGCCTCTCTTTATGTGACTGCTTTTTATATTACGTAACATTGAAGAATAAGTGGATTTCAGTTTGTTTTTATTGTCCTAAAGAGACTATAGTTATCAGCATCCATGTCTTATCACCAACCAGAACAAAGCACATTATTGATATTCCTATTTGTTGGTGGATACTAATATGGAAATCCAGTTGAATGCTGTATAACTAAATACATGTTTCTAATTAGAAATACCTTGGCAGGAAACAGTCTTACAAAAACAGAGATGAAAAAGCAAATTCAGGATATTTGTAGAGCTCTGTGTTGAAGACCACATACTTGGGAACCAGGGTTCACTGGGGTGAGGAAGAGGAAGAGAAGGAAAGAAGGAGTTTATTCTGCAGAACTGAAAACCAAATAATAAACCCTGTGGGAGTAAGCCAGTAAGTTTCAGCCTTGTTTTCCAAGGAAAAATCTACAGTGAATCTGAGTACGGGAATTCTTAGACCTCAGTGCAAATTTCAGTTTTGTCTAATTACAAAGACAAGGGGGCAAGATGTGTATTTTGTTAATGGAAACAAGAAACTGCTGTTAGTTATTTCTCACTGAAAGTACTTTTGTGTGGATGCAGGGCATTCATGTGGCTGGTTTTTCCTTTTGCTCTCCCCCTCCTATCCCAAGCACAGCACTGCTCTAGCATTCCTACATCTGATCTCCTAGTCTCATGAGGATTAGTCTTGTTGGCCAGGAAACAGCATTAGCAAATCATGCATTTCTCAAATTTTATGTCACGTTAGTATATTTACCTTAAAATTTTAAGTCCTAAGTAGCTGGTATTTAAATAGAAGAGTTGGCCTCTTTGTGAGGATGTTTGCAATTTCCTGACATGAAATCCCGTGCCAGCAAGCCACAGAGCAAGCATCCAGTCAGGAAAGAAGTGTCCTTAACAGAAATCATGTTTAGTTCTGGTGTTTCAAGGCAATAGCCTGAGAAGAAATGAATCTCTTCAGCATTATGTCCTCAAAACCAAAAACATTAGGACCCACCTATGCTGATGCAGGAATTTAATGCAGTGGGACAACTGTTTTCCCCCCCAATATTATATTCCAAGGAAAACGAGAGCCAATGCAAAAACCAAAAAGGTTTTACAGTTTAAACCGTTGTTTGAAACAAACTCAAATGTGTGAAATGGACTCTTCTCCCGGTGACTTCGCAGACAAAGGCAGCATTGACGTGCCCCAAATGCCAGGAGCAGAATTCGTGCGTCTGACTGCACTCCAGTGCCACAGTCATAATCGCCTGCTCTGCCTGGCAGTTTGTACAAGCAGCCATTTGTTAGAAAAATAGACTTCATTAGTGATTTTTCAGCTCAGAGTGCCCTTGTACAGTCTAATAGAACGTGCAGAAGCTGAGCTTCTCTCTCCTGGCTGTAGCATTTTGCATTTCACAGGTGGTGACTTGACTGAACAGTGAAAACATCTAATTTTCACTTCTTGTTTGGTTGGTTTCACTTGACATAATTTATTTGGGTTTTTTTCCTGTATAGTTTTGCATCCAGTGGTGTTGCAACATTTATTTCCTTTTCAGTTAGAAAAAAAATAAAATTGCATAAATGAAACCCTTTTTTTTCCCCTTTACCCAGATTTATCTTTCCCAGAATAGGTGTGTAAGTTAAAAGTATTATATTTTGTGAGATGAGGTAAATGTGGGCCCGTGGGAACCACAGGAAATGTGTTCCTCAGTATTGCTGGCATTGGAATGCTGTATGGAGCCAGCTCTCCATACAGCCCTACTGTCACTACACTGATTTGAAGAACAGCACTGTGACACTTTACCTTTAGTGAGTATTTGTGGATAGAACAGATGTGGGAGACCAGTCTGCTGTACAGGTGGGAAGCACTTTCCCCTCCATATTTTATTTAGTTCGTTGCTTTTCAGAGATACAGAGGTGTGGTCTTGGGGAAAATTGTCTTTTGAAGGCAGTAAGGGATATCATTAAGGACTTTCAGTGCCCTGGCTCGTGTCACTTTATCTTCTTAAATGGGCAAAAACAGGCTGAAAGAATTCTGCACTTACACAAATACGTAACCTCGGATTTGTGATTTTGATCCTCCCCTTCTCTTTTCCTTTGCCTGGTGTCAGGTCTTTCCTGTTGCACAGTATAAGCTCCTCAACAGGGATTAGGCCTTTTGGTTTTTTGTTTTGTAGGGAGGAAAAAGAAAACACCCTGCACAAATATTTTAATTCTCTGTGACACATTAAACTCGAGGAATTACATTATCCTGGCTGGTTGGTAGCAGCAAACTGTTTTGCCACCAAATTTATTGAGGTTGAACAGTCTTCCAGCAGGAAGAGATGAAAGCTCAGTGAGTTTTGTATGTTCTTGTCTGATGTAGACGTTTTAAAGGGACCTGTATTTATTTATATAGCTCTTCTGAAAATCTCAGAGTAGTTGGAAAGTGCTAAATTAAGTGTGAAGCAGGCAGTTACATAATATCCACGTTTTACAAATGGGGCTAATCCCAGTTCAGGAAGGTTGGCTGCACTAGACCACGTAGCATCATTAACAGAAGGAGAACTAATGAGTCACAGCCCTGAGTTCCTTGAGCTTATCTCCGTATTATGGGTTTCAGGCACTTCAGTCTGTTTGGTTATAAGAGCAGAGGTTATTAAGTGCCCACTGCTTAAATAATTCCATTAACTCTGTTACCTCTGCTAGTTTTCTCACTGTGCTTGCAATCTGTGCTTTTACATCAGTGCATATTTACTTGAGTTGTGCTGGGCCAGATTTCTTTTAAATCAGATTATAAAACTGTGAAATACAAAATTATTGTGATCAGGTAATGATAGTCAGTATTTAATTGTCCTTAATAAAAAGTGTTTGAATTTGAACTTCCTACATTTGTTCAATCCATTTTAGGATCCTGGTCTTTTTAAATAGCCAGGCTTTTATCAGAGAGTTATAGGCAAGGGACTTAAGAATATTGGATCAGCTCAGAACGGAGTACACCAACATGTTGGCTCGTGCTTTTGACTTGGCTCCAGTGAGAAATACTTCATGTTCCACTTCACAGTCTGTGTCTTTGGTCAGCATTGCCCAACTGCTCACCCTTTTCATCAGCATAATGAGCCATTTAAGGGAGCATCTGATTTTGAAATTGGAAAAGAACTGTCTGTGTCAAAATAATTTCATGTCCTTTTCCTTTTTAAGGAAGTTGCTATGCAGCACTACTAATGAATAAATAAATTTTATCTTACCTGCCTGGTCTCTCAGAAGCACTGTGTAGAAGTTAAGATACAGTACAAAACCTCTGTGTTTACCTTCCTTGTTGTTACTTGATTATTCCCAATACTTCAGTGATAACAGTAATAGAGCACTTCATATGCAAAACCCTTGGGGTAGAGATTTGCAAACTTCTGGTGTTCGTTGCCAAGTTTATTTTTTACAAAGCATTCTCACCCATTGCTGGTAGTACCAGCCCACACCTGAGTCTCTACCAGTCCTTTTCCATTTTGTGCTGTAGGGCAGCTTTCTAGCATAATCAGACTTAAACTTTTCATTTGGTTTATTCATATGGCTTCTTGGTGTACCACTTGAGGGCACTTGCCTTTTTTAATATTAACACTTCGTCAGGTAGACTTTAATCAAAGCTTAGGGCTATTACACATTATTGATCATGTTTATTTAAAATAGATAGTGTGACCTGAAACACTTGCAGAGTTTGGTCAAGTTGGCTAAAGAACATCCTTGTTGAGAGGGGATTTGCATAGCTGTCTGTAGGGGGATAATTGGTATTTTCATGCCAGGGTCATTTCTGGTGGAGGTTGGGTTGTGCCTGGGTGGGGAGGCAGGCTGGAAACTTGGGAAGAAAATCCCACTGTGTGCAGGATCAGAGTGGTGGAGTTTGGTACAGACAGATGGAGACCTCTGAGGAACAAGTTCAACAAATACACTGTGGAAAAAGATTCTTGGGGCATCTCGAGTGGGAGATGCACAGTGGATAGAAGAGCTCCCAAGAGTACCATGGGAGTAGAGACTCCCAAGAGTCATTATTTCCAAAGTAATTTTATGACTAAGGAGGATTTAATTTCTCTAAGGGTACTTCAACTGGCATCTGAAACATGACTGTTCTCCTTTCATGCTAGGTATTCCTCAAATATGCATTTTTAATTTTTTTAAATGAAACCAGTTAGTAGTAACAATCAGTTACAATATTTGTTGATGCACTTTTTAGCCTTTTTGTACACCTTTTACGCTTGCCTCCAATATATTTATTACTTGCATGCAGTGTTTTCTTTGTTTCCGGTTTGGTGCTTAAGCCCTTAGCGTGAGCCCCAGCTAGACTGTAAAATCTCCTTCAGCAGCTTGCTTATGCTTGTGGCATTAACCTTTCTGCAGGGGGTTGTGATGTTTATTTACAAAATTCCAGTTTTCCACTTACAAATAGAATATTATTAAGAGAGTCTTCTTTTTGCCAATTAGGTCAAAGTCCTAAAATTTTAAGACCTAAACCACATGGTTTAGAGCGAACTGATTCACAAACCATAGGTGACTTTACTACAAGAAGAAAGGGTATGTACTTTAGCACTGTATGTATATGGAGCTTTATAAAAATAAGTGAAGCAAAAATTAAGAAAATTGTTATTTTAGAATAACTTTAACTCAGGCATATTCTTTTCTGTTATAGTCTAAGGTCATGGATGCATTTTCCGTGCCAAGCAACCAGTTTCCTGTATAAGGAATTAAAGACTTTCTGGCTTGAACAGTGCATGGAAACTTTTCTTTGATATTAACATGGGTGTTCTGATCTCTTAAATTGTAGCTATTCATATTTTGGATTGACTTTTGTCTGTTGATTTAGAAGCAAGTATATAATAACTTGTAAATTGTACATAGTAACTTCTAAGTTACTTGAAATAACTTTTGTTAGGCAATAAGCTGAAATCACAGTTCACTTAGGTCTCTTGAAGCAAAATATTGATCCTCTGATCATATACTAGTACAGACATCTATTTATGCATTTTAACAAGGATTGCAATTAATTTGATGGGCTTTATTGAAGGTGCTCAGTTGGTGCCTTATATAGTTACAAGAAGTAGAGAAGATTATGAACAATGTTAAAAATCTCTCAGAAATATCACTGATCATTACTTTTGGGTTTTAAAGCCCATGGCAACTGGATGAAATATTTCTGCTGTTCTTGGTGGGCTTTGGACAAAGTCCTGGCTCTGTCTCTGCTGCAGCAGTACCTTGCCCACTGTTTATCCCTGCCAGGTAGTCTCAGACCTTTACAGAGGACTTGAGCCAAGCTGATCAATTTTTGTGTCAGTCATGCTTTAGTATCATCTTGCCTATGTCCCCTTCAGTTCTGTCACTACATGCCTGACACTTGATCTTAGCGAACCTGCCAAGAGGCAGAAAACTCATGGTGAGAGGGGGCAGAAGGAGAGAAAGGGCTGTTTTTATGATGACATTGCATTTTGTTTTCTAAAAACAGTTTTAGGGAGAATAAAGTTGACAGCAGTTTGACTCTGTGATATTTTTTTTTCACAAGTCTTTCTATGGTTTATTTTTTTTCTAATGTTTAGGAGGGGTGAGACGTATAAGCCAGAGGGAGGGATAATGTGTTTCTTGCCAGTAGTCTATTTGTGGTTCTGTTCTGAAAATGGAATTTAAAAATGGCACTTTTTTTGAGAACAGTGTTAGCTGTCATGAGTGGCACATTGCTCTGCTCGACTGTGGCTGAGCACTGAAGTGAGCCAGGCTCTTCCTGCTGTTGGCTCATTTCTCACTTTTGCAGACTTAGTCTTAGCTGCAGGTTCTGCCCACACTTGGAGCTGTGAAACCTCACCAGTGAGGGCACATGTACACAGCAAGGGCAGAGTTTGCATTATAAAAACTGGCCCTGAGCCAAGAAAAGTCCCCAGAGTTGGCTCTGCTGAAACAGCCCATCAGCCCTGTCCTGGGCTCGCCAGCTCAACAAGTCATCACGGCAGAATGAGGACAGAACATGATGCTGCCACTTTCAGAATCTCTTTTCAAAACAGAATTACTACATACAGGTATATGCTGCAAAAGTCTGAAATTGCAGTGGGTTTTTTTAATTTTATATTTTAATTTTTTTTAAAAATTGATGTTTCTTTTCATTACCTGGAAAGATTAAAAGCATGGGTTAATATATCATGTCTTTCTGAAGATGGAACAGTGTCTCCTTTTCCTTACGACTCTTTACTATTTGAAAGATAGAGGTTTTTTCTGTATTTAGGCTGTGAAAAGCTATTAAATTTAAGTTTGTTTAGGAATGTTCTGTGCTTTAAGATTGTCTGTTTCTTACATAGCAAAACCAGCTCCACTAGAAATAAAACCTCTGCCTGAATGGGAAGAATTACAAGCCCCAGTTAGATCTCCTATCACCAGAAGCTTTGCACGAGAGTAAGTTTCTTGGCTTTTCCTCATTCAGATTAATCATTTTTGTTGACTAGAGTGTTACTAAATGTGTGTACATCTGTATCATATTTTTAGCTTGTTTTTAGCTTGAAGTTTCCTTTGGAAGTGTGTGTATCTGTGTGTGTGTGTATATCTGTGCATTGAAATAAAGTGTGTCCGTGTGAATTTTTATTTTGTGATATTAAATATAAGGGACTGTGTATAACCAAAAAATGTGACACTCTATTAAACTTGAATGAAAATTTCAGCTCTAATATGCTTATTTTTGTTGTTTACCAGGAGGTTTAAGATATTCAAGATGTATTGTTTGTAAAATAATTCCTGGTAATTAGCTCCTCCAGGTTTCCCGTGTCTCCCAGACCGGATTCAGTTCATAGCACAACTTCCAGCAGTGACTCGCACGACAGTGAAGAGAATTATGTATCCATGAACCCAAATCAGTCCACTGAAGACCCAGTATGTAAAATCTACGTCTTAACTACTCTCTTCCTGTGCAGTCCTTACTTTTAAATCATGCAAACACAGATCCTTCACTCAACAACACTCCCTTTATACTTCTAGATCAACAGAATGATAAAAAAATCTCCATAGCAAAGCTGTAATTTTGGTAGGATTTTACTGAAGAATTTAAGAGCATAAAGAGAATGGTTGATATACATATCTATTATATAAAACAGTTCAAGACATGACTTTTTTTCCACCTCTTTCCTAGAATCTGTCCCCTTTTTGTAATTGCTTGTCCTTGGGCTGCGCACCAGTTCAGTATTATGACATAAAGGGAAATAAACTGTCCTGAGACCTCTGAGACATGCTTAAAAAAACTTTATTAAAAGGACATCTTCCAAGAAATGTAGAAGGAACAGGGGGAAAAAAGGATTGATACTTGCTATATACATTCTATGAAAACTGAACCTTGTGTATTTTCCTAGGCTTCTTTCAAAGAAGAGGATAGAAGGAGTCTTTGTGTATTGAGTGTCTGTATTTTTTCCCCTTTGGGGGAGAATTTTCTCAGATAATGGAGCGTCAGATACTCAGCATGGAGGGCAGCTAGTTAGGAAAAGTTAATCATGCACACTGTGGTTTTTCTTTGGTGAGGAGAAGGAGAGGGAGAAGAAGAAGACCCCATAGCAGTAGTTTTAAGAAAGACAATAGCAGTAGACTTAGGCCTAAACTAAAATGTGGTTTAGAATATTCATAAAACACCGGAGGAAAACCTATATCTTGAGCTCAGCTTTTTGTCCAGTATAGCATCACAGAATGGTTTGGATTGGAAGGGACCTTAAAGATCATCTTGTTCCAACCTCCCATCCCGTGGGCAGGGACACCGTCCACTAGACCAGGTTGTTCAAAGCCCCATCTAGTCTGTTCGGTGCATTCACAGCTTTAGGTTCTTAGTAGGGAATACAGCAGCATTTTTCATCTTTAAATCATTTTTGTAAGATCTTCTTTGGGGAGGGCCTATCCAGCACCTTTTTGTTCTGTTTGTGTGTCTGCCTTCTTACATGGCATGTGCTGGCCCATCTCACTGCCCCTGGACTCCCCTCTCACAATGCTGTTCGCTTCCCTGTCCCCTGCTGCTCTGGATCCCCTCCCGGTCTCCTCCAGTGTCCCTGCCCCCCCAGCTCACCAGTGCTGCCTCTGGATGCCGCGTCCCAGGTCCCCTTCGTGCCGTTCCCTGCGGGAGCTCTGGCAGGGTGCAGGCTCCGGAGCCTGCGGAGTGCCCCGAGCTGTGCCTTGTGCCGTGCCTGACAGTGCAGCTGCGCTTCCCAGGGGAAAGGCACCGAGCATGGGGAAGCTGCTGATGTTAAATCTTAGTCCCTCTCTTGCAAGGGCCATTGGTAAGTAATGGGTGATGTCCCGTTCCACAGGTGTGAGAAACATCCCATTTTACACCAGGGATTAGCCCCACCCGTGCCCACGGTTCTCCCTGGACAGTTCAACCCGCAGGTTTCTGTTGATTCTTACGGCTGTTCCGGGGGCTTAACTTCAATGCCAAGATGGTACAATTAATGCCCCAGCTCATTAATATCTTCTGTTTGCTTGCACTGGTCCTTCTTTAAGGTTGTTCTACAGATTTCTTTTCGATTTCATTTGCGTGTATTGTAAGTTTCTGTTTCCTAATGCATATGTTCTGCCTGCCTAGTTTGTTTGAAATAACAGATTATTTTTTGTTTAAAGAGTAACAGCTTTTAAAATTTTTGCTGGAAGCATTGATACAGAATCTGATTTTTGTGTGTTTAATACACAGAAATTTGTTCAGAGAATTTGAGGAACAAAAATTAACTTCGTATCAGTTGTTTGTGTTTGTCCTTGTTATCACTTCATATTAAATGAGTTGGACAATACAGATATAATGGATAACTTCAATTTAAAAAGCCCAGCCCACTAAGCTTTAACCCATAAAATATTTTATTTCCTAAAGAACCAGAACATTTCCAGATATCTCACGGCCTTTGTTTTAAAATCTGACAATTAAATAGACTTTCTGAGAACTTCTATTTGTTCCAACTCTGTCTTAGCAAGGAGTCCGTATTTCTTCATCTTTTTCTGTCATCAGCTATGAAGCATCGTTTGGATGTGTCATACTTCTGTTTTATTTAATAAAATCAGCAATATTCTGCTTTTTCTTCCAAGTTGCTCTCAGCCTTACCCTTCTGTCTTTCCTTCTGCCTTCCTCTTCATTTTTTGCTGACTGCTGCCCTCTGTCTTCCTGTTTTTTCTTTATCTTTTAGAGAAGAGTCCTTCTATTGTACTGTTCCTATAACACCTGTTAAGAGGGAGGGATCAGGCTGGGAGAGGACAGAGGAGGTGAGGTTGTAAAAGTCTGGGCTAATTAAAATTTAGGTATATACAATGCAACTTCAGTTCAGGCAATCCCACACATATTTTCCAAAGTTTTAATATTTTGATCTTGTCAGTTGACCAATACTCTGATTTTCATCTTAATCATGATGGCTTTTGAATGAAATGTAAAAGTTTCATTTGAAGCTTTGCCACTATTGTAAAGCCGAAATTATTGTAGGTATTTAACAACAATTTAAGGAAGTCAAAAAGTTTGTGCTTAAGTAATGCTAAATTTGAGATATAACAACTACATTTAAAAAGAGCAAAACACGCTCTGTTCTTATTTCATGATATGAAGGGGACATTAAGTGGAAGGCACAGATGGGTTTGGTGGCAACCTTAAATTTGGGGGGGGTGGTTTTTGGGGTTTTTCCTCCCATTGGCTTTTGACTCTGTCCCAGTTTTGACATAGGATGTATCCCCTTGCCATACAGGGTCAATGAAATTTGCATGATTTAAGTGATTGCAAGAGTCTCAGTCATTTCCTTAACGTTTTACATTTTGGCAGTTTATACTAAGCATATTTGATAATGTGGACCACTAGTTGTACCTTTGTAGCTGAGGTTGTTTATATTATGATTTCAGAATTTGTTTGGAAGCAACAGCCTTGATGGAGGAAGCAGCCCTATGGTAAAACCTAAAGGAGATAAACAAGTGGAATATTTAGATCTGGACCTAGATTCGGGAAAGTCTACCCCGCCTCGTAAGGTAAGCAGATGTTCAGCTCTTGCAGTTCTGCCATCAGGAGCTTAAAATTGCCCTCAGCAAGATCATCTGAATGGTCATTTCTCAAACGGGTGTTGGACCTTTCAGAGAAACCTGTGCTTTTTCTGGATCTCTTTGGGACATCTACTTGCTTTTTTTGTTGTTAGTTTATTTGAACTTGTTTCTCACTGTTCCCAGAAAAAGAGCAGTGGCTCGGGCAGCAGCGTGGCAGACGAGAGGGTTGATTATGTTGTGGTGGACCAGCAGAAAACGCTGGCCCTGAAGAGCACGCGGGAGGCGTGGACTGATGGCAGACAGTCTACGGAGTCCGAGACGCCCACGAAAAGCGTGAAGTGAAAACACTGCCTTGTCTTCGAAGAACGGAAAGAAGCGAATTTTGAAGAATCACAGAACCACAATGGCGGTGTTGTTCAGCTGTACAGTACCCGATTCCCCGGGGTGGGAACCAGTTCTTCACCGGATAGGATGGAAGCCAAAGGACACTTTGAATATATCAAAGGAACTTTAAGATCATGAATTGGCTCTGTGGTGTCTGCAAAAATCACAGCCTGTAAATAACATGTAAAATAATATCACTTAGCTTTCAGAAAACCTTTTGTTCTGTAGTTAACACATTTGTAGTATTACTATGTTTATGCACTTTTTCAGTTACAATGTTGGTTCAGGTATTCCCAGTTAGTGTACCTTAATGCCTAATTCATCTGGAGAATTCTTTTTTCCTTACACTACTTTTCCTTACAATGTTAGGTTAATTAAGCTACATGTAGATACGGAAATTAATATTTGAACTTCATTTTAACAACTCAAAATTGATTTTGCAGAAATACTTTCACAATTGAATAATCTACTTGAAATGCCAAGAGACGACCGTTAGTTACATACTTGTTTATATTTAATACACACAAGATTATTTGGAAGTCTACAGGTTACCTTCCTAACAAAAAATTGCTGTGAGTTAATAATAATGAACTGTACTGGGTTTAGACCTAAAATTCTGGCTTATGTGTTAGTTGTTAGTGGTGGAACTTCTATTGTATTTTATTAATGACAGTGTTCTGTGTTCAATGGGTGAAGATTCTGCAGGGTGGGATCTTACACTTTCAAAGACTGAATAATTAAATGTCAAGTAAGCCTGCAAACCACTGATGGCATGCAGTAATATTGTGATCTCACACTTATTAACAAGAAATAACCTTTATATTATTTACAGAAGGTAGAGTATATAAATCAGGTACGTACCAAGCACTGTTGTGCTAATACACTGATCAGGTTTAGACAATGAGCTTTAGTTTTGTACTGTTTAGAAGTTCTAATGTCAGTTTTCAGTTCAACATTAATGGGACAGTTTGACATTCACTTTTTGTAGTACTAGCAAAATACTGTGATTTTGAATTAGACATTAATTCAAATGGAAATACTATGTTTTGACACCATAGTGCCCTTCTTATGAGCTCTATTTTACTTTAATCTCCTGCTTGGCCTTATATTTAAATCCCTATGCAACTGATATTTTATATCTCTGTTTTTAAAAATTAGATAATATACCTAAATGATCCCCTTGTAAACCAATTGTTGCTCTTTCCTGGTACAGGATTTTAAGCTCTGTATACTGTGATCCTTTATTTTACTATGCCAGTTCCAAATAATAATCTGCCTTGGTTTAGAAATATTTTTTGTTATTTGGAAGAAGATAGAGTTCTTTAAATACGTGAATGAGTTAGGTCTAGATAGAAAACTTACTAACACCTTTATTTTATACGAACACCCTCAAGTAAGTGGTTGGTTTCATTTTCCTGCCCAATTGTTTTATTTTGTCCAGATCGTTTAAAAGTTGAGCATAAAGCTGCATTGTTTTCTGGCATGTTGGCCTTCGTACTGTGCCTAATCTACCATCGGTTGTTTCTCTCCCCTCACAGCCACAATCTACAGTATGTAAATTATCTTATTCTTAACAAAGGTTCTTTTTAAATTAGTAATATTTTGATGCTTTGAATGTTCATTTTAAAAAAGAAACTAAACACAATGCATTTTGAGGTGAATTTTAAATAAATCAAGTTGTTCGGTTTTGATGTGTAAACTCTGTCCTGTGAAGCAGCAAATGGATGCCAGTGTGTCTGGGAAGGTGCCTGGATGCCAACCACACTTTGTCAGAATTGTAGATTAGCTCCTAGTACCTCTCAAAAAACAAATGTACACAGCTAGAACAATTTTCAGCATGAATCTCTGGTTTAAAACCCTGCACCAAAAAGCCAAATAATGTGAATTCCCAGTCTTCTGGGACCCAGGAATAAGTCTCCTAGGCTGGCCTCTCCTGCTGAGCTAGTGATCGAAGGTGAGTTTGCTCTAAGTTTGCTGATATCAGTCCTTGTTTTACAGATTACACTTACTCTTTCTTCATTTAAAATTTGGCAGGATTCACAACATTAATTGTTATTATGATTGAGAATCCACTCTTAGTTTCTAGGCTTTTTCCCTTTCTTTTGTTAAGGAAAACAGGAGTTTCCACACTGTACAGACAGTGTAACATTTTCTAAATAGCAGTCTACAATTCCTCTTTAATTAGATTTCTAAGCAGTTTTCTCCCTCATATGCCAGTAATACATTTTCCGTTCTTACATGCTGTCCATGGCACGTTCAGAATCAGAGGCATGATATTAACTTTCGATGATACATCTCATTTTCACTAGTGAAGCTACAGGGGCTTCACTGTGCAGATCTGTCTGAGCTCCTGGATGGTCTAAGGATGTGAATATAAAATTGAAAATGTGACTCCTAAAGTTGTAGGTGGTAGAAAGCAACTGATATTAGCCCTGGGGCACTTCCAGTTACTAGCTTTGTGAGGACACTCTAGTTGGAGGGAAGCTGGTGGAAACTCCAGTAGATACTGGTGCAGAAGTCGTTTGTTAGTGTTGCTTGTCAAGTGTTCTTTTTTCAAATAGGTAAGTTTTTTCTTGTTTCACTCAAACTATATGTTACCAGTTGCAGAGACAGTTTTCATTGCTGTATGTGCCATTATAAATTGCAAATATATATGTGCAGTATGTCTTTTACAAATACACAACATCTTGCTCTTAAAAATCAAAAGAAAACTTGGTGCCTTGTGCACTAAGATTGACTTGAGAGGTGATTTGGTATTGCTCCATGGTGTGATCTGAACATTTCATTATCTGGTAAGTACCAATGGCCACACTTTTACACACTGTGACATAATCACTATTACCTCATGAAGTGCAGGTGCAAGCACAGCTGCTCTAATCCACTAAAACTTTGTAATGTGACATTGAAAAAGGTGAAAATGTGATCATTAGTCTTTTTTTCTTTACTGAGATTTGTATTTATGTAAAAAAATAATAACAATCTGTTCACGTATGACAGTTGTGGCATAGTGCCACACTTAGGGAGTACAGACAAATTACAGTATGGCTGTTTGGATTAAGTAAGTTAGAATTCATCGCTCCCTGTAGCTAATTTTAGGGAGTGATGGGCACCTCTGTAGCTTTCACAGTCCACTAAGAGCCAAGCAAGATTTTTATCACAGTGAAATTTAAGTTTAGCTATTACTGCAGCAGTAAATTCTTTTGTGTGTGTGTGTGTGTGTGTGTGTGTGTGTAGTAGTAGTCTTGCAAAAGTACTTTGGAAACTTAGCAGCCCTGGACAGAACTTCCATTCCCTCCTTAGCTATAGAGGTTTGTGTCATGAAAAGTGAATGGATGTTTCTTTGCTCAAGGAGAAGCTATTGCCATACAATATCAGTGTGCGATTTGGACAGCAATAGTTGTCACTTCATCTGTTGAAATATTTCACACCTGTAGTTCTTAAGCTCAGCACTATCCACAGGTGAACTTAAATTTGGAGATTATCCTTCATATTTCCTACATCTGCTCTTGGTCTCTGTATATTGCACCAAACTGCTTCTTAAAAGTTCATTTCTTGTTGTTTGTTTTATTACTTGGGGTACGAATATGGTCCGTGACCAAAAAAAAAAGGTGCTTGTCTAGCAATTAGTGTAATAATTGTTCCACAAAAACATTGTGTTGATTGGGTGTAGATGACTCAAATCCCAAGCAATGAGGTTTCTGGGTTTTTGCCTTAAACGAACAAATATTTTGAGTTCAGCTCTCAACCTGACAAGGTGCAGAGTGGGATAAAAAGACAAGGTGTTGAGAGGGTTATGAACAATGTCTTTGACATTTTAAGTTTTCCAGTACATGTTTATGGTTCAGGAGCCCTGATGTTAATTTTCAGTACCAAAAGTGGGAGGAGAGCAGGTATTGGATGCATGACCAGTTGAAAGGTTTTTGCCCATCTCGTCATTAGGCAAACAGAGCTAGACTGTTCTGGTGCCAGTGGTTTTCTTTCTAGATGGTCTTTAAAAGAAAATTTACATATTTTATTTGAAAGGGATGATCTATGTTTGCTTCAGCTCTTTTATAAGAAGCAAGTTAGCTGAAGTGTACAGTTGTGTAATCTGCTGTGCACACACACAAAATATTTAACTTTAATATGCTAAAATGGAATAGGAAAAAAACCTGTACCGTTTAGAACATAAACCACCAAGTTGGTAAAATGGAGACTCTCAAAGTTTTCCTGCAGTTATAAAGCCAGCACTTGTAGTAATCATCATGATTCGCTCTTGAAAATTCTCCCAGGATTTGCCAAGCCTTTTCCTGGTACGTTATATCTGCAGTGTAATAAAAAGAAAACGTGCATCACATTTATTTTCAGAAAGACCAATCCTAGTAAGACTTTAATAAATGTTGTTTGAGGTCCTGGGTTTAATATGTGTATGTGGGGCTTGCACAAGGTACTCAGACAGCTTGACTGTTTAAATCAGAAGGCCAGAAGAAGAGGAAAATAGAAATATGCCTTATTTTCCCTGAATTCCTACCAGACTTCAAAATATGTAAGTTTTCGTATTTTTATGCACTTTTCAGGGAACATATTTTAGAGGAAGGAATCACTACTTGCTTCTGGGCACTTGTGCTGGTTTTTGCACACTTGTAAACTATGCAGAGTAGCTGAAATGTTAAGGATTTTTTTCTTTCATTACGTGCTAGGGGTGAAGGATGCAGGCCTGGGAGTTTTGGAAATGCCTCAGACTGGCCTGCTGGTGTACCTCAATTAGAGTCTGGAGTTAATTGCATCAAAGCGGTGATTCAAAGCTCTGCTGAGGTGATCTTCATAGTAATACCTATAAATCATGGTGTGCATATTGAATTGTTTTTTAAAAATTAGTCATATTTGAAATCCAAATGTTGGAAACAAATGGTGTTTAGCGTTAAGCTCCCTAATCTCCAGTTAGGCATAGAGCAGCACTTAGAAAGGCATTATGTGTAACAGGGTTTGAATTCCCCAGACACAGAAACCCATTTAGGATCTTCTGAAGAGCAGAATTTAACATTCAAGGCACCACTGTCCTCTTTAAGTAAGTGAAAGTTCCAAGAACTTTTTCAAAATCTAATTTCTTTTCAATTATGTAAATATAAGTTTAGGAATCAAATTCTAAAAATACTCCTTATATTTTAACCATATTTTTTCCTTCATAAATTAAAGAAGTGATGATCCTCAAGACATTTTTGCCTTTAGCTCTACTCACTGACAGCCCAATATGAGGAAGCACAAAATAGACTTGGCCCTTGAACATTTTAAAAAGAAGAAAAAAGTAAAGGATCCACCCAGGACCAGGATTTAGCCTCTGATCCCCTCCTACGCCATGGGGTGAAGCTGCCCACAATTCCAGTGTTTGGCTTCGAGGTTGGGACACAAATCCTGTGGCCAGTACCAGGGAAGCACCAACAAGCTCTGAAAAAGTGGTTTGCTTAAAAACAATATCAAGGGTTGAAGCAAAAATTTAGTTTTGGAGAGGGTTGGTGGGTTTGTTTCCTCTGGGTAAAAGGAATAGGATAAAATTTAGGATGGTGATGCAAGTATACCCAGTACTACCCTTTATGCAGCTATGCTGCATCTCACCATGAATTCTTTTGTTCACCCCCAGTTTTTTGTAATGGTATCTGTGGATTGTATTTTTTGTAGAGCATTTGGTGTACCAGAAGGGTCATCTTTAAAGTCTGGCATCAAGGATCAGAAAATGTTGGCTCCCACCAACATTTTAAATTAAGGGATAAATTTCCAATGGATAATTCTAAGATCTTGAGATTTTCCTTTAGTAGCTGCATTGTGGATAAGGATGGAAACTTGAAATTAAGCAAGCAGTTATTGTTCTGTAAATGGAATGTTATTCTGCTTTACAAAAAACCCAAACAAAACAAAAAGAATTAAAATTATTTTAAATTCTCAGTTCTGCGCACACAATGTCAGACTTTTCTCTTAGTGGTTTTTATCTCCCCTCATCATAATGATCTGAATAAATGCTGTTACATTTTCACCAGGACACTTAGTTCTTTGGTGAAGTTTTACTTTGATTTCCTGTGTCTTTCTCACATGATTTTCCCAATTATTCTCTGTAATTAAAGGAGGGTTGACAAACAATTACTTTTATAATCGCTGCTCTGTTTTTTGTGAGTGAGCAAGAGGTTTTTTTTAACGCAGCAAGTCTCGGTTGTTATTCAAAATAATCACTACTGCAGAAAGGAATTCAGACGATGTATACAAAGCAGTAACTCCAAAGCAGTGACTATAGGCCAATACAAAAGGCATATTCATGTCTAAAACCAAGGGCTCAGGAAATACATGTGGCACAAAACAACCACAGCCTGCAGCACGAGAGCCCACCATTTTTGCAATAAAAACTGTGTTGGAAGCCCCTGTATGTCGTATCTGTTCTGATACTATAGTTACAGGAAAGTAGGTATTTGTCAATGGTAAGGGTCAAAGTGTTTTTCAAAGTCTTTCATGAATATTTAAGTATCTAAACACTATGGGGAAAATTGGCCCAGATCACAACTGAGGAGAAACAAAGCAGTGTAAGAAAGGCAAGAAAACCATGAAAATCAGGTTAAGATGCTATGGCATGAAATTTGGGTGTGGAGGCAGATAGATACCTGTGTATATGTGGAAACCAACTAGACCTGTTACTTTAAGGGATAAAACTGCCCATGTAGTTAAATTAGAAAAGATGAAGTATTACGTCTTGCTTAAAAAAAACTCTTTTTCAGATTTATCCCTATCTTTCACTGAAAGTTTATATCCAACTTCTTAAAATCCCTTTTTGCTTTAAGAATAACAGCAGCAGAAGGAAGTCTTGATGATCCCAAAGGTCTTTTCCAACCTAGTTAAATCTGTGATTCTGTAAGTCAGGTGGCTTAACTGCTGTGCCAATAGATGGAGGAAGTGAATTTTCCAAAAGAGTCTTCCCTTGCCCTGTCTCCCTCTGGTTGCAGTGCTGTAAGGTGAGGAGTGAACTTCATAAAAGGAAACAGGGCCAGGGCAGAACCTGGTTTCTGAGAGGGAGGAGAACCTGGAGTTTTGAAAAGAGAAGGATCTCTCTGTGTGTAATAAAGTGTTTGTGCATTATTTTTTACATTAAAATGTATTTTACATATTGAAAAAATAAATATTTTTGCCTTTTGGTTGAGCCTTTTCAGTCATAGCAGCAAAGAAATAAAATGTAAAAGCATTTTATTCATTCTGGGATTTTTCTGTGAGAGTGCTAATTGTTACAGAATCTCAGTTCTTCGAGGATTTCTGTAATGAGTATCAGCAGTTGACTCCATACGGGGTCTTTTTTTTTTTTGCATGGGTAAATTTTATTGATGAAAGGGCTGATTTTAAACTTGACACAAGCAGAGTCTGATATGCTATGTGCATGCCGTGTTGCTGTTACCAAATATTCACTGGTTTGTGGTTGGGCACAATTTGAAAGACATTTGGTCTTCACATGTCACTATTTTTGTAGTCTACTTTTTGCAGGCAGACACACAGCAGGCTTACAAACATTCATTACAGTTTGTTTAAGCACGGCAGATGAAGTCAGTGCTGTTTATTTGCTATGAAAGGTTAATTTTACCAGGATGGTTACACTGTAATTTGAACATCATCTCAACATCATTTTCACAGTACTCAAAATGTAAAGAGCACATGGATGAAATTTATACACCTATGTGTGGTAAACTCTAAAATGTTTCCAGTGCATTAAGGAATCTACTGAAATTAATGTATGGTATTGTTTGCACGTGTTGTTTTTTTTTTTTTTGTGGGGAATGGGGTTTTTTAATAATGAAAATCAGTGCATTGCCATTTACAATGAAGCTGATGACAGTGACCTTTGCTGATGGGCAGAGGGTTTTGGGGTTTTTTGGTTTGGTTTGGTTTGGTTTTTTAACAGATGTAGCATGATTTTGATGGCTTCTTTGACTGCTCATCCTCTGTGTGTGTGTGTTTGTGTGTGTGTGTGTATACACACCACCTCCTGCCAGCAGCACTTTTAATCTGGAAGAAAAGTGACAGTGGCAGAAGTGATGGCTTTGAAATAAGTCTAATTGTATTTACTCTTGATGGGATAGTCCAGATCAACATCAGCCTTGTGAGGAACTAGAAAAACTGGCAGTATCTTATCTCTCATGGGTAGTATCTTGCTTTGGCATTGCAAACTAAAAAAAATGGCAAAAGCCCCCTAAGATCTGAACACAAACCAAGCTCTCACCCCTCTCTTACCTTCTTGAACCCAAATGACTGCCATGCCTGATGGAGCAACCACAAACACCTCTATTTCATTCCTTTCATTTCCCAAACTTTGGGAAGATTTACAATGTTGATACATGTGCAGCAATGCCTATTAGCATAATTGCTGCACAGCTGATAGTATCATTTAGAGTTGCTCTTACTTGTGGTGTTTCAATTTCTTGTTTAACAAGGAACCATCTAAAGAATATTAATTAAAGTTATGATTGCACAACTAAGCAACAAAATTGAAAGACATGTCGCCCGAGAGATTTGACAAAAATCTGTAATTAAACTGTTCTTTACTAACTTTGTAAGCATGTTAATAATTAGTTGTCTCTACAGTTTGGTATTGCTGAGGGGGGATTTCTTGCTTTATTGTGTGTTTGACCATATATTGGTGTTCAGCACATCAGTAACCTCTGTCCTGAACTTCTTTATGCACTGGTTGCTTTCAATTTAAGATCTTCATATTTGGACTCTGTCTGGACTGTTATGATTTTGTGTGTTCATGAACATCTTCACGTTAACTTGGAAAGTCCTCTTTCCTACTTTGGTTGGGGTTTTTTGGTTTGGTTTGGTTGTTGTTGTTGGGTGGGGTTTTGTTTTGGTTTTGGTTTTCTGGAGGATTTTTGCATTGTCTTCTGCTCTGCTTTCAGGACTTCAGAAAATTCAAAAAGAAATTTAGAGCTTTTTGTCTTTAACTTCTGGCAAGATTTTTTTCAATTATTTTGCCTGCAGAAGTAGAGATGAATGTTCACCTTTTCTGATACCAAGCACAGAAATATCTCAACACCCCCACCCCCTGGCATAGTGCTGTTTTATTTTGCTGGATGGCCAAGGATCTATGAGATTTGGACAGAGGTTGTGCTTTTCTCCCTTATCTGTCAAACTAGGTCCTACGTGTCAGTTTTAGTCTGATTATTAAGAGATGGTGTCAAAGGTGCTGAAACATCCTCACCATTCTTCCCAAATACCTGACTTCTTCCCAAGGGCCTTTTACCCCATTTTCCTTCACCAGTGATTCTCCATGTGTGGTTTTGTTCGTGTGCTTTGCAAGGGAGGCAATGAAAGAAAGAAAGGCAAAGAATGAAAAATGGGAAAGGAGGGGAGTGTAGCTCCCTTCCCACCCTGACCTACACTCCTTACCACGGGAAGAGCACTGCATTATCTGGAGCTGCTCTGGGAGAGGGGGCAGGAGCTGAGGCACAGCAGGTGGACACAAGACTATGCCGGAAGAGTACAGGTGGCTAAATTAACACAGCTAAGTATAATTTGCAGCTGCATGTATTTAAAAGTTCAAGCTATGTCCCTGAATGGAGAGAAAAGCATTTAGCAAAGCTCAAGGACTGGGTTTTCATCTGTGATAAGAGATGACAACAAGGAGTGGGAAAATATGCCAGTAAATTTGTGATTAGTTGAGAAATCCTATTCTAGGAAAATTGAGATTTTCTGGGAATTTATTCTTCTGAGTAGTTCTGGCAGAAACAAAGTGACACAGTCTTTTGGAAATGTCAAAGCTAATAATTTTAACTTCAAAAAAATATTAAAGGATGTCTGTAATAAAAGACAATGGAATGAAGGTTGTAATAATCATCATGGAGACAGTCTCTTTTGCTGCTACCTTCCAGGTTACAATGGTTTCTCAGGATGTGGAAGATGCAGCTTCACAAACCTGTGGAGTGCACTCAGTGGCTGCATCTACAGTGACAGCACTTGTGAACATTGCTGGAATACCTACAGGTGTGACAAAACTGCAGGAGAAGATGTGTAGAACAATTCGGATGATGTGAAGAACCTAGCTGTCCATGCTGTGAACCAGTCAGGGGACTTTTTCTTCTGACTAGCTCAGGTTTGGCCCTTTGCACAGCCTCTGTTAGCACCTGGAGTGCAATAGTAATGCTCCTAAGCAGACTTTCCTGTTCAGTTTCATCCCATTCTGTGCACTCTGGGGTTCTGGGATGCACGCTCTGGTAGGTGGCACCTGGCAGGTTATCAGTGAGGAAGTGCACTCCTCCTGTGAGCGAAGGCAGTGCAGGTGTAGATTTGCTCAATCACATCCTAAAGCAGGGGGCTGCAGCCCATGATGCTTCAAGCTGGAAGCAGACACTGTGTTATTGTATTCATGTGGTTACAAAACTGTACTTCTGTACCTACAAACTTGGTCTGGCTCCATCAACCTGATCAAGTGAGAGCAGGGGACTTGAGAGGGTGGCCCTGTGACACCCTTTTCAGGAATGCTCAAGCCCCTCTACCCAGAACTCATGGAGAGATCAGGAACCCATGCAGCAACCTGAAGCTGCCTCATCAGTAACTTACTGTACAGCACATTGCTGTCACCTGCAATCACACACCGCTGCTGCTTCCACCTGGAGGTGCCGGAGCCATGAGGTGGCACAGGGGGGCTGCTGCTGGGCTCCAGCCAGAGCATGGCTTCACCTCCTCGGGTGATTCCTGAGCCTTTCCTGGAGGGCTGTGAAGATGGTGAAGGGTCCTGAGGGGAAGCCCTATGAAGAGCGGCTGAGGTCTGTTCAGCCTGGAGGAGACCGAGGGGAGACCTCACGGCAGTTACAGCTTCCTCATGAGGGGAAGAGGAGGGGCAGGAACTGATCTCTTCTCCGTGGTGACAGTGACAGGACCTGAGGGAATGGCCGGGAGCTGTGCCGGGGAGGTTTAGGTTGGATGTCAGGAAAAACTTCTTCCTCCAGAGGGAGGCTGGGCACTGGAACAGGCTCCTCAGGGAAGTGGTCACAGCAGAAGCCTGACAGAGCTCAAGAAGTGTTTGGACGATGCTCTCAGGCACAGGGTGTGACTCTTGGGGTGCAATGCCGGGAGTTGGACTCGATGACCCTTGTGAGTCCCTTCCAACTCAGGATATGCTGTGATCTTACGCAGGGTATGAAACCCGATGCCTGCCCAGACTTGACCTGATCTCTCCTGTACGGCCCTGAGTCACGGGGAGGTGAGGACCCCGCAGTTACAGAGACGACTTCCGCTCCCTGCCCAGTCTCAGCAGACCCCGCGGGCTCGGTGGGATCCCGGCGGATCCCCGGGCGCTCCTTCCCGGGCGCTCCGCGCGCGGGCCGGGCGGGCCCCGCAGCGCCCCCAG
>VXAZ01007860.1:1250466-1289259 GCA_013399875.1 Gymnorhina tibicen
TTTTTTTTTTTTTTTTTTTTTTTTTTTTTTTTTTTGTTGGGGGGGGCGGAAGACGGTGTGAGGGTTGTTGGAGGGGTTGTTTTGGCAACAGGTGCGTATATTCCAGAAATTTCAAGGGGCTGGAAGTGATTGCCTGGAGATGCTAATTCTATCGCAGCATTGTTTCTTTAATGATAGCAGGAAACTGGTCGGTCCTGCTTTGAGCGCTGGGTGTTTTGTACTCTGAGTCACGCTGGGCTGTCCAACCTACTTGATCTAAATAAATTTGCAAATGCCATGTTTTTCGGATGAACAAGTAGCCAAAGCACTGTGGGAAATAATTCTTGCTCGAACCTGCAGAAATAGGGCAATTCCGGGCTGGAGTTTAGCGTATGGAGGCTGAGAAACGCGTGCTCTCGAGGCGGCCGTGTGCGAGGGCTCTCTGTGCTGCCAAGTCAGTTCCTTTTTACCTTGGGAAGGGATTTCCTGGCATACAGTGAAGTTGGAGTTGGAATGACTTCTTGATAGTCGTGAGCATCTGAAAGATTGCTTTCCCTGGTCTTCAGCTAAATTGCAGGGTTTTGTCATCTGTGCAGCAGATGATGAGCTCGGATGGCCGTGCTGCTCCACTGCTGTGCTTTCCAGGTTTGGCGCTGTGGGAGAAAGGGGAATTTCGAACAGAAGTTCCAGTGGTCCTCTGCTTGTGCTCACTGGGTGTTGGCTCAGTCCAGTGAGGGATGAGTAAGAGGATTTGGTTATGACTTCAGAAGAGCTTTAGCCATAACTTCTTATGCTCAATTCTTTATATTTTGACTAGTGAATTAAACATTTGTGTTAGGGTTTTTCTGTTTCCACATGCCTCACCTGCCAGAGGTTTGTGAGGAAATACCCACTGACAAACATCCTGTCTCTTGCCAGCCTTTGTTTCATTTGTTTCTTACTTTTCCTGTTTCTTTGTTCTGTATTGGCCAGTAAAGATTGAATTTAGCTCCATTCTTACTTGGCACAGTTAAACAGATGGTTAATAAACACTTGAAAGCATCTCATTTGTTTCATTTTCTAACCCTTTCAAGAGTTATTTTGTAGTATGTTACCTTAGCATTGTTTATCAGGGAAGGATCATCTCACTGCTTTTAGTTTTAACAAGAGAAGATGAAAATATATATGGGAGATGATGTGGAAAGAGTTAACCTAATGACAGAAGAGACAAGGATAAAAAAGCCCTGATCTGAAAGAGTAATTGAAGGCAGTATGTTAAGGATTTGGCAAGGAGGGAATAAGGGAGGACTGCCTTCTCCCAGCCAACTGGTTTTTCTGTTGTTACTAGTACCATGGGTGATAAACATTATTTGATTAATAAACTACATAGGAAAAAAATACAGTTTCCTGAATTCCTTCTCTGCTTTCAGGACAAAACTGCAGTCCTTGTTTAGATTTGTTCCTTTGATACAGAATGATGAGGGATCAGGGCACTCTGGCAAAAACCTTGAAATTACCCTCGCTTCAGGCCTGGAGCTGGTGCTCTCACAGTCCATCCAGAACCAGCTTCAGGACGGGTTGGCTCAGCACCCTAGAAGTGGCATGCTGAGCTCCTGGACCACAGCTGTCTCCCTCATTCACGTTGATGTGATGCTTTAATGATCGAGCTAAATCGGTTTACAGAGACCCAGCTCTGTCCCTCACCCCGTGGCAGGGATCTTTGATCCGTCTCCAGGTAATTGTATAGGAAATAATAGAGAGCTGACTACTATCTATCCACATCAGGTGCCACAGCTTCTGCTGCTTTGATACAATGTGAAACAAGCTTATCCTCCTTCACATGGGTATCTTCCCTTTTTCAGAAATGTTTCTTTTTAATTCTTTTTTATCTCAGGAGTCTTTTGATGATTCATCTCTGGCGAAACAAAAAGAAATCCAGGAAACAGATCCTACATATGAAGAGAAAATGGTATGTAATATTTGGGACTATGTACAGCTATTCAGTACTTATGCACTTATTTAAAATAGATTTGAGTTTCTGTTTGCTTGTTTGAAATATCTTAACTGGATTTATAAAGCTTTGTCTAAGTATTAAAAAATATTTAAGTAACTTGAAATAAAAAATCCAGAAAAACACTCCTTGGACCCTTCTTCTTTCCAGCGTTTTAAAGCTACCTGTAGAGCAGTCCATCCTGTAGGCAAGGGTGATTATAAGGACTTGAGCATTCAACTTCTCAGTCAGAAATGGAAAGATTCTCTAGGAATCTCTTTGTGAAGCTTTAGTTGGAGACCTCAGGTTTCTGAAGATGGGTGGTGATTCTGTGCTTCACAGATTACAAAGGAGAAACTTCGCTATTTTCCTTATCTTTTATTTTTTTATAATATAGGGTCTTTTTATAATGTAAGAGATGGAGTCGCCTATTCCTCACCATCTCATTGCAATTTCTTTCTCTGTTCCTCCCTGTTTGCCTTTCTTCCTCTTTTTAATTCCAGTGTCTGTGACTCCATGTGGAATTTCTTCATAGGAAAGTGAAACTGATTCTTATAATTTGCTGCTTCCTGTGTTATTTCTTCTTGCCACTGAAAATAACCCAGTCATCTTCTGCATATTTCTTTGTGCTGCTTTCTGGCATGCTGAAGGAAGTGAACTTGGAATTGTCTCCTTTAGTCTCTAGACAGACACAATAACAAGGGCAATTGTGTTTTAGAGATGCACTGAAAAAGAAAATGGGAAAAGTGTCTCTGTTGGTAGAAGGATAGCTCAGGGTTGCACAGTACAGCCTGTTCTTTTCTGTGTCCTGTCTAAAAGACACAGATAATGTTTGTTAGTCCTTTAAAAGAACATCCTTAAGTGCAGTTAAAGCAAGTTTGGGCATGTGTGTGCAGGCCAAAACTTGCAGAAGATTCCTCACTAAAATTTTAGAACGAGGAACCTTCTGCAATGCAGTTTGCATCTCTTCTACTTCTCTTTTGTACAGCCAGTAAAAAAAGAACTTAAAAATAAGGGTGAGCAATATGGATAGTAGTGAGATCTTACCTAGCTTAAAGCTCAGAAACTCTTACAAAGTAAACAAAACCGATGAAGAATAGACAGGAAAACTTAAATTTAGTGGATGTGGATTGTAGCTGTGTCATTCAAGCTTAAAATACCCTTAGAGTGAGTCTGAGTCCTTTGTGGTACCTCTTTTGTGGTACCTCTTTTGTGGTCTCTTTATTCTCTAACACTTTGTCTTCCTATCTCTTCCATAGTGCAGGATCTGCTTGCTCTAAGGAGGAAAACACTCACAGAGCTGCCATTGCTCTTGCAGAAGTCTGTAACACATGTTCCTTTTTACTGAGAAAACTGACTTCCTGTAGCTGTGCTGCAAGTTGCTAAATACCAGGTTATGCTGTGGCAGCTGGCAGAATGTCAGAGTGGTTACTGTTAGCCTTGGAGCTGGTTTTGGCTTGTTTGTCTGTTGAGAGTTTTGGTGTGACCTTGGCAAGGTGTGTTGATTCCAAATGGAACCTGTCTCAAAGAAGCTGAACCTTTCAGATACTAATATTGTCTGCTGTAATCTTTCTTGCACAGCAGAAACAGCAACTCCTATCAAAGGGACAGCCTGATGAGTTAGGCTGAGCTTATCTGAGGTCTCTGCTACTGAAATAGATGTTCTGGCTTGTGGCTATGAGCTGCTCTGCCCTCGCTGCCCCCTTTGATGCCAGCTCTGTGGCTTATCTGACAGCCCAGGGAGGTTCTGTATCTTGCTGAGCAGGCAGGTCACCAGTGCAGTAGGGAGCAGTCATTGCCAGTTTGCTGAGAGATGAATGACTACAATGAAGAATCTCTTGTGTGTGATGGGTGGGGGAAAATTTCTGGGAGTAGGACTATCACTTTTGATAGGAGAAAGTTGTTAAGGGGGCTCTGGCCTTATACAGTGAGATTTGTGCCAAAGTCAGATTTCAGTCTTGGCACAGATCTGTCTTGCAGCTTTGATCTTGCTGCGTAGCAAAAATGAGCCTTGGCCCCAAAAAAGAGTATTGAATCTGTCAGCAGCAGGTATATTGATGTTAATCATCTCTTCTTTGGTGTTGTAGTGATGTGTATAAAGTAATGTGAATCTATATTTAAAAAGTATTTGTTTGCTTTTTCTTTTGAATGAATACATACTGGAATGTCTCACACTTGTTCCGTTTAATTTTCCCTTGTCACCAGCAAACAGACAGAGCAAACAGATTTGAGTATCTGTTGAAGCAGACTGAGCTCTTTGCTCATTTCATTCAGCCTGCTGCTCAGAAAACGCCAACTTCACCTTTAAAAATGAAACCTGGACGTCCACGAATAAAGAAGGATGAGAAACAGAATTTATTGTCAGCTGGAGAGTGAGT
Source organism: Gymnorhina tibicen (assembly GCA_013399875.1). Lineage (NCBI taxonomy): Eukaryota > Metazoa > Chordata > Aves > Passeriformes > Artamidae > Gymnorhina > Gymnorhina tibicen. The sequence goes on from VXAZ01007860.1 coordinate 1,254,793, forward strand.
GATGACAGATAGGCCAACTTGTACTATAATTAAGATTTTATTATACTTTAAAAGTGGAAGTTAAACTTGCTTTTTGTCCTGTGTCAGTGTGTGTGCCTTTTTTTCAACTGCCCACCTGTAAGTTGAAAGTTGCTTAAGAATTCAAGGAGTTACAAGAGATTTGTGTTGATGCTAAAGCTTTCCAGCATGAAGAAAAGCAGGGGCAGAAAAAGTAAAGTAGTTGTAGCTCTAAATTTTAAGAACTTGTGGAGAACATCAGTATTGCAACACCTTGCAGGCAGCTTGAAAATTTTAAGTCTAGAAATTTGGATTGCCTTCATTGCAGCTTGTATGGCTGCAGTGTTTGGCAGGTGCAGAACTTAAATGCAGTGTTGTTCCCTGTCTTGTAGTTAAAGGCCAGTTCTGATGCACACATTGATTCCTTTCCAGTCACTTTGGGCTGACATTTGAGCTTGCTGAACATGAATTCTAATGAAGAATCTTGCTAGAAATTTCTTTGGGTGCTTGCATTCTGTATTGCAATATATCCATTAATATACATCAGATTTTATTTCGCAGCAACTTGATGTCTTTCCAGTTTATCCAGAAACTTACAACTTTCTTGGGCTTTTCCAGCTATCGGCACCGTAGAACAGAGCAGGAAGAGGATGAGGAGCTGTTAACAGAAAGCTCCAAGACAACAAATGTCTGCACTCGATTTGAAGAATCTCCATCATGTGTGTTTCCTTCTTTTTTTTTTTGCCCCCTTTTTTCTTCAAAATGTTTCAAACAAACTTGATTTTCATACTCCCTAAGGATGATGAAATAATTTGGTGGGACAGGAGAGGGGGGAAAAAAATCCAGCATCGATCTAATGGTACAAAATGTATTGTTGAGGAACTGCTTATTTTCAGTCAGACTAGAGAGATGATCCAGTGAGTCTCGTCCCTTAGAAATCCAGTTCCTATATTTCAGTTAATAGGAAAGAGTTTTTAAGTCTGTCATCTTATCATTTTAACATATGTAACCTATATTCTGATATAATTTAAAGCACGTAACAGCTTCCAGTTCATTTAACGGAATTCAGTATTCTGTTGTTTTAATGCTTGACTGTGTTCTGATTTGGACAGTAGTGATAGAGTTAGAATTTCCATGTGCTTTGGGTTCTTGCAGAAAACAAAGCTGTTGCAGCAGCTTGCAGAAACAAAATTAACATGCTGCTGTCTCCACTCTACATTGTCCTTGAATTTATTACATGAATTTATTACTTGATTTTGTTCTGTAGCTTTGTTAATCACTATCAATTAACAGCCAGCAGGTGGTGAAATTCTTTCCTAAGTTTTTGTATATCTTTTAGTCTATTCTTTGATGTCTTTTAGATGTGAAATGGGGAAAGCTGCGCGATTACCAGATCCGAGGACTGAACTGGCTCATTTCTCTGTATGAAAATGGCATCAATGGCATCCTGGCAGATGAAATGGTATGCATAGAGCCCGTGTTTAGGATCATTTAAGAACACATGCAATATAATGCCATTTTAGTCCATCTGTGTCTATATGGGAGTTTTAATAACAAAAAATGCAATATATAATTTGCCAAATCTTATTTTTCTAATGTGTTTAAAGTCACTAATTTTAAAAGTGTCAAAGGTATCTTACTTTTAATAAATTGTGCAGGCAGGTTTCAAAAATAGGCATGCGGAAAGGAAATCTGTCAACCTTTAGGAACATGAAGTTGGTGGAGGGGAGTTGTTCTACAAAATGACATGTCCTCTGTTTTCTTTCTCTCTAAATTGCAGGTGTTATGGTATTCTCAAGCTGCCCTTGTGAGGAGAGTGTCATATATGAAAAGAGCAGCAAATGTGGAAACACTTCCTGTTATTAGGGCCACATGTAGATAGCAGGATATGAGTGTCCTAAATGGACTCATCTCCACAGAACAGCTACAGCAGTGGGAATTTTCTGGGAAAAATGGTGCCCAGCTAGAGAGCTGTGTTAAAATTTCTCATACACCATGACCATGGGCATTTCAGTTGGCACTGGCCATAGTAGCTTTTGCTTCTGTTTTTAATCTTTTCCCCCAAAAGACAAGGGATGAATGCAGAAGAAATCGTAGTAGTTTAACAGGCAGATGTTTTTGTCCCTTTAGTACTTTTAGATGTTGTAGTTTCACAGGCAGACATTTTTGTCCCCTTAATAATTTTAGATGTATCTCTTTTTCATAAGGAGTAGAAAAGAAGAAACAAAAATCTAAAATCTAATTAATTTCAGTATATTGCATTTCCCATATCTGGTAATTTCTGTGTAATAAAACTTAAAGATAAGTTAGAGACAAATTAGTTTAAATTACTGTTTAGTAACATACTTCACTTTTAAATACATCAAGGATTTTCTTAAACGTACGTGCTTATGAATAGAGGATTTTTTTTTTGGCTAAGTGGAGCAGCCTTGTTTTAACAAAAACACCTGGGAAGCTTTATGAGTCCTTGGATTTGTGGTATTCCAAAATCGATCTTGTGTTGAAGAGGTTAAGTATTATTATTACCTTCTTTTTGGTTTATTCTTAGGTGTTAATCCTTTTGAAGTTACTAATGCTTTTCACACATCTTATAAACGCTTTTCCACATCTTGTACCAGGTGGATTTTGGTTATTTTGAAGACAAAGAATTTTTTCGAATTTTAGAACCAAAAATTATTTGTGCTGATGGTGTTTGGGGTTTTTAATTCCCGTGCATTTGAATCATAATATTTTTGAATTATTTAAATTACAGGAATTATCTGATTTTTCAGGTCCTCCTCAGTTTTGTTTTAGTTAAAATTACATGTTGAAGATACCATGTTTTACCAGAAGCTCAGTATTGGTTTTTTTCTTTGACATATGCAGTTTTTTACACTTGTTTGGTTCTCTCGTCACAGGAACTGATGTCATTTCTGGCCTGTGGAAGCCTCCTTTTAAAAACTAATTAAGAACTTACTTACTATCATAAAGCATTAGTAATATAAGATTGACAATATATATTATGGCAACAGTGTTATTAATATTAATGCTTAATTAATTTAATAAATTAAAAATTCCTAAGAGTTTTTCAATTATTCACTTTTTTTCAAGTGTAAGAGAACACCTAAATCCAGTTTGTAAAGTTTGACCTCTAAATAACCTGAGTACACCATAGTCTACAAAATAAAGCTTTAGGAAATAATGCTTCCTTGTACTTTTAACAAGATGTTTTACTTGAAAGGTAAGGCAGAATTCTAACTTCATAATACAAGGTTTGAAAATACTACTCTTGCTACTTTGTTTTAATGAAATGTGGGAAGCCCTGCAAGCCTTTCCTAACCAAGCCTTTGATAACCCTTTTTGTATCTCCCTCTTTTGTTCAGGCTGCTGTGCTTTACATGCTGTACTCGGAGCTCACTCTTGGGTTTTCTTAAAGGTATTTTCTGAGAGGTTTTCTTTTTTCTAATACGTTAATGTGTCATACAGGGTCTTGGGAAGACACTGCAAACAATTTCTCTTCTTGGCTACATGAAACACTACAGAAACATTCCTGGACCTCACATGGTGTTAGTTCCTAAGTCCACTCTGCAGAACTGGATGAATGAATTCAAGAGATGGGTACCAACACTTAGAGCAGTTTGTTTGATCGGTGACAAAGACCAGCGAGTAAGTTTGGATGTGGTGGTTTTTCCTGTGTATTCCTATGTAAATCCAGCACGTGATCTTTCTGTCCTTTCCTTTTCCTTCCCTGGGAAGGATATTAGTTGGATTTGTAGTGGTTTAAGACCTATAGTGCTGCCTAGCTGGGATATAACCAGCTTAGAATTCATGTTTGTGTTGCCCAGCTATTGCTTCATCACTTTATGTTCATAATTTCTTGTTCAAAGATTTGCTGTCTCCTTCTACGAAGGCAGGACGTTGTGTAGACCAACAAAACCCCATGAGACTTAAAACAGGAAAATTGTAACAGTGCTATTGTGTTCTTTTTTGCTTTAAATTTGACAAAGCCTCAGTAACTAGCTGTCACTGTGTTGTCTAGGCTGCCTTTGTGAGAGATGTGTTGTTGCCTGGAGAATGGGATGTCTGTGTAACATCATATGAAATGCTTATCAAAGAGAAGTCAGTATTCAAAAAGTTCAACTGGAGATACCTTGTTATAGATGAAGCCCACAGGATTAAAAATGAAAAATCAAAGGTAATTTATTTTACACTGAAAAAGAGATTTGTGTGGGTTATTAGGTGGTGGTATGGGGACTAGTAATGTTTTTATATTTGCTCATGTCTCAATGTCCCTCAGTTATCAGAAATTGTGAGGGAATTCAAGACTACCAACCGGCTGCTATTAACTGGAACTCCACTTCAGAACAACTTACATGAACTCTGGGCACTTCTCAACTTCCTTTTGCCAGATGTCTTTAACTCAGCTGAAGTAAGTCTTCATTTCTGCTAATCAAATTAATTTTGCTGGTTTTCCAGATTTGAAAATAGACCTGAATATGTATAGTTAGGGATATCAGTTACTGATAAATGAGAGATTGACAGTTAGAAATGTTTGTGTTACAGAGCTTTTCATAAAAATAGGCCAAATAGGGTAATTTGTTCTTTTACTTACTGGCTGTATAAGAGTTGTATTTGTTCACCACTGTGATGCCATTGCACCTTGAAAGGAAGCCTCTGACAAACTGATTATTCTGTTGATACAGGATTTTGATTCATGGTTTGATACAAACAACTGTTTAGGGGATCAAAAACTGGTGGAGCGCCTTCATATGGTGAGTCCTCCTGCCTTTTGTACAAGTGTTACTTTTACCTAAGTTAAATCCTAAACAATTCTTCTAATGCTTCTTATGATAGATTATTAGGAGAAAAGAGATTATTCCAGAAGTTTTCAGTCAAGTAAAATTAAGTCAAAGGACACAGAACCATATGAAAGATGATTTTGACCTAATCTTTTGAGTCTTCCAAAGAAAGCACATGTATATTCCATGTACAGCAAATAATCTCTCCATACAGGTTGCTTTTTCAGATTGTCTAATAATAGGTCTGGTATGTGTGATAGAGAATATCTGCTCTGTGTTTTGTCTATTGACCTGCTCAGTGTTTCAGTTTCCAAAATGCATTTAATGATGAACCTCTTTCAGGTGCTACGACCATTCCTTCTCCGTCGCATCAAGGCTGATGTGGAGAAAAGCTTGCCTCCGAAGAAGGAAGTTAAAATTTATGTGGGCCTCAGCAAAATGCAGCGAGAATGGTAATTAATGCACGTGCTTGAGTAGGCTGTGGTTAAGGCTCAGAAGGAATGTGCTGTCTGTGACTTGAAGGTTGTGTGGAACTTGATTTAATTCTCTCTGACGTACTCCCAGTTTTTACCTATTTCTTTGTGACACTACTATGATGACAGAAACATATGTCAGGGAGATTTACCTGAAGAAATGAGGGGGAGGGTGAGCTTTTGACAGTATTTGTTGCTTAAAGACAGACCAACTTCATTTTAGAGTGACCAGAATGTTTTTCCTTTCTTTGCTGTAGGTATACGCGAATCCTGATGAAGGATATAGATATCCTGAACTCGGCTGGGAAGCTGGACAAGATGAGACTGTTGAACATCCTGATGCAGCTGCGGAAATGCTGCAATCACCCTTACCTCTTTGATGGAGCAGAACCTGGCCCACCTTACACAACAGACATGCATTTGGTCACCAATAGTGGCAAAATGGTAGTTCTGGACAAATTGCTACCTAAGTTGAAAGAACAAGGTACGCGTCTCATTTCTGGGCTTTTGAGAGTTTTTTGGTTCAGTGACATTTCTGTGTATCCTGAGCAAAAACCAGCAGACTTTAGCCAGGATTATTGTTGATTTCTAGTATGATACCAGCTTGGATCAATAGTTCATTATGGCTTTTTGTGCTGAAGTGTTTTGATTTCTTTTTTTTTATTTCTTTTTTTTTTATCCCAGCTGAGACCACAGAAATATCATTTGATCAGGGCTTTACGTTTTCTTTCCTAGTCTTATTAGCTATTTGAAATACAATTATGTTGTATTTTAGCCACACCTTTGATTTGCCATGAAGGACCATTTCAGATTCAGAGTCCTCATGCAAGGTTAAAGTCAAATCCTTTGTGAAATGTTGGTCTTTCTTGCTGGATGTGATTTTGAGCAGCACCTGAGGTTTTTCAGTGTATTCAGTAAACACTCAGACATGGAGGAACTCTTGACTTGTTTTAAAATTATTTGACAGTAGGGACAAAGCTTTGAAATGGATTACTTTAAAACTCATGTGCCACAGAGTTTTTGACTCTGGAATAAATTTTTAACTCATTATTTTTTGAAGTTACTGAAGTAACTTTGCTAAAGGAGTTAAGTCTGTGAGTAGGGACATTTTGTAGCAAAACAAAATCACATCCAAACCTCAGCCTTCAGTAACATGAAAGTAACCTGTACTTTGTATGTAGGTATCATCCAAGCAGCTGTGGCCATATAACTCAAGACCAAAAACCAAACAATTCAGTGGTTACTGTGCTTTTTTAGGTTTCTTCCTGCTATCAGGCTTATTGATGAGGTGTTGTAATTAATACTGGCCTGGTCTCAAATCAAATTATCGTCTTAAGCAAAAGAGTTCAGTATTAGCCCTTGAGTCTAAAGGACAAAAGGAAGTAGAAACTTTGTTATATCCTGTGTTTTACTTAAATTTCTCCAGTAGACTGGAAATGGTTGTGTATGTATGCATAAGTTACTGAACATTTACTTTTCTTTCTCTTTTTTTAAGTTGTTCTTGGCAGGTAAGTAAACTGACAAGTCTTTAAGAAGAATTCACTTTATTTCTAGAGATCTTAAATCCAAAACAAACAAATACTTCAAAATTTTATTCTTTATACTTGATGATGTTTTTGTATTTGTGTTACCATCTTATTCTGTTATGTCTGAGAACATTTTGTTAAGGAGTACAACACAAAACAAAAGGTAAAAGGCAGCCATTAACTAGACAGTGACATACCAGAGTAAGACAGACATGTCCCATGGCATGGACTTGCTGTGACAGCAGCAGCTGCAGCCCTGCATTGTAGTTTGGGGTCTGAAATCCAAACTACTTTTCTTTTTAGTACGTGGAACTGCCCTCCTTCCTTTTCTGGTAGTGCAGACTTGCAGAGTTTGTTAAATCTTATGTTTTGGTGAAAGAATAAGAAACCTTTTTACCCAAACAGGCTCAAGGGTTCTAATCTTCAGTCAGATGACAAGAGTCCTAGATATCTTGGAAGATTATTGTATGTGGAGGAATTATGAATATTGCAGATTGGATGGACAAACTCCTCACAACGAACGACAGGTATTCACAATTTTAAGGATTGTATATAAGTAAAAATACAACTTGTAAAACATTTTTTGCAACTGATACATTCTTTTTATTTAGGCTTCCATTAATGCATTCAACGATCCTGACAGCTCGAAATTTGTGTTCATGTTGAGTACACGAGCAGGAGGTCTTGGAATCAATCTGGCTACTGCTGATGTTGTAATTCTCTATGATTCAGACTGGAATCCACAAGTAGACCTCCAGGCTATGGTAAAATTCCAGACGGAAATGTTGTTTTTCTTTTCTTTCTCACAGAACTTTGCTAGAAATGTGTACTTCCAAAATAAATTGGTATTTTCCCATTTTAGCACAGGAGTAATATCTGTAAGACCAATTTTCAGTTCAATTGCAGCTTTCACTGTGTGGAACCATTAGTCCTTAGTCACATTTGGGTTATACAGTGTTTTATGCAGTGGGAAATGCTGGGTGGATGCTACACCTCTTAGTATTATTTAATGAAAATAGCCTACTTGATTAAGTAAAAATGAAATAAATCTAGGTTGTTAATCCCAAAACTATAAAGCTTTAAAGCTTTACCGTTGCAGGGAGTGGAGGTGAATGTGTTTACACTGTTTTTCCTGAGATCTTGAAAATGAGATACAGAAAAGTTGAATTAAACTTTTCAAAAACTGCTTCTATGGTGATGGTTATTGAAGGATCTCCTTTTAGCAACTATCCTTAATTTTTTTTAAATAGATTTGCATGCATCTCTATCCTGGAAACATGTCAAGGACATTAGTGACCACCTAAGAAGGCAAAGCTATTTAAAAAACCGCCAGTGTTTTTTCTTGACAAATGAGGCCTTTCAGTGACAAGTCTTGATAATCTCTTTAATTATTTCAGTTAACCTGCAGGGTCTCAAGTACTCTAGCAAAAATCACTTCAAAAGTTTGATGGAACTGGTGTCTAGAAGCTCAAGTGAGACAGTACCACCTACCACTATAGGTGTATGTTGAGAATACTGATTCTCACAGTTGTTCATGTTTTGCTAGTCAGGAGAGGCAGGGTATTGTATTTTTCTTGAACTACTCATGGCACAGCTGCAGGATTTTGAGAAAGGCAGCTTTTGGTCAGTACAGAGATGATTTCTTCATTCTTTGATTTTACAGAAGGTTGCTTAAAGTCAGGAGCATCCAAGTCTTCTTCCCTGTGTGATTTAACAAAAAACCCCAAAACATGCTATTTTTCACACATAGCAACAGACTCACTGTTGATGTTACTGAAAAAAACCCCCAGAACTTGCAATGTAGATAAAAATGTAATGTTTTGGGTAGCTGTAAACATTTAAGTAACCTATACTGTTCTGTTTCGTAAATTAGTGTGTTGGAAATAATGAGAATCTTAAGCCTAATTATGTAGTCTTGCTGGAAGACAAGAACTGAATTTTTGTACTGTTTTGGCCAGGATCGAGCACACAGAATTGGCCAGACCAAGACTGTCCGGGTGTTCAGGTTTATTACAGACAACACGGTGGAGGAAAGGATAGTGGAGCGTGCGGAAATGAAACTCCGCCTGGACTCCATAGTCATCCAGCAAGGCAAGTATATGAAGGCACTTCGTGTCTAGGATGCAATTCTCTTCTTTGCCCATTGTTAACCATGGTGGAATCAGCCAGTAAGAACCGGTGGGAATGTTGCTTTTGCCTCAGCTGAACTCTGAAGAGAGGGTCCAAAGGCCTTATCCACTTGAAAATTTATTTTACTGTAGGAGTAAGCATTTCCTCACTAACTTTTTGCTTACCTCCCTAGTGGTACATGTATACAAGTGGATACAGTCAGATTCGTTTTTTTAAAGCACTCAGCTTCTTTAAACTGGGGAAATGAATGCCTTTCCTTTTTCTAATAGATGGAGAAAAGTTGGATGACTTACTTGAAATCAGTAATATATAGCTTGTATGTGGAAATATAAGAGGGAGAAAATCCATGTGTTGCCCCTTCCATAATATAAACTCTAGTTAGTTGCTATCCTTGAGCGTTTTTATCTTTAGGAAGATTGGTGGATCAAAACCTGAATAAACTTGGAAAGGATGAAATGCTGCAAATGATCAGACACGGAGCGACACATGTATTTGCCTCAAAGGACAGTGAGATTACAGATGAAGATATTGATCACATTTTGGAAAGAGGGGCAAAGAAGGTGAGACGGTTTGGAAGGGGGAAGCCCACATGTACATTTAAATGTGGTGGCAAGATAATGTGTCTCTGGATGATAACTTGGTTCCAAGCTGGAGAGAAAAGGGGTTTTGCTGTGGAGGGTTTTTGTGTTGCTCAATCGTGTTTGTTTTTTCTGATGTTGTCAATAAGATGTTTTATAGTCAAGTACCTTCTAGAATGGCTCCTCTTCTTTCTGGCAATGGGATGTTTTAAAATGAAGTACCTTTCAGAGTGGCTCCTTTCTGGGAATGAGGTGTTTAATAATGACGTGCCTTCCAAAATGGCTCCCGTTCTATCTGGGAATGAGATGTTAAATAATGAAGTACCATCCAAATGGCTACTGTTCTTTTCTGTATCCCCCGTCCAAGACTGCGGAAATGAACGAAAAACTTTCAAAGATGGGTGAAAGCTCCCTTAGGAATTTTACTATGGATACTGAATCTAGCGTGTATAATTTTGAAGGGGAAGACTACAGAGAAAAACAGAAGGTAATGTTTTAAGTTTCTTTTGGAGGAATGCACTAAACTGCATGTTTTATTAATACTTATTTAAGAGGTATTGGGTAAAATACAGTGTCATCTATGGTAATAGTTTAAATAAAAACTTATGACACTTATAATGAAGTAGATGTAGATCTAATTTCATATAAAACTTGTAGCTGGTCTGATGATTTTGCAAGACTTAATTTTTGTTTTTGGGGTGGTGGGTTTTGTTTTTTATAGTTGGCATTTACAGAGTGGATTGAACCACCTAAAAGAGAAAGAAAAGCCAATTATGCTGTGGATGCTTACTTCAGAGAGGCTCTTCGAGTCAGTGAACCAAAAGCACCCAAGGTGAGTTGACTAATTAAAAGAAATAAATTGTTGAAATATGCATGGTAAATGGCTAAAGCTGTAAGCAACAAATTGGTCTTTAGTCATGAAAAACTTCTCTGTTCATTTTTATAAAGAGAGGAGACTATTTAAATTTAGAAAAAATTTCCAAAGACTTAAGACAAACTTCTGAGAAAAAAAATTAAGAACAGGATGAAACTTGTAAGATGGTAGGAGGGTAAGATCAAGTTTTTTCTGGTTCTTACTTAAGCAGCTGTGAATTTTCCTTACCTGTGGAAGATTTCCTTACTGATGCTTTAAACGTGTGTGACTTTTTCCCCAGCCACCTCCTCCTCCTTCCAAAAGACCTCTCTTCCCCTTCACTCACTGGTCTTTTACTTTTAGAATTCTTTGTGGTGGTTGTTGTCTCTTGCATGGTGTGACTTTTTTTCCCCTCTCAAGTTAGGACAGTGCATTTTTGTAACAATAAAGCTTTTTGTTTGCTCATAAACTTACTGGTTCTTACAAGGAAGCAGATTCTGGATATGAAAGGGAGCCAAATGCAAACTTTGTGTTTCAGGCTCCACGGCCTCCAAAACAGCCAAATGTACAGGACTTCCAGTTCTTTCCTCCTCGCCTGTTTGAACTATTGGAAAAGGAGATTCTCTACTACAGGAAAACAATTGGTTACAAGGTAACTGAAGAGTTTCCTTGAGTAGGGGGATAGAACACCTCTCCTAAGAGGAAAGGCTGAGAGTTGGGGTTGTTCAGTCTGGAGAAGAAAAGGCTGTGGGGTGACCTGATTGCAGCCTTGCAGTACCTAAAAAAGGGGGCTTACAGGAAAGATGGACAGGGACTTCTTACAAGGGAATGGCTTTAAACTGACAGAGGGCAGGTTTAGATGGGATATTGGGAAGAAATTCTTCACTGTGAGTGTGGTGAGGCACTGGCACAGATTGCCCAGAGAAGCTGTGGATGTCCCATCCCTGGAAGTGTTCAAGGCCAGTTTGGACAAGGCTTTGAGCAGCCTGGTCTAAGTGGAAGGTGTCCCTGCCCATGGCAGGGCACTGGAAATGAGGTGATCTTTAAGGTCCGGTTCCTTCTATGTGATTCTCTAAGTTCACGTTGGAACAGTTTACCGCAGCAGTAGGAGAATATGTGCTTTTCCAGCCTTTCACAATAACTTAAATTGCATAAAATCATGTTCAGCTGAAGAAGTTAATAGGTTATATTAACAGAAAAGTGACAATTAGCAATTATTTTTGAGAAGTTAATTCAATTTTACAAAGTGCAAAACCTTTCAGGTACCTCGTAATCCTGATCTCCCAAATGCAGCCCAAGCACAAAAGGAAGAGCAGCTTAAGATTGATGAGGCTGAACCTCTTAATGATGAAGAACTAGAAGAAAAAGAGAAGCTTCTAACCCAGGTATTGTTGGGTCTTCAGTGAGACTGAAATCAGCCGAAGCTTGTTTTGTGTTTTACAGCATTATGGGAACATTTCTTGATCACTGATTCGCATGTGCTGTAGTTAACACATCTGCATATTTTGGTTCTGACTGAAAAGAGTTCTAGCATTAGGTTTGTCATACGTCTGGATATCTTTGAGGAACGTGCACCGAATTAGTGCACTTGGATTCTCCTGAATCCTAGTCTGGCATTGGCTGTAGACTGATGTCTTTCCTTGGCTGTGGGACTTTGCAGACTGGCTGCAGACCTGGGTGTGCTGCATTCCACATTATTTAATGCATATCTTCTGCCTCAGTTTCACATCCATACGGAAGTGAATCTTGGAGTCTGAATGGTCAGTTTTCCTTGAACTACATCTGGTAGTGGATAGCGCCCCTCTCTAAAAGAGGGTATGAGCTGAATAGCTATATAATTAGGAAGCATGTATATTTAAATAATTTAAACAGGTGAATGCCTGATATGCCTTATTTGGATATTGTATTTACACATTGTATTTTGGCAGGGGATCGGAATTACAGGACAGGATTTCTTGCTTGCGTAGTAATGAGCTGGAACAGCTCACTGTGGAGACACCAGAATCACAGAGGTCAGGAATCAGTACAGTCCAGTAAGCTGTGGCTAAATCACAACATGGCTGGCAGAACTTGCTACTTCCAACTACTTGTAAAAGTTATTGGTAATATGAAATTAACCTACTTTGGCACCTCATAACTTCAGCAGTGCTACTTGTGTCCTTGCTGAGTATCATCATCACAAGATAGCTTTAGTCCTTCTGAGGGAGAGTGACCAGGTGCAATGGCTGTGAGGCACTTGGGGGGCCTTTTTGACAAAACAAAAGCCATTCTAGACGCTGGTTGCTTCACTTAAACAATTTTTTCTTAGAAAGCGATCCCACGCAGAGACTGTTAGGAGGAGGGATTAATTTATCAGCTGAAAACTTATCAGAAGTTACTAGGTAACCAGAGAACTAGTGCTAATCATTATGCAGTATTTAGACGGAGAGACTACAGTGACTGTAGTACAAAAACAGTTTTTCTACTAAATTAAACTCCAGAGAAAGAAAAGGTTTGACACTGTGGAATGATGGAAGTGTTACAGGCAATTTAAAGAAACCTGTTGAACCAAATTTGGAGATTGACAAATCCTGAACCTCTGTGCAATGTTTTCTCTTGATTGCTGTACAGGGCTTCACTAACTGGAACAAGAGAGATTTCAACCAGTTCATCAAAGCCAATGAGAAGTGGGGCCGTGATGATATTGAAAATATAGCACGAGAAGTCGAAGGAAAAACCCCAGAGGAAGTCATTGAGTATTCAGGTAACTTGATTCTGTACTCAGCTCTGAGAGTATCTACCTCTGCTTGCCTCCTTTGAGCTGCCTGTGAACATGGTAACTGCTGAGAATTTCTTATACTGCTATTTAAGATTTTCGGGGTAGAATTATACTGATGGATTTTGGATCTGCTGATCTGGCTTTTACCATCTTTAGTGCTTGCGTAATTAAGGCTGTACTAAAATGCATATGTAAACTCTTGCTGAGTTTACTTTACTATATTCTAAATCTTACTTTACTTGCTGAGTTTACTTTACTATATTCTAAATCTAACTGGGTAGCACTGTCTTCAGTTCTTGTTAACTTTTGCAAAACGAAATGCTGAGAAACAATGCTTAGCTGGAGAGATTGCCCTTTTCCTTGTATTCACTAACCAGTAGCTAACCTTTACCACCTCCTCCTCCTCCTCCTTGAGAGCAGAACACAGTAAACACATCATGATTGAACATACAGCGACCACTGGTTTTTGTAACCGGAGTCCACTTGGCTACTTACCTTTCATGTCTCAGAAATGTTTTCCACTGTAGTGTAGCTGTAAGGTCCTGGCACTACATTTCTAAAGCTATAGAGCAGCTTGAAAATGTGAAAAATTCTTCTAAAGAACCCCTTTATTTAAACACCTAATTGTCTTTTAGGCACTTGCTTGTCTTTGGCCACTTAGTTGCCCTCTTGCTTCTCTTGGTAAAACTGTATTCTGTTACATCAGTTTCCATTTGAAGAAGCTTTTTTTCCTATGAGACGGAGACTGACACACAAAAATCTTTCTGACCTGTATTGCACCTCATTTCAACTGAAGATTCCTGTATGTACCCCCTTGGAAACAGCATTTGTAATACTGCAGCACATGGTAGCAGGAAGGGAAGGTTCCTTAACAGCTAACATCCTTTTTTAAGGTAAAATCTCTGACTTTTACAATGCATGATAAGAAACTAACCGGTTGTTCTTTTCTTAGCTGTGTTCTGGGAAAGATGCAATGAACTCCAAGACATAGAGAAAATCATGGCTCAGATTGAAAGAGGAGAAGCCAGAATTCAGAGACGAATCAGCATAAAAAAGGCTCTTGATACAAAGGTGAACTTGCTCTGTTTCCTGCTTTGTTTGCTGGTGCCAATGAGGGGAGATGCAGGACCCGTGTCTGGCCAGTGCTGCTGATGTATGAAGACATCTTGGGCATGACATTGGCCTCTGCATAATGCTCAGCAATTGCTTTCTGTGGCTTTTCCATCCCACAGAAGCCTTAGCTATGGCCTACCCTGGAGTTCATAACAGTCTTCTGTATTACAGCACACAGTTCAGAGTGCTATGTAACAAACTCCACATAGTAAAGGCTTTGGGAAGGAGCACAATTCCTTCTCGATACACGTAACTGAAAATAGGAGAGAGAGGGGGATGGAGAGAGAGAGAGAGAGAGGAAGGGAGGGAGAGAGAGAAATGGAGAGAGAGGGAGAGACAGAAAGGGGTAAAGAGATGGGGGAGGGATGGAGGTAGAGAGATGGGGGAAAGAGATGGGGAGAGAGAGAAGTAGAAAGATGGGGAGAGAGAAAGATGGGGGAGGGAGAGGTAGAGAGATGGAGAGAGAGAAACAGGGAGGCAGGTGGAGAGATGGAGACAGGTAGAAACAGGTAGAGATAGCAGGAGATTGGTAGAGAGACAGCGGGAGATAGAGGGAGCTAGAAACAGATGAGAGAGTGACATCTGTTCAGAGCACTTAAAAACAAAGACTTACCCAACAGAGGAGGCTATTGTTCTTATCTGTGTTTCACCAAGCAGTATTTGGTAGTGAAGAGATTTGCAGTAAATTAAGACATTTTGTCAGAATTTTCTCCCCATTTCAGATTTGCTGGGTTAGTTCTCTTATAGGGAAGAAGTGTCGGACTCAATAAACCAGAACGCAGCTGAACCATGTGCTCTAACTCTCATGTACCTTTTTACTCTTACTCTGATTTTACCAGTTCTGAGGATTTGTGTTAAAAAGGATTGTTGCCATTTGAATCCTGACCAGTCTTGCCTGTTTTCAAATGTAGTGAAAGCCTGCCATTAGTCAAAAGATTACAAAGCTGTCTATTGTCTAAACCACAATTTGCCAGTTTAGATAGCTTTGATAAATGCACTATCCTGAACCTACAGTCCTTTTCTTGTGGTGACTTAGCATGGGAGATCCTTAAAGATCCAGTTTTCTGTCTTCATGTGATGTATTGCTTTCATACAAAAGACTTCCATGCTAATTCTGACCTATTTCTTAGCTTTATGTGATCTTATTTGTTTTGTTCAGATTGGGAGATATAAAGCCCCTTTCCACCAACTAAGAATATCCTATGGTACTAATAAAGGGAAGAATTACACTGAAGAGGAGGATCGATTTCTAATCTGTATGCTTCACAAACTAGGATTTGATAAAGAAAATGTCTATGATGAATTAAGACAATGTATCCGAAACTCGCCGCAATTCAGATTTGACTGGTTTCTCAAGTCCAGAACTGCAATGGTATATATATATATATGTTGCTCTTTTTTGTTCATGAATGCCTATGACAATATTAAATTAAATTAATATTTAATTAAATTGCTGCTGAAATACTGAGGTAGGTGCATGGGAACAAGGCTTTACCTTTTTATAACTTTCCAATAACTGTATGGGTGGCAAATGCAGTTAAACTAAAATGGGAGGAGAAGTTCAAAATTCTAAGGTACCCTTTTCCAATTTGAGTTAAATACAAATGTGTTTTAAAAAGCAAACATCCGTGATCAAATCCACTCCTGTGAAGCCAGCCAGTAAGTAAGTATCATGTAACATTTCATTCTTTGTTACTCTTGACAAGATCCAGTGAAACACTTACCTACTCACCAGCATTTTTAATATTCTAAGAGGATTTTTACAGTAAGTGGCTGCCTAAGGTACTGATTGAATGTGTTGTGTAATGCAGGAGCTGCAAAGGAGGTGTAATACTTTAATCACTCTCATTGAAAGAGAAAACATGGAACTGGAAGAAAAGGAAAAGGCAGAAAAGAAGAAACGTGGACCAAAACCATCTTCGGTAAGATTTAAAAGGCATTTCTGTGAAAAAGCTCACTTGAAAACCATGTTTTTTCCAAGTGTCTAGGACAAGTGATATCTAAAGTTATTTGAAACCAACAACAACTTAGAGAGCATTGTTAAAAGCTGCCTAACGTTCACACTGGAGTTCAGCTAGTACAGTTGAGGATGTCAAATAAAGGAAAAAAGATTTTTAAGTGTAGCTCACATGCTTTGGAGCAGATAAACTTGTTACGTTTTGGATCACTGGGTTGGTACACTGTATAGATTTACCCTGGTAAGTACACCAGGGATGTATTTGACATTTTGATTCATATAATCTGCTAAATCATCCACAGATCTGTTTACAAATGGGCTTGTAGAGCTAGATTTGGGAAAAAAGCACATATGCTTGACAACTCTCTTTGCTGACTAAATTCAAAGTATTGCTAATATGCAGGCCAGTTTTGTAAATAAAATACCACCTTTACCCATTTTCTTACCTCCATTTGTTGTTCAGGTTGTTGCCTAGAGCTGTTGTAACAAAACCTTAGAAGCACAACTTACTTGGCAGATGTGCTGAAAACAGTAAGGTTAATAGTGATGGATTATTAAGTTTCTTAGACCTGTTCACAGAACATTTAAATGGGTATTTAGAAGTACCTTTTCATAAATAGGAAGCTTTATGACATCCTTATGTGCTTTTATACACTTTTTACCTCTGTGAAATCATGCTCTTCCAGATTTGGAGAATAAAAAACAACAGCAAAGATGTGCATATTTACCATATGCCACATCTGCAATTTATCACATTTTAGAGCTGCCAGGGTGTAAATCTTCTCCATCTGCTTTGTTTTGAAACACATTGCTTGCTTACAACCTTGTTGTATCACAATAACCCATATCAAATCTTACCTTGCAGGCACAGAAGCGCAAAATGGATGGTACTCCTGATGGGCGTGGGAGAAAAAAGAAGCTAAAGCTGTGAATGCAGAATTTTTTTATCTCTAAATTTAAGAAGTAGTTCTTTAATTTACGGGTCTTCATAAGATGTACTGTATAATGCTTAACTATTTTAAAGAACATTGGGTTCATCTGTTTATTGAACTAGAACATAGTACTTAATTGTAGTTTCACTTTTTTAAATGCAACAGCTGTGCTGAATTTTTTTTACCATTAACACTTGAAGTAATAAATTGTCTTCATTTATTAATAAGGCTTCTTGTGACCTTTTTTTAATTAATGTTTCCACTTGAATATATATTTATTTAGTCATCCCCCAGTTTGTTTCCTCTTAGGGTGTTGTGAACATTATGATAAATAGAACTGTTTAGTGGTGTTTTCTTGGTAGAAGCCACCACTCAGACTCCATTTCTGGAAATTTTGTGGCTCTGACTGTACCTTTACTGAACTTAATTTTACTGTACAAATATGTTCAGTTCCTTGAAATTTGTGGAAAGGCTGGTTATTTACTTTAAGAATAATGATTGGAACAAAACTGTTCACACTTTGTCCTTCAAATCTGAGCCAGAAGAAAGATTGGTGAGTCTCGCTGAGGTCTGCACTTCATTAGAATGGCCTAAACATGGCAGAATTGGGTCTGTTGGCAAACAACCACGAAGTCAGAACAGAAAACGTAACAGTTTGGGAAACAACCCCTTCTCTCACACACTCAGCTGTGGTAAATGCAGAGATGGTTGTGACTGGAGTGAAAGGTGCTGGTGCTGGCTCCAGCCGTGCACAGCTGTAATTAGCAACCCTCACTCTGCCCTGAGCCAGTCCAAACAGTGCCATGCATGAATCATCCCTACATTGTCCCTTTCTGGTGCTGTATCTGGCATCTGCTGACTGAGATGCCATCACCTAATGTAGCATCGTTTTGGAATTTACTAGGAAAACCAACCAACCAAAACGGAGCAAATGCTCATAAGCTCTGCTCAGTTTTGGCCTGTTAAGAATACAATCTGAAGGCAGCAGTTTTGTGTAAACAGAAATGATGAGAAGTCAGCTTTGCTGAGGAGTCCCAGATGCAGATTTCCTGTTCAGCAGCACAGTTCGTACTGGCACAGGACGTGAGTTTCTATTTGCCTGTGACTGATTTGCAAACACCTGCTGAGAACAGGCTGAGCAACCACACTTGGCTCTTCAAAAACTCCAACAACCTATGTGTAGCAGTGTTAACAGCCAGGCCACAGCATGTCACATGTTCAGTAGTCCTGGCAGCCCTCGAAGAAATCAGTTTAACTGCTTAAACTTAGCATACCCTAAAGGAAAATGCTTTAATGCTGAAGCCTTCCTTTAAAAGCATCCATTTCCACCAAAAAAACCCCAACCAAATGCCTTCAAAAAACCCCAAACCAAAACAAGCCATGAGCATTTGGTTTTAAACTAGTCTAAATAAAACCTTTTAGAGCAAACAGAAGGGAAAGTTTTATTAAGTAGCTAAGCAGCACTTCATTTGTAATGATTGTCAAGTGTCCACATGCAGTAAGTGAAAGGAACTAAACCTTCGTCTCCCAAATCGCGTCCTCCAAGGTAGAGAAAATTAGTTTTCTTTCAGTAAGTAACTAAAACAAGCAAAATATTTTGCTTGTAAATTATTCAAGTGTTTCCCCAGTGTCATCTGGAAAAAAATGAGCTCCCTTTTCATATGTATTTGCCTGTATTTTGATGTTATTATCAAGCAAACAAACAGGCTATTATTGTACAATATGGGAAAGCAGTCATTATTTTTCTGAACTGCTTGAATCTGTTTTAGAATGTTTGAAAGCATTTAAAGCATTGACATATTTTTCTAGTGTGGCTTTACAATAGTTTTAATTCTCACTGACTATGTGGCCATGCTTTCCTTGCAGACAACTGCAATTACAGCCTTACCTGTGAGAGCCTCCTGTCCCTGTGGCTGGGATCCTCATTAAGATTTGGGACAACAGTGTCTGCCACCTTAAAAAATACAACCAAACACATAGAAAGCCCCAACAAACCAGAACCCGCCTCGTGCACATTTACTCTAAACTGGAAAACACCAAGTATCAGATTTATCCGGACAGAGGTCCCAAGCCTGCTGTGAAATACATCTTAATTGAAGTCAATGGCAGAAAGAGGCACTTGGGGAAAGGATTAATCTTTCCTTAAGGCAGGCTGCTGAAGTAGAGCAGATAAAATATGTTCTAACAGAGCTTATTTCTCCTTGGTGTGAATGCAGAAAGGCTATTGTATTTATCTAACAAAACACGGGCCTA
Source organism: Gymnorhina tibicen (assembly GCA_013399875.1). NCBI lineage: Eukaryota > Metazoa > Chordata > Aves > Passeriformes > Artamidae > Gymnorhina > Gymnorhina tibicen. The sequence continues at coordinate 1,274,141 of VXAZ01007860.1, forward strand.
ATTTAGGCAAAAACTCCAGGAGACCCAAAAGAGACTAGGGGAATTTGAATTAATCTGACTTAAAGCAGGGGGCACGGTTCTCTCTTTTTATTTCGTATCATATACACACCAATCACTTTTTTTAAAGTTGCAAGAAAATCAAGTCTAATTCCTTAGGTTTTTTCCTATGCAAAAAGGCCCTCAGGATCTAAAAAAGCCAGCTACCATCCCATGCAGGCTTTGTTAACATACCAGGATCTTGAATCTGGGTGAGTCAGCCAAGCATCCATCCCAGACATCCATCCCTGTTCCTGATGGTCTGGCTGTACTTGGGCACTGCACCAGGGCAAAGGAACACCTCAGTGCTGCAGCTGAAGGAGTCACAGAGATTCTCAACTGGATCCACCGTCACTCACACACAGATTTCAGATCCTGGTAAAGCAGATTAACACCTTTTATGTTACACCAGTCAGTCTAAAATTACTCAGTCAAGTTGTTACCAAGCTATTGTTCTCAAAAATTCTCAAGAGAGGAATTACCTAACTTTAAGTGTATTTCTTTTTGCATGTAAAGACAGTGTGTTCCATGACTATCACTACAGGTTTATCATGGGTTTTAGACTTATCTTCTGTTACAATTCATCCTGAATTGTGGCTCTTACAGTGCAGCTCTTTTTAAGCGAGTTCTCCCTTCTCTTCACTAGAGGGCAAGCCCATAACCACATATAAGCAACCACCAGCCTGGTAACATTACAGCAAGCAAAATAAAGTTCTTGACAGGACAGCTGAGTTTTAGACTGATAAATCAGGGACCAGTTAAAACCAAAATTATTTCTGGTCCAATACTGCCATTACCGGAAGTTTCCCTAGAACCTGGTAAGAGCTCCCATCAGTGACTGAGTTCAGTGGGTGTGAGCACCTGCCCTGGGCCAGAACTCAAAACAAGATCAAGAATGATTCTGTTTTAGATGAGTTATTCTGCATCCAGTCTGCAACTGAGAACAGCTGCATGACTAAGTCAAGGGGCCTCGGTGTACAAGTGTTTGATTCCTGTATTTCTGACTGGAATAACCTAAGTAATGAAGTTTGCTTTCAGGAAAATAATTTATTAAAACAGTAGTTATTCTGTTATTACAGAATAACAGTAATTCTGTTATTATTATATTATTATAATATTCTGTTATATTCTGTTATTCCCCAAAGGAAAACTTAAAAAAAAAAAAAGAAGAAAGTACTGCTATTTAAAATGTACAAAGACAACAAACTCTAACAGCAGTTAAAGTAGTTTAAAAAGCGGTTTTCTTGTTTTAGAAAATTAACTCCTTAGAGAAGCATTACCTCTTTAGAATTATTCTGTACAATTCTTACTTGATCTGTTTTCACACAATAAAGGTAACCAAATAACAACTGGTCTTGAAGCCATAAGCTACCAGCTCTTAATTATCTTTCTTTTTCTAGCAAAATTAGGCCTTATCCTCCAAGCAGTACGCTTTATTGTAAAAGATAACATCTAATTTCAGAAAATTTCATTGCTTATAGGTAACGGACAAGGTGTAGACAAGAAATAAACAAGAAAAACGTTGCTCACATCAAGAATTGACTCTGTCCTCCATTTGTCTGATGTTTTTCCCAAAATTTGCAAAAAAAGAGTACTCAAGAAGCCTCTGCTTACTGAAAGAGACCATTTAATAAAACAGAAAATTGCTGAGCAACTTGTACTATGCTCAATACTAACATAAGTTTCAACACCTGTTTAATGTCTCCCTAATTCTTCACCAATTCCTTATTTCAGAATTGGAAATCCTGGGAAAAGGTTGGAGCAGCAGGTGTATTACCCTATTTAAGATAATATATTTTCTGGAGTTTTTAAGAGATAAGAAGTGCATTCTAAGGAATCCGTTCTTTATGTTGAGAATTTAGTACTTTTAGTCTAAAAATAACAAACGGGAAAACTTTATTTCATAAAGCTGTAAAATCTCTCCACTTCCTATTCTGTAATTTGTAGGAGGAATATGAAGGGGCAATTGCTAGGAAAAAGAAGCATTCACATTATGTACTTTACACTTGCATTTTTCAGAGAAACAACATTGAAAATGACAACAAACTGTATCTTAAAAACAGGCCAATATGAAATTAGAAGGTTGGCAGTTCTGCAGTTATGACCACAGAATCATAGAATGGTTTGGGTTGGGAGGGACCTTAAAGATCATCTCGTTCCATCCCCCCTGCCATGGGCAGGGACACCTTCCACTGCACCAGGTTGCTCAGAGCCCCATCCAACCTGGCCTTGAACACTTCCAGGGATGGGGCATCCACAGCTTCTCTGGGCAACCTGTGCCAGTGCCTCATCATCCTCACAAATAAAGAACTTCTTCCTAATACCTAATCTAAACCTTTTCTCTTTCAGTTTTGGAACTCATTCCCCCTTGTTTTGTCATGCTCTTCTAAATAGTCTCTCTCCATGTTTTTCTCTTGTCAAAAAATATTTCATAAAAACCTTGAGTTTCATTAGACACAGCCACTTCTTTTTAGCGTTTTCCTAAAAATACCGCCCTAGTTTACTGCTTTCTTGGTTTTATTACTCCTAAGCAGGAGTTGATGTCATGCCAAGTGTTACAAGACCTTGAGGATTAGATTACTGCAAGTAGGTAAAACCTGGCCACGTGCTTGGCATATGGATCCTGCAACTACGAAAAGTGGATTTTCTTTCCGTAACCCTTAGAGACAGTATGAATATATATTTACCAGTACTAAACTAGTAAAAATAGTACATTAATAATCCAAACAATAGGATACTTCTTTTTTCTCTGATGAAAATGAAAAGTCCATCCCACCAGCATCTCAGACTTTGGTTTGGGTGGTTGGCACTGTTCCTATCAATTCCTTCAAGTGAAATTATGTTTCTTTACAACAGCTGTCCTGTGAATGCAAGCATATTTGCTGTTGGCTTTGATTCGCTGGATAGCTAAAATTTACCGAAAGAGATCAGAAAGACAGAAAGCAGTTCAGGGGAATAAACAGTGAAGGAGATAAAAGGAGTGAAAAGTTGGAGAAACACAAAAGGAAGAAACACCAAAACCCACCAGGTCAGAAAAAGAAAGTAGAAACCTGTGTGAAAGGGAAACAGTTGCAAATGTTGGAAAAGTTTAAAAGGAAGATGAGAGAGAGTATAAAATCTAAATTTATTTGTAACTTTAGCTAAAACATTAAGGCTTGGTAAAGTAAAAAATGGGTCCTCATCCGCCAACAACCAAAAAAACTTCAAAGACTATTTAGCAAGAGACAGAAAGCAGGTCAGGAAATGTGAGTCTGCTGGGATCTAGGCCGTTTTTGTCTTTATTTTGAAGAAAGTCGCACTTCTCTGAAAAAAATGGAAAACCTAAAACCCTCCAAGTCCCGCAGTCACCTTTCAGTTGACTTTGACAGGCTTTGGATCAACGGTTTTTGTACAAGATATCTAGAGTCAAGTTCAAAGAACTGTTAAACAAAAGGTTTCACTTGCACAAGTAGTTTCACTGTGCCTCAAATACAGCTGAGCAGCTTCCTTACTACAGTCATACTCCCCTGTATTCCCCCACAGTCCACTGTATTTCAGTATGAAAGTTACAAGTAATGGTCATAAGACGGTCAATAAAACATGGATGCTTGATATCACTGAGAGATTCTGGAATCTTCATTTATCACCATGCTAGTCCAGTGCTACAGCAGCAGAAGTACAACTAAAAGATGAAATGTGCCCATTTTTCCTCCATGTTGTACATCTCTTTCATTAATATTCCCAATTCCAAATGGGGTTCAAGAACGTTCCTGCTCGACATTCACATAAAAGCATAAGGAATTCATAGCTAGGAAACAATCCAAATCTGGGTGCAGCACAACAGACACAGCTGGCTCCTCAAGTTCTATGTCTGGGTCATTAAAAAAAAAACAAAAAAAGCAGCAAACAAACAGAAGAATGCAGAAATAGTTGCTCCAGAGGTTTTTAAGGTGGAAAAGGAAATCTCCACCTGTTCCATTAAAAAATAAATCATCACTTTGCACTAGTTTCCCATGCATCACATTCCACTGTCTGAGAGCATTAGGATCATGTGGGTTAGATGACAAGCACTCAAACTACTGACAATATAATTCATTGGTCACATCAGCTCCTGGTTGGATCATTCTCTAAGTTCTGTGTTGTTGCGGTGCGTAGTTTCTTGCGTTGGCAAGGCGAGCCGCAACCTTCCCGGAGAGCGCTGCAGAGCCATCCTAGGGAGAGTGGCTGTTCCGCTTCCCGTAGCCCTTCCAGGAGGCCCGCGCTGTCCCGGCTAGCTGTCAGCCCCACAACAATGGTGGCGATAAAGGAGGCGAGAAGGCTGCCTCGCATGGAGACTGCAGAATGTCTTTATTCCATGCTAACTCCCAAAAATCTAGGACCAGCACATGTACTGGCCCCCAGAGGCAGAGGGCCAGCACATGGCATGGTGCTCAAGGCAGAGGGAGAGAGACCGGTGACTCACTGATCTCCAGAGGCAGAGAGAGAAACAGAACATGGCCTGGAGCCCCTTATCTTGGGGAAGAGGAGGATGGAGACAGCACATGGACGAATGGTCTCAGAGCGTAGGGGCGGTACAAGGGTGGAGTTGGGGTGACAAAACCAATGGGAAAAACCCGAGGGAGTGGTTAGAACAAGGGTCGGGGGAAGGGGGAGCCACATGGAGAGGACAGGCAATTTAGTAAGGAAAGGAATGGGGAAATACAACACCACACTCTATCACTGTTACTCCCCACAGTCACCAGGCTGAATATACACACATGCCTTGTGATTCAGCTACACAGGATATATAAATATAAATGTTTAGTCATAAATTGAAATCAGATAGCAAGGGTTTGAATAACAGAGGATATTTTCCCTCTGTAAGGAAGTTATTTGAAGTATACCATAGCTGTACTTGCAGGATGTCAGGGAGATCAAGTATAAGAATTTGGATTCTTCTTTCCCAGCTTTCCACATTTATGTTAGAAGAAAAAAATGCTGGTTTATATAGAGATTTTTTTGTTCCACAAGTCTAACGGAGATAAGTTCGAGATTAACTAGCTAGAATGCAGCTATGTCAGTTCATTTTCAAAATAAGGTGGGATAAAACAAATGATCCCACATAATGAAGGGAAGCCACTGCGCTGGCTGGAAAGAACAGGGTATTTTTCCATTTTTCCTGAAAGACTTGCAGGTTTCTTCTCTCCCCACAGCCCTGTAAGCTCACTGCACTGTGCGACCGGGAACATCCCAAGGAGAGCGGGAAATGCACCGGGTTTACGGAAAAGGCGGGAAATGGGCCTGCTCTGGATCCCACACGCTTCCCGATGGCTGCCGAGGCACGCGGGGCTGCAGGGCCGCGCCGTGTGCCAGGCGGGATTTGGTGTCAGCCGGGTCCCTCAGCCCCGGGGCTGGCAGGGTTCCAGGCACAGGGCAGCTGCCCCCGTCCCCTTTCCTGGCAGCCCTCCCGGCTCCACAGTGGCCGCAGGCCTCGCCCAGAGCCGGACGCCGCCGGCAGCTTTCCCCCTTTGGCCACGCACGATTCCCTCACCCTCCGTGGCACCGGCGGCCCCCGCGCTGCCTGCCTGACCCCTCCGCACCCCCGGCCTTTTCCCGGCCACCTCTGAACCCCTCCCTGCCCCAAAGAACGGGAGCAGCCCCCGCCCTCGTGCTGTGGCATGCGGCAGGAAGCTCCTGGGAAAGCCGCTCAGCCCTCCCCAGGCCGGCTGCCGCAGCTGCCCTCGGGCTGCGAGGGACAACAGCGGCGGCCTCTGCCCACACCTGCAGCTCCCGCGGGTGCCTCCCGAGCCCCCCCTGCTCCCGGCTGAACACTCCCGGCTCCCTCAGCTGCTCCTCAGCACACCTGTGCTCCACACCCTGCGCCAGCTCCGGGCCCTTCTCTGGACACGCCCCAGCCTCCCAGTGCCGGCCCAAAAGTGGGCCCGGGATTCGAGATGCACCCTCGGCAGTGCCGAGTTCAGGGGCATTGCTCCAGGTCACGGAATCACAGGACATTCTGAGCTGCAAGGGATCCACGGGGATCGATCCTACAGAACGACCAAAAAGTCTCCCAGTGATGTTCAAATGTTGGGAGCAGTAGAAGACAGGAAGACAGTTTTCCTATCAGAGCATCAAACAACCTGAATTAATAAAATCCAATGAAGAATGGGTTGGAAAGGAAAATTTATTTACATATTGCTGTCCATAGTTTTAAAACTTTATTTTTCGTGGTTGGTTTTTGGGGGATTTTTTGGCATTTTCCACTTTCCTTTTCCAGACCAGAAATGAAATAGTTCAGTTAAAAATAAGACCAAGACGTACCCACCACTGGCTATGAAGGAGCCCATCAGCAATGGCAGGAATGCCTCTGGGATAAAATATTCAGCAGGGGAAAGTTATGGCAGCCAGAGAAGAGACCATGGTGCCAAGAGAGAGGCTCAGGGAAATTGCATGTGGGGATGGATAGGACAAGATAAAATCACCTCCTAGAATTTTCAGCAAATTAGGAATTCTAGAAAATGATGATTTGTGTCTTATCAGTGATGAGTTGATTTGGACTTTTTTAGATTAATGGTGTCTATTTGGCCGAGAGGATTTAATACTGCAATCCCCATCTGATGGAGTTACTCTTGTGCAGAAAGACTTTCGATATTGTCTGTACTTGAAAGAAATATACAGAATTTGTGAATGAAATAGATTGCTTGAGTTGCTGTGGGGTTTTGGATTTTTTATCCCATTACCAAGTAATTTACACGTGAAAGTCCTGTTGCAGAGGCCCCAGTCCAGGCGTGCTCCTGTGTGGACTGGGCCACAGCCTGCCTGAGTTTCCATCAGTACTCAAGGGCCACCAGATGTGCAAGCCACATCATTGTATTTCTTTCCACCTTTTGTCATGCAATGCCCTGAGCCTTTGCACAAAGCAGCTGCAGCTCCGGCCCTGGGCCCTGAGGGCTCCCGCAAGGGCTCCTTCTCAGCCGCCGGGCAGGGCCCGGGGGCTCGGCGGCACAGGGCCGCGGCGGCCCCGCCTCGGGAACAGCCCGAGCGCGGCCGTCGGGCAGCGCTGGGCTCCCCTGTGCAGCAGGGGGTGCGGGCGGGGCTCCAGCAGGGTTCCGTGCCCTCTGACCCCGCGGCCCCTGGGCACCGCCCCGGCCGTTGCCTGGGACGCTCCGCGGGCACCGGGGCCCCGCAACGGCAGAAGCGTCCTCGGGCAACGCCCCGCGGGCCACAGCAGCACGGAGCGAGCGCAGCGCTCCTTGGCCACAGGGCCTGTTCGCAGCGGCACTGCCATTCCTGGCGGCGTTCCTTGGCCACAGGGCCTGTTCGCAGCGCCACTGCCATTCCTGGCGGCGTTCCTTGGCCACAGGGCCTGTTCGCAGCGCTACTGCCATTCCTGGAGGCGTTCCTCGCCCGCAAGGCGCGCTTGTGCCAGGTAATTCTCCACTTGGCTGCAAGGGGGCAAACGCGCCAGCCACGGATGCCTCTGCTGCCTTCCAGCACCGTGCAGCAGCAGGAACACCTCCAAATCCAGCTTCTTACTGCTGCCTCTGCAAGCTGGCAGCAGTTGGCTGGGAAAGCGGTCACTTACCGGGGCAATTGCCTTTAAGGCCTTGTTGATGCAATTAATTAGGATGATTGTTAGCCATCTTGCAGTGGGACAAATGAATGTCAAGTGGAGAGGGCAAGGTTGCAGGAGGGCTCGCTGCTGATTCAGCTTTAATCCTAAGTGTCCTGGAGGAGCAGGAGAGTCAGGCAATCCCTGGCAAAGGAGGGCGACATGGGCAGCACAAAGGCCCCTTGGCTCTGCCCCATGTGCTGCCAAAAGGTGCCAGCACTGAGAGGGAGAGGCTTGAGGGGAGACCCAGCAGATGTGTGGCAGGGGAAACTCTGGGCTTTTCCTGGGCAGTGCCTGCAGCAGCTGCTCCGGCTGGGGCCTGGGATTGCCCCACTGGCAGTGGGAGCAGCTGCGAGGGGCCGCTCTTGCAGTTGAACTATTGCAGGCAGTGACTCCAGAGGGAGGTGGTAAAGCCGGTGTGGAAAAACCCACATCCCAAAGTGCAGCCAAAGCTATTGATTTCTTACTTTTCCAGTTTTAAGAATCAAGGGCATTATAATCACAATGGCCTTGTATATCCATTTGTATTTTACATGTATATAATTCTAATGGCCACTAGAACCATTTCATACTGCAAGGCCAGGCTGGACAGGCCTTTGAGCAACAGGGTCCAGTGAAAGTGTCCCTGCCCATGGCAGGACGGTTGGAAGTAGATAATCTTTAAGGCCCCTTCCAACCTCAAACATTCTGTGGTTCTGTGGTTGTATGGTTCTGTGGTTCTATGAATCCGGTGTGTTCTTTACCTGTACGTCAGGGTGTCCCTTCAAATAACCGAATGTATGCAAAACACCAAGCTTTGCCCTTAAAAATATCACGTGAAGGCTAGTGATGGCAACATTTGCAGGAAAAGCTCTTGAGATGGCTTCATGAGGTTTAGGTTTCCAAGCAGCTTCCAAGCTTCCTTGTTCCACTGGAGCAGCTCTTTGCCTGTGGCTGGATGGAGAAAGGCAGGAAGAAGAGCAATCAAACCTGTCCTGCTAAGGGATGCAGAAATGAGTCTGGCCAAAGACAGCACTGTCAAAACCTTGTAAGAATTCCCATTAGGGTCACTTGGGTGCCTGCCTTCCTCTCCCCAGCGAGGAAAGCTCGTGTTCACAAGCACAGCTTGGTTGCAAAAGCGTTTGTGCCTTGTGGGAATAGTGTCAGGGTAACGCCGCCCGCGCAGCCTCGGATCCATGGGGCGTCAGCGTGCTCGGAAACCTGGCCCTGTCAAGGGCATTTGCAAAACTTTTTGACTGCTCAGTGAAATCTGGATTTTACTGCTGGCCACTCCGGTGCTTTGTGGCCATGTTAAGGATAAGCTGGTGACAGGGCAGGCTTCCCTGCCACGCTGTTTATTCACACGTGTGCGTGCATCTCTCTCTGCCCAAGTTATGCCAGTGCCAGGTCCATTCAACAGAAGTTGGAAGAAACTTGGAATGGTTTCTCCCAGTGCACACTTCCTACTTCTCCCACCTTCTTTTATCTATAAATTCGAGTGAGCACCTTGTTCTTTTCAGGCAGTTTATTTCCCAGCCAACGTTATGGTTTTCATGATTGTGAGGAGGGAACAAAGCTGCAGTGTTTGTTTGTCTGCTTCCAGATGTGTCCTCTGAGCTTAGTGTGAGTGTCTGCTCTTGGGCTTGCCAGCTGCAGGGTGAGGTGGGGGCCTGACAGGATTCCCATCCGGAGTGGCCCCTGTGTTTCTGTGGCTTGCAGAATGGTTCCCTGCTGGTCCCTTCCCTGGTGTTAAACCGTGGCCTAGAGCTCAGCTGCTGCTTCACCTCTTCCCCCACGGGTCTGTGCTCCTGTTTCATCCCAGGTGCCCTAAGTGGGGTGGTTCACAAGGCTTCACACACAATGCTCCTGTAGCCTCCTCCCCAGTGAGAAATCATTCAGCTCCCTCAGGAGTGTGAGCTGCTGCAAATGAAGGTCACAAATTGAAATGTGAATGTTTTCAGTCCTGTTTCTGCCTGTTGGAGATTTTATGCTTCTGCTGAGGGGGGATCTTGTTACCTTTTAATCCAGAGCTGTCTTTTTAGGGCTTTTTGGTCTCCTTTTCTTTCCTTCCCCTTTCCACAAGTGCTGCCATTCACGTGAGGCCCATTTGGTTGTCCAAAGGCAGGGTTCTGAGGGCACATTTATTCTTCAAATTGAACCAAATATCTTGGAGCCTGTAGAAGTGGCCTGGTTTGTCATGCTTCTGGCCAAATGTGGAGCTAAGAGCTGAGCTGAAATGCAGCATCACCACTGGGGGAAGGGGAAAAGGGATCTCTTGGTTCTCCCATTCTCAGCTACGTGTAATCCCCGTGTTTGGATCGTTTCTGTTTAGGAGCACTGCAGTGACTCCCAGTCGGGCACTCCAGGCTCGGGGTGTAGCAAGTCCCTGGAGCTCTTGAGCCCTGCTTTAGGCCTGAACTCGTGCAGATGCTGAATATCTGTTTGTTCTCCTCCAGAGAAGCTGACTCACACTGAGGCTTCGTAATGGAACCTACGGACAACCAGAGCAGCGACAATAGGTAGGAATGAATGTGATGTAATCTTGGCTTCCCAGGTGCTGTGATGAATGTTGAGATGGTTTAAGAAAAGAATCCCCCTCCAATGCAAGGATCCTAATCCCTGAGTGGGAGAAGTAAAGTAAGGATTGTCGTGTCAGTGAGAGTGGCTTCAGAGCCCAGTGGTGTTTTCAGAGCTTCTGTTACAGAGCCGGGCCTGGATGATGTCGTGGGTCAGGGCAGGTTCTGGGCTGAACTTTCTGAGCCCAATCTCTTATTACTGGGGCCAGGGCACTCCCTTCTGCAGTTTGGGATGCTTTGGGCCTAGGAGTCTGTTCCTGTTTCAGTCTGTAGCAAAGCAGGAGCTGTGGTTTTTTGGGGTGGGGGTGATTTGTGCAAGTTTTCCCATCTTGTGGAACATGTTTGAAGGTGAGGAGGACTGAGCTGATGTTTCAGGGCAGACATTCAGTTCCATCTGCCTCTTGGAACAGTCGGGGTGTTTGGGTTTTCCTGGTGACACATCAAGTGCAGACCAGCTGCAGCAAGTACAGCACCATTTGTAACTCTCCAGTTCTGAGCTGTTTTCCCCCTGGAGATGGAGGGGGTGGGACTGTGGAGTTCCCCTGCTCCAAGGCTCCCAGGTGCTGGATATGTTGGTGCTAAGCCTGGAGGTGCAGTTCCCAAAGCTTCCAGAGTTCCCTGGCCTTAGGGGAACTGTGCAGGGTTCTGAGGGACAGCAGAGCTCAGGTTTGCCAGGGCTCTGAAGAGCATCTTGACAAACAGCTTCAATGGCCAGGGCACAGATAGGCAGCAATGGTGTCTCCAGGGCTGTGGAGACTGGGAGACCTACAGGCTCATCTGAAAACATTGGGCATTTCAGCAGACAGGAGACTCTTCTACTCTGAAGTAGGAATGCCATCTAGTGCAAAAACCTGATGGATGATAAATAACAGCCCCTCAGTCTGAGATGAGGCAGCTGTGCCTCTGCTCTAGGGGTGATTAAACTTTGAGGAGCTGCTTATGGGTGTGGTATTTGGGAAAGTGTCACTGCTGGGGCAGACTAGGCTCTCCCCCTGCAGCCTGGGGCACTTGGGGGTGGGATGGGCAAAGAAGAATCTGGGAATTGTATGTATAGAGTAGACTGTGCAGTAGAGTAGAAATAGATAATTGCATGCATTATGGCTGCTTGCTTTTCCTTCCTCAATGTCCATGAATGTCAGAGCCAGAGTTTCCCTCATTTTGCAGCAGTCTTTCACAGACCAGGGACAGTTTAAAGGATCCGGTTTCCCACGATGGGACACAGCTTTATCGGTGTTTTGGTGTGGGGCTGGTGGAATTGAGTACATGCATATGTGGCTGAGGAGGAACAGGGGATTTGACCCGGTGTTTTCTGAATGTCTGAGATCTCCTTTCTAATTTTGTTTGGTGGGGTGGCTTTAAATGCAGCTGCATGATTTTCCAGGTACGCAGCTTTCCAAATATCCGTTTAAAGTAGAGATAGAATTTGCAAGGCCGTTTCTAAAGTGGACAAAGTTCAATGTTTGAAAGGGGCAAGGCCTTCAAAACAGAGGATTCTCTTTGACTCTCGGGGGAGAGTGGGGTGGGAAGTCAGAAGGAGAACAAGAATGGCATTTTCTCCCATTGATGGGTGCAAGTGGATTTGCCAGCTCATGTGCTGATTGCCCCCAGGGACTGCTTCTCCATTGGTTTCACAATGAAATGGGGGACAGTTTTTCCTTTCCCACCCTTCTTGATGGCTGGGATCAGGAGCAGCAATCCCCGAGAAGGATGTGTGCTGTACCTTGAGTGTCTCATTGCTCTGGGGCACAGCACACGCTGGACAGAACTGATCTGTGCACTGGCACCATCCCGTGGATTTCAGCATTGCTGTGCTGCTGGACCTGTGCCCTTGTGTGAAAGGCCCAGTTTGTGCATGGAGTATAAACAGGGCTTCAAGTGTTAACTCTCCTTTCTCTGTCTCTTTCTGAAAGCTGGTTCAGCAACAGAGACTTGCTCCGCATTCTGGAGCGAGACAGGCGGAGGAGGCAGGCGGCTCCAGAGGAGAAAGATCTGTTCTCGGAGGAGACTCCCCTCTTTGCCAAACCCTACAAGGTAATGGGAGTGGGCTGCAGGCTGGAAGGAGGGGAGGAAGGAGGCTTGGGGTGGGAGAGGAGAGCTGTGTCTTCTGCATGGGCTGTAGCAGAGTTGAGCCTGAGCCCTGCAAACACAGCATCTTCCCATCTGCTCCACTGAGCTTGCCTGACTTCCCTTGTGGGGATGGATGGCAATTCCATGAAGCTCCTGAGGAATGTCTCTTGCTGAGCTGGATGTCTTGCTTGGAGTGTTTTTGACATTTCCCCCTCTGCTGTTCTGTTGCAGACTGATAAAGAAGATGAGCTGTCAAGGCACATTAAGAAAGTGCTGGGCGATGAGGACTCCATGGCGCTCCTGAGCCACGAGTCCCCTCTGAATCCCATATGGATTCCAAGAAAGTCCAAGTCCAAGTCTCGGACCTGCAGGCATAGGCGGCCCTCCAGGAAGACAAACCCGTATGAGGACATCTGGAGAGGATCCTCACCAGAATCACCAGACCTCAGGAAGACAAACCCGTATGAGGACATCTGGAGAGGATCCTCACCAGAATCACCAGACCTCACACGTAACCCAGAGGTGAACTATGCTGACAGCAATGAAGGTCCCTCAAAGTGGAAGGCAGAATCTAAAATGACACAACCCCAAATCCCTCCTGAGCCTGTCAAGGTGAGTGCAGTTGTTGGGGGCTCTGTTGTTGGCAGTCCCTCAAGGCCAAGGGCCCAGCACATGGGCCCTGCCTGGCTCGGGGCTCAGCCTCCCCAGAGCTCAAAGGCACTTGGTTCCCAGGTGCGTGTTGGGCTTTTGGCAGGCTCATCCTTCAGCCCTGGGATATTGCTGTGCCCTGTGGAATGTAGGAGCCCACGGTGCTGAGCCACGGCAGCTGGGCCAGGAGAGGCACGGAGATGACTTTCAAACTGTGTTTGGCCTTTGGAAGGAGAAGGAAGGGCTGGAGGCTGCAGTCAGCTTTTCCTGGAAAAGGGTGCTGATCAGCTGCAAAGGACTGTAGGCAGTATCTTGTGGAAAAGGAGAGGAAGCTGAGAGAAGTAGTGGAGTGCAAAATTCCATAAAGGGAGCAGACTGCCCAAACATACTTATATAATAATAATAACAATAATGATAAGTAATAGCAGTAGCAGTAGTAGGAGCAGTAGTAGTTTAAGAAAGGAAATGGCATTCTGTGACTGCCAGGTTCTAAAGGGAACACAGACATTTTTCTCAAAGGGAGAGGCAGTGACTGTTGGGATTTCAGCTGGTTTTCTACCTGGTCTCCATTAGTAACCCCCTTTCAGATGGGCATTTTAATCCTAACTAGCATTTTATTATTAATGGACTTGCATGACACTTCTAGAGCTGGTGGTAAGCCAGTGCTGGCTGAGTGCATGTCAATTAGTAAAAATCCCAAACAAACTCCTTCTGCCTCCCTCGTTCTTGTTTCAGGAAAAGAAGCCCATTGAGGTGCCATCCACTGAAAAAACTTTGAAGGTTGGTGCTCTTCAATAATAGATCTCTGGTTTTGCTGATGTTTTGCATACATTAAGGAACTGGGTGGGGAAAAAATACATTGCTCAGCTCCTGTTCATTCAGCAGACGTTGCCCTCACTGAAAGTGCTTTTTGGGGTGGGCTGAGGAGAAGTAGAGATAAAAGCTGGAGATGTAAGATCAGCCTTCCTCTCAGTCTGTGAGTGTAGCACTCTCTAGTGCAGTTCAAGAGCCAGACTGACAACTCATCCCAGGCAGCCAGAGCTGCTCCTCCCTCAAGCTGGGGGTTGCCTTTCCCGAGCGCCTCTTGTCCAAAGGCTCTGGACCTGCTGCCTCGTGTCTGGGCTTCCAACTTTCCATTGCCAACCAAGGGAAACCAGCCCCATGCTTCCAGCGCAGGCTGTTACTGAGAACCAGATCCCCTGGTGATTCTGAGTGTTTGTGAGTGGGCCAATGTGGCAGCAAACTTCTCTTTCCCCTTTTCCATTGCTTTCAGTAGGCTCTGTGTTTGTAGAGCTGTAACATGTTTGAGCCAGAGGAGGCGGATGAATGAAAATGCCTCAGTGACTCACACTTCTGTCACAGTTGTGATCTCCAAATGTGATGCTTTTCATGAACATTTGAAGCATGTCCTCCTCTGTGTGGAAGCAGAAACCCCATTTTACCTTTATTGTCAGCAAAAGCAAGATGTGAGTGTGTTAGGCAGAAGTGTGAGTGAGGAGAGAGCTGCCGACCGAGTCGGGTTTAGGTGGTGCATTCGCCAGGCACACAGACACGCCTGTAAATCATCCCCCCTTGTTGCACTGTGCTGGGTTCCCTGAGCTAACCTTGCCTCTTCCTCTTGTCTCTGTTTTTGTGAACAAAACAGGTTGTGGAAAAGCCATCTTCTTCACTTGCTGCTCCAAGGTACAGTTGTGTTCCCAAACTTCCCTCCAGACCAAACAAGGGGGAAGAACAAAACTACTTTTCATATGAGGGGCAGATGGGAAGGGGCTCCTGGTTTCTCTTGTAGCTGCAGGCTTGGGTTTGTGGCTGCCTGGGGCAGCTGTTGAAAATTGGTTTCAGTTTTGTGGGGTTTTCAGGCAAGCTCCAATTAGAAATGAATGATGCAGGCATGCTGGAGTCTGCCCTGAAGCAGACTGGTGTTTCCCCACCTGTTCCCTTCTCTTCTCCTCCTCCCCTCCACCAGTGTGTCTGTAGATCCTACATTTTTGGCTTGACCAAGGAACTCAGATGAAGAAGTGAAAGCTTAAGGGAAAGAGTAAAAAAAGCCAAGGATCCATCCTGAAATTTGTTAGCCTTTATTGGAAATTGTTCTGTTGAGGGTTGGGGCTTTCAGAAAGGCACTGGCCATTTTTGGTGTTCTGGGGTTTTTTTACCTTTAGTTTGCCGAATGCAGCTTCACAATGTAGCCATGAGGTCCTGCTCACATATTTGTCTGGCTGGGTGTGAGCTGAAGCTTTGAT
>VXAZ01007864.1:6768-34053 GCA_013399875.1 Gymnorhina tibicen
AGAAAAAATGGGTGCTGACTGAAGATTTTCCTAGTTACTGCTTCAGAATATTATTAAACAAGAGAATCCTTTTTGACAACCAAGGTAAATTCCATCTGCTTAAGCCACCTTATCTTGTATTCATTCCATTTTGTGCAGTAGAAATGAAAAAAAAGAATGCAGGGACAAAGGCTTATAAACAAAGTTGAACCTAAAGTTAAGGCAAAGATTCTGTGGTACTTAAATTGTCTTTCAAGTACATGATATAGTGTACAGAGCAAGAAAAGAATAGTGGACTGGTTTATCTGAGAGAGTCTTAAGCAAATCAACTAGTACTATGTGTCCTCCCTTATGTGAGACTTCACAGGCTACTGAAATTGACACAGTAGACTTGCCACTATTTTCCACAGAGTGGGTATTACACCTGGAGGTACTGTGTTCATGTTGCAGGAGTTCAGATGTTTCTATGTCTTCGGCTGTTATAAATATGTGCTGTATTTTGCATTACTTCAGGCTGAAGCTGATTGTTTTGTTCTTCCACAATAAAATCACAAAAAATGAATGATTCTCAGTGGGAAAGAATTAATAATTAATGACAAATAAAAATGATGTTCTTTTGTCTTTGTTTTAGTGGTATACTGAAATGGAACAATGAAAAAGTATTTTTATAGTAGTTCATTCACTTTGTTAAAAAAAAATTTGACTAATTCTTTCTAATGTAGCAACCTAATACTTGAAAATTTGAAATATTCTGGCATCTGGCCTACTGATGTCTTGTAATCAGTTCTAGAAAGACAGTGAAATGCTAGCATTCGCAGGGATCATTATTACATGATTAAAGAGTTACATATCTCAAAACTCACTTCTGATGATTTCATAATTTCAGGAGTATTTACATTTTGTGATGAGACACTATCAAAAAATTTTTTATAAGTTTTGAAATAAAGTCAAAACAAAGATATCTCAGAAACTTTAAGCTGCAAAATTTCTGATGCTTTTTAAAAATACTGCATTATTTTTTTAGTATGGTGCTGTCTAACTTCTTATTAGTGGCAGGTGAAAATTTTTCCAAAAGTTACAGTAAAAAAAAAAAGCACTTGCAATAGTGTAATAAAAAAAGGAGAGTGTGGTGGAAAGAAGTTTTGAAATGTGAAACATTTTTGGGAGCTTGTCAAATTGCCTTTTTATTGTAAGAAATTAAAATTGCAGTGAGGAAGAAAATGTTTTTAGATTTTAAGAACTGGGAAAGTACTAATATGTTAGTTGATGTTTCTAAGGGTTTTATTCTGTAGCCATAAACAGCATTGAAATGCTACCCAACATATTTATAGTAAATAAGACAGTAAAAAATAAATATAAACACATACACAAATAAATTAGCATTTTTATGATCAAAAAATACTAATAAACACATATCTC
Organism: Gymnorhina tibicen; assembly: GCA_013399875.1. NCBI lineage: Eukaryota > Metazoa > Chordata > Aves > Passeriformes > Artamidae > Gymnorhina > Gymnorhina tibicen. Next base: position 8,167 of record VXAZ01007864.1, read on the forward strand.
AGAGTATTTAAAGTGCCTTTATGAGCTGCAGGTTACTTAGCATTTAGAAACCTGCACACAATGATGCAGTTAGAATATCTTGTAAAGATGAGTATTTCTGATAAAACTCCTTACATGCACACATACTAAATTTTGGTTTTATAGTTCTGAATAAGGATAGGAACATTAACTTTAGGTTTCGTTTCTTAAAACAAAAGTGCAGTGATTTTCACTCACTTCTGAAGAAAAGGAGTTTTGTACTTTAGACCACGGAAAATACTGTTAGAGTTGGAAGGGACCTCTCTCATCCAGCCCAATCCCCCGCCAAGCCAATGCTGAGCTAGAGCAGGTGACAGAGGAACACATCTAGATGGGTTTTGAATGTCTCCAGAGAGGGAGACTCCATGACCTCCCTGGGCAGCCTGTGCCAGTGCTTGTATACCCTCAGTGTAAAGAATTTCTTTCTCGTGTAGGTGTGGAACTTCTTGTGTTTTAGTTTATGGCCGTTGCTCCTCATCCTGTCACTGGGCACCACTGGAAAGAGTCTGGCACCACCCTCTCGGCACCTGCCTTCGAGACATTTCTATGCATTAATGAGATCCCCTCTCAGCCTTCTTGTCTCCAGACTAAACAGGCCCAGCTCCTGCAGTCTCTCCTCATAACAGAGACGCTCCAGACCCCAAATCATCTTTGTGGCCCTTCACTGGATCCCCTCCAGGAGCTCCCTGTCTCTCCTGTACTGAGGAGCCCAGAAATGGACACAGATGCAATACTGTTCTTTTTAAAGTTTGAGAGGTAAAGACCCATGTACTCATAAAAAACAGCCATCAAGAGCATGAAAATATATTCTAAAGGGATTCTTAAAATCATTACCAGCATACAATGCCTAAAGATAACACAGAAAGAAAAAATGGATAAAAATAAACATTATATTAAATGCAAAAGTATGCTAATAGTGCAAAGTCTTTCCTTGTGTGGCTATTTCCAAATGAGATTTATAAAATTAGTTTTTAACTTCTGGTAAATTTCATTTATTTTCTCTGCACTGTCCCTGTAATAGGATTTTCCCTTGTTCTTAACTCATTTCCCATTTGTCTCTTGGCTTCCAGAACTTTATTTTCTCCTTCGAGTGTACAGTTTAGGAATGTAATATGTATGTCAGAGGCTTTGTAATTAAAAAAATCTGCACTCAGTCAGCAGTCTTTTATTTCACCAACATTTAATTGGCCAGCCCAGTGGCATAAAAGAAATGCACTGAAGTACTAATTGACAATCTAGAATTTAGGATAGGTGGCAGAATCCCACAGTGTGTAACTCTGTCCTTACAAGGCATCCATCACTGTTTTTCATGGGCAAATGAAGGGTATAGCACTTTCCTAAAAAGTTTTACACACATTGAGGTTTGTAGAGTGTAGGAGTATACCTACTCAAAAGTAAGAGTTGTTGGGGCTATTTCTAAATATTTTCATTTTATTATAATTGCTTGTAATTGGTCTTTACTTCGGAAATAAATTCCTATGCAGCATCTATTTACAAAAGATTTTAAAATTCCATATAGTATTAGCTTCTAAATCTAGACTAACCAGTTAGTAGATTTGACTTGAAAAGTTGCAATTGATTAAAGTTGCAGTGAATTCAGTCAGCTGTTTTACTTCTGACTGCAGTCCAAAATTATTTTATGTTACTATATTTATTTATATTTATTCTCCCTTAAAAATGCTTAGTATGTAGATGCGTATAGCAGAAATAGCAACTCTCTTATACATTAGTTCTAATGAAATTTCAAAAAGGCCACTGTCATCCAGGATACTTCAAGTCAAATATGGGGTTGACCTATCCAAAAATTGTTCTGCCCTTAAATAATAAGCACAGTTTAAACCTTCTCAGGCAAAACATTATCAAAAGTATGTTAAAGTAGATCTGATGGTTTTTGCAGTGTCGCCAAATATATCTGTGACGCTGGAAGGTTAGATTGGAAATTATTTGCTGCAAATATGAAACTTCATATCCTGACTTACTTATTCACATCTCAGTGTCTCTTTTTAAGAAGCAATTTTTTTTTTTAATGATTATTGCTGTTTATGGCTGTGTTACTTTTCTTTCTTTCAAAACCTTAAAGGACTTAGTCCTTAAAGTCTTTCTCCTGAAATCTGTCAGCACTGGATCAATTTGATGTGCTAGTTTATTTAAATAAAAATCAAAATATAAAAGCCTAGTGCAAAGATAATTTTTTCTCTTTATTTTCCTCTGAAATGTTCATTTCAATCACACTAAATGAGAGTAATGCAAAAAATTACTCACATGTAAATGCTAAACAGTACACTAACAACTTCTTTGTTTTCAGAGGAGAGGTTGATTCTCCAAAAACAGCAACAACATCTATCAGAAGAATTCACCTAAGCCTGTAAAAATTTTGTTATCTTCATAAAATTGTCAGATCATTTACAGTGCCATGCAGAAACATATAAGTGCTTCTTTTTAAATTTAAATCCTCAGGAGCATTTAAAGTCATATAGTTATAGTTCTACTTTTGCTTTTAGTTTTGGATGATACCAAATCAAATTTTTTAATTTATTTAATAACAGATGGAGGTTTCATGCTTTAGGAAAGGAAAGGCTGAGACAGTGAAGAAACCCTCCTCATTCTGAAGGAATGAGGGCCAGTGAGAGAGCTTATTGCTCTTGGGAACATTTAGAAAAATAAGAGCCAGACTCATCCTGGTGTGCACAGAGGTTAAAAGACAGGCTGGAACAAGGGAAATTCCATTTTGATATCAGAAATGTTTCACACTGATGATACTGAAGCCCCCAAAGGGGATTGCCAGAGAGACTGGGATTCCCACTCCTGTGAGATACTGAAAGACGGTCAGCCAGATGAAGGCCATGATATAAATTGTCCCTCCTTCTCATAGGTAGGTGGATGGTGTGATCAGAGTCCTTTCCTACTTAAACTGCTAATTCTAGAAACAATATATATGCTTAATTTCCTGAAATCTGACTTTCTCTGACTCTCACTCATTTTCAGGTGAGTATCATATTGATCTAACACTATTTCCTCACACTATTTGGCTTAATAAAGTCAATGTTTGGAACAGCTTTCACAAGAATAGGTACCAGCAAATTTTCCTTTGATTTTTTGCAGGGTAAAGAACCAGAGATATTTCCTCAAAATACATGTTGTTCTAGGGATTCCACTTAAATCCCACATGCAAGTGAAAATAGAAAGTAATTAGCATATGTTTTTCTACGCATCCAACTCCCCAAAATGATATCCTTCCCAAAAGAGCTGTAGACAATAATTAGCTATCTAGAATCTCATCAATTTGTATACTAGTGGTTTGAAAAAGTTAACTTCCGTTTGCGCTTTAGAACTTAAGTGGAGATTTGATTTAGCAGTGACGTCTTTGGCACAAGTGCCTTGATATTTACTCACAATTACTATACCTTGACATGAATGCAGTTCAAATGCAAGTATGTATCAAAAGATTAAAAGCAGTAGTATCCGAAATCCCAGGAGACGGGTACTTTTTTAAAAGCATATGTATACTTAAGTCATGATTTTCCATAGTTTCTTAGAAAAGTCCTGTAGCTGAGCTATGATGATGACAAAAGATCTCTCTGGGTCAAACATGAGAGAAATTCATTTAGCACTAGTGAACCTGGTAAACTTTGAATAAAATAAGGACTTCATTCCTATTGTTTCCAGTGATCTCAGCTTTTGTGGGAAAATCATACATATGCAAAACCCCATAGAGTTCTGTCATAACATGTCATCTATGCTAGTGCCTAGATGTGTTACTCTAGAAGTCATGCTATAGACAGTATATTCTCTCCAAGCTTCTCTTGCTAAGAAATACCCATTGACAGAAAATCCACTGAAAGTGGCTGTAATGAGACATTGTAGTAGAGCTTTCTGCCCCCTTGGTGCTCACTGAATGGCAATGGACAGGAGCTAAAACACAGTGAGTTTGTGAAAAGCCTTGATCAAGTTACACAGCTTGCAGTCTTTGAAACAGCTTCTGAGCAGCAGTTTATGAGTATGCATTGGAACAAAGAAATTTTTGTCAAAAGGATGTCATCAGGCACTCAAGCTAGGAGATGGAACTTTGTTCATATTTTTGCTCTTGATTCTGAAAATCCTTAATTCCAAATTCAAATGTGCATTTTGTAGCAAGGACCTTCCTCCTTTCAATGCTGAAAATCTCCCATGAACTACCTCTTGGTCTGGGCTTTCTGTAGTCATTGCTGTAATCACATTGCCTGTAAGTCAGCTGGTATGCTGGATATCATCTCAAAGGGGTAAGAAAAAACCACCCAAATATAGGTCAATTCTCAATGGCATAGTACAGTAACTTCCTTTTGTCATTTTTAAAGATAAAAGACACTATTTTGTGTTTTAATGCAGCATGATTCTTCTTTCAGATTCCAGTGCAGCAGCTACCTTTTCTGCTTTCTCATACACTGAAAATTAACCCAAAACTAACGGTCTGCTTCTAAACCCATGCTATTCAAGTTTATCCCTGAGGAAAAAAATAAATTTATTGCATCCACTCAAACCATTATCAATTCTCATCAATTATAACATGAAGATAGGTGTCTTACACTCTAATAACAATTTCTTAGCCTTTAAAATTAAATTCTGCTTTTACCTTTATGCTCCAAACCAGTTCCCTGCTCTGTAATAAATTATATTTGATTTTTTTAAAATAAATCATCTTATCTTTTCTCTAGAAAAATCATAATACATTCGTTTTCCACAATCATTAACCTCACTTAATGTATTGTTAGCAACAATTTCACCCAGTCATAGTAAGCAATCCAAAAATATATGAATTGCATAGTAATAGTGGTTTATTTACTATTAGGGGAGAAGGTATTTTTCTAAATGGAGAAGATATTTTTGTGTGTTTTACATTGGCTTTGGAGTCTTTGGTATTGCAGCAAGGACATGCAGTTGGGTGGCCTGAAGTAGCAGCCAACTTCTCACACCTTCAGAATCCTAAATGCAATGCTGCTTACATAGGAAAGACTACTCATACAGACTAAAATGTTGTGCTTGTCATTTTGCTCAAGTACTAACTCCCCTTTGCTTGGAGAGCAAGTTCCCAGCTCACGTGTCAAATTATACATTTGCCCTTTAATATTAAGCCAAGCCAAAGTTTTTGGTCTGCTCTTTCTTGCACATGTAGTTTTCATATCAAATAACTCATGTTGCCTTTCTCCTGGCACATTATCATTGTTGTGCTACTGCTATTTATCAACTTCATGCCATGATAGTTCTTCATCCCCCACAAATTTCAGATTTTCTTCTGTTACTTGGCTTCTTTTGAGTTACCTCTTGATTCAGAAGTCTTAGCAGCCTTTGTTTTCTTCTATGCATGTAAGTTTTTTCTTTCATGGTGTGGTTAGCCTTTAATATTTAATCTCATAATTCCTTCTATAACAAGGGGTAATTTGAAACAGAAGAATGAGTGTCTGCTACTTTTCATGGGGTAAAGAATCACCATGACAGCTCTCCCACACAGCTCCTCTTTAAGCTCTCTGGTTTAAGCTGAATTTATAGATACAGACAATTCATCACCATTTTTTCTGGGTCCTCACATACTGCCAGTAGATAAATGGAGCATGTTAGGGAGCTTGGAGAAAATACCATGAAGTTTAATGGCTAAGATTATTTGATCAGCTCAATTAGTCTGTAATTACTAAAGTGAAAACCAACATGTGATGATGATAGTGATACAGTTATTGAATGACACTGTTGTGTGATTTTCCTGGTTTAAAATCAGCCAGAAACTAAACCCTATGGGTTGCTTGCTCACTCCTCCACAGTGGGATAGGAGAGAATTAGGGAAGAATAAAAGTGAGAAAACCCTTGGGTTGAGATAAATGCAGTTTAGTATGTAAAGCAAAAGCACACACACAAGCAAAAGAAAACCAGGAATTCTTTCACCACTTCCCAAGGACAAACAAGTGTTCAGCCATCCCCTTGAAAGCAAGGCTGCACATGAGTCATGGTTCATGGGGAAGACAAATGCCATAGCTCTGAGCAGTCCCATCTTCTTCTTTCCTCAGTTTTATATACTGAGCATGTTACCTTATGGAATATCCCTCTGGCTAGTTTGGACCAGCTGTCCTTCCTGTGTCTCCTCACAGCTTCTTGTGTACTTCCTGCTGACTCAGTGGCAGGGCAGTATGAGTAGGACAGTCCTTGGTCATGTGTAAGCCCTGCTCAAAAATAACAGAAACATCTCTAGATTTTCAACACCATTCAGCAAAAATCCAAAACCTAGTAGCTACAGTGAAGAAAATTAACTCTACTTAAGCCAAAACTAGCACAGTGATAATATTAGTATCAGCATACATCTTACTGTCACAGTGCCCAATAAAAATAATGTCATTCATCAGGAAAGAAAAGATCTTCAAATGCTGATGTGATAAATTCTGTCACCAGGTTTGACTATAATTATATTCTGCTTCTGAAGACTATTTTTGCACATAATCCTTCCAAACAGATTTTTTTTTTCTCTTTGACTGTTTTAGAATGCTGTTGTAGCTTTTTATCTCTTAATAAACAACACAAGAACTATATTCCCCCTTCAGGATTTGAGAGGAAAGAGGAAAACAAATGTTTTGAACCATGGGACCTTAAGCTGAACAATTTCTTTCTGCCCCGTTCTCCCCTGACATCAGTGTAAAAACCAATGTTATCTTTGTTTTAAAATATAACTTGGTTTTACAAAAAGTCTCAAAATGGCATTTATATATTATGTATTGTGTACCATGAAACTCAATTTTGATCTCCCAGATCTATTGTATTAAATGTGACGTGTTAAAAACAGAATCTTAGCTTCACACTGTACCAAACAACAACTTCCTTTTATCTGTGTATATAATTGTGTCTATTCTCTAGCTGAAGATACTGAAATACTAACACAGTTCATAAAAAATGTCAATAAAATTTTTTTATTTTTTCAATAGAAAATTTTCAATGTGGAAGAAGAATACAGAGAATAGGAGAAAGGGGCATTGAAGGTGAGGTCTTCAGTGGTATAAAAACACTTTAGAAAGAATAATTTAAAGGATTAAGCCCAAAAGGAAAAAAAAAGAATGACCAAGGTTAGAGAAATAAAACAAATGCTGGAGCAATATATTGGGAGAGAAGGGTAAAATTTTGATAAAAATGATGCAAGCTTTGCTGACAAATTCAGGCTGAAATTCTGTCTTGAGGTAAAAGTCTGTGCCAGATAGAGGTCTGAGCAGAAGATGAGAGTCTTTCTTTTCCTTTGATTATCCTTTAAAGTCTGGCAAGGATAGCTTCTAGAAGGTTAATCCTCCCGGACAGAGATGAGAGAATAAACTGAAGATGGACTGAGATGAACAAACCAAATCTGGGACAAAGCAACTGCAAGACCATGCATGCATTTTAGGACTGCACGTTGTAACATACCTTCAGTAGGATTTTGAACATTGCTATCCTTGCATTGTCTGTTGACAGAGTAGATAAACCCAGGTAAGGATTTGTGGCCATGGTGAGATAAAACAGTGCAGAGTAGAAGATGAAGAGGTAGGGGAGGGGCGAGGGTTTGTGCTCTTTCTCCTGACCCTCTAATGAAATATTTCCCTGATAGAGGTAAGAAACAGCCTTTAAGGCTGTGTGGTGTCTTTTGGTTGCTGCAAACTACCTCATAAACTTCAGATTCATCTGAAAACTTAGGAGTCTTTCTCCTCTCTCCTGTTATATTCTTTTCTTCACACACTACAGCAAAGTTTTCAGTGCCAAAGAAAAGTCATAGAAACCATCCAAATTGTCCAATGTCCAGCACGGTTTTCACCCATTCTATCATAGACATATCTCTTCAAATTCACTGTTGTACCAGTATGAACAACGTCCTTAATGAACACTTCCTAAACCGTACCACTGATTACAATAGCAAAAATTATTTCAATTATAAATATTTTATTTTTTAAAAAATAGGTTTTCAATTATCTTTCTTTTTATCTCCTTCTTCGTCATGTAAGATCTCTCAATGAAGATATTTTGCAATAATAGAATCAATGCATACTGAATTCCCACTTTTCAATATTTATATCTTACTTTGTCTTTAATAATTACTTCATTTTCTCACATTTAAATTTGATTGCCTAGGAGACATTTAACACAGATTTAAGCATTCTTCATATACAAATTCATCATCTAGCTATTTAAATCTCAACTTGAAGGTGCTTCAGTAAACAGATTTCCTTACGTGATTTTTTGTTCACAAAAATGCAAGCTCCTAAAATTTGTCTGGTTTTGGTTTTAATCAACAAAATATATCGTTTCATTAACACTTTAAAAAACAAAACAACAAAACCCAAATCAACCACATTAAAAAAACAAGCTAACAAATAAACCCCCAAAACCTAGATAAAAAAAAAGTCTCTGGCTGTCAAAATATAGTAGGGAGTTTACATGTCACCTTAGATTCGCAATTCCAAGGGAAAAGAAAAATTTACATATTGTGTAACTGGATCTGATTTCTTAAAAGTCTGGATTAGGCAAATGACCTAGTAATCTGTCTCACAGAAAGAAAATATTCTGTCTGCTTGCTTGGGCATTTGCTTTGGTGGGTGGAGGGACATGAGAGTGGGTGTCAGAATTCAACATCCATTTTTAACCTATACTGTGGAGTGATGTGAAAAGCACAGGACATTCTTTTGAAAAGCAAGTTGTGCGTATAACTTCCATAAGACTTTTGATGAAACCCCCACAGATAAAGAAAAAACCATGCATGGCCCTGAAAAGGCAGATAATTTTGCTGAACTACCCAATAAAAAAGAAAAACAGCCAAGCAATCAAACAAAAAACCCCTTAAATAAAATGGATATTCAGTGACAAAAACAAAGTTATTTTTTTAGAAGTGTTACAATTTTTTATAAGGCAAATGCCTTATTTGACATATTTCTGAAAGAGCACTACCTCAGATTCCAAAAGTCAACTACTAGCAGAATAATAAAATCTGCAATTAAAATAGATTGGTAGAATGGGGATGGAGAACACAAATACAATATTTAAAGTCTAACACACATATAGTCTTTGGAGTTAAAATAATTGGTATGCATATTGAAATTAACCTAAATTAAGAACAAGTAAAATAAAATTAAGTAATTTCGGGCTATACCACTCAATTTGTCACTACACTAAGTAACATGTATGTTCTCACAAGACTGTCTTCTAAGAACATATGGCTTAAAAATAATTAGGGATACAGAAATACAAGAATGAATTACATTTACCTTTTAACTTTGTACAATAAAGACAGTAAAGATGCCAAAATTAAGACTGCAGATGCCCACATGCTGTATGCAAGTACCTACCTAGATTTCTTGTATTCTCTCAAAATTATTTGCAATCAGTCAGAAAAATTCAAAACCAGGAGTGTAAGTACTGAAGTCAGATAAATATGTTGACCATAAATGCTGTGTTTCCTTTCAAAACCATGCTGTAACTGTATTATGGCCTACATAAAATATGATGGGACACAGTAATATACAAATAAAGGTAAAAAAGGGCAGTAAGTTTGAAATAGAACCCATACAAAGGGATGAAAATTTAAATACTTATAAGTGGTGATTCTGCCTAAGAATATTAAAATTATTTAGCTAGTATAAAGCACTGATTTTCTTAATATATATGGATGCCAATAATACACAGAAATAGAGAAATAGATGAACAAATTACGTGTAGTTTCTTAATTTATTTCACCTCAGTCTTTTTGCAAGATGTTTACATTCATTACAATATTCAAACCCACTCATTATTTCAAGTAATCTGTGAATGTACCTATAAAGATATTTCTGCTTGGTGTCAAGATGTGCTGCTGGGTGAAAAATGATTTGGAAAATGGATCATAGTTTCAAATATATTATAAGAACAGAAAGCTTTGTAGCTTTGATCTTTAGAATAGTCTATGGGTTTATGTAAAAACCCCCACATGATAATCTGACAGACACCGGGAAATAAAGGATAAGCATGTTAGTATTACAGTATTTGAAAAAATATTTTTGCTTATTTTTGTCTTACAAGCTCTTTTATCACTGTTCTGAAAAATCTTGTCCTGGTCTCATCAGACATCCTTCTTTTTTACATGATCAAATATATAAATATATCACATATATTCAATATTAAATGATAGAGAAAAATAGAACATGTATCATATATTTTTTTTTTTTGAGTGTATCACAAACTCCTGTTTGTTATTACAACATTCTCAATCAAATCTTTTTTTAGAGTATATCACAAATTCCCGTTTTGCATTGGTTAATTTATTCACCATGTGTTGAAGACTATGTAGAAGAAGAAGAAGGAGGTAGGTTTAAAAGACTTTTCAAAAAGAGAGACTTTGCTTTCTGCAAATTGTCAAATGCTTGTCCTAAAAGACAAGGATAACAGTTTTTTGCTGTTGTTTGGATTTTACCTTTTTCACAAGGCCTTTTGAATGTTTACAGGTTATTTGTTTGATTCTGGTGATGTATGTCTGGATTGGGTTGTTTAGCTGGTTGGTTTCTTTTGTTTTCAGTCTTAGACCGCAGCTGTTAAATTGAAAGAATCAAAGCAATTTACAGGTATACCACATCTGAAATAGAGAATTCTAGGTAACCGACTTTTATAGAAATTCCTTTAAAGAGGAGAGATTAAACAAGAAAATGGGTAAAATGAAGAGGGAAGCATACTCCTTGGTATTGCCTTAGGCAATGCCTCAATTCACACTACGTTTGCAAACCCTTTGCTATCTGTCAGAAAGTCTGTATTACACAGTGGTCCCCTAAATCTTCAGGTGATTCTCCCACTGATACACCTTCCCTCCCTGCCCCTCACAAACCCTCTCTTCTCACCTCAAAATAAAAAGATAAATCTGACTTACTCCTGTGCAGACAAGGACAGGAGACAGTCTCAAACTCAAAACTTTCAGATACGCATGGTAAGAGATGACATAAGACTCTCAAAGCATATGAAAGGGTTGTGTAGGTCACTACTTCAACCCATTGCTGACAGTAGGCCTCATGAATCCCTTCTATGTGCAAAGTGGCCATGAGCCTGCTAGTGGGCTGGACACAAGGTGGTCAGGGACTCCAGCCTCTTCCATGGGAAAGTCACCTCCATCAAGGTTAGCAGAAGGGTCCTATGCCTCAAGAAATGGATGGGCAGAGGGGGCCGCTATGTGAGTAACCACACCCTGAAAGCAGGAGAACTGAAAATCACACCTCTTCCCCATCTTGGGTTGAAAGGAGGATTTATGCATAACCACAATAAGTTTTTCTTCATATCCTGGAACATCTAATTTTGAAATGTTGAATATGTTCAGAAGAGAACATATGGATATACCCAAACACACGAACACAAAGGAGTACTTGGTCCACAGGAATGCTTGTGGAAGTCAGATTAATATGACATCCTAGGCACTCATATCTCAGGACATTTGAGGCATCATTTTCCTTATAATTTGTCATGGTGGTTTTTTCCATTCTAAAGGATGGTAGAGTGACTGAGTTCTGACAGGTACCTTTGGAGACCACCTAGGCCAGCTCCCTGCTCAGATCAGGGTTGGTCAGATAAGTTTTCTCCAAATTTTATCCTGTCCAGTTTGAGTATTTCCAGGGATGGAGGTGCCACACTATCCCTGGAAAAACTATGGTAAACACAGAATCACAGAATAATAGAATCATTAAGGTTGGAAAAGACCTCTGAGATCATCAAGCCCAATATTTGTCCAAACAGAACCATACCAATTAAACTACAGCTCTAGGTGCCACATCTAGTAATTTCTTGAACACTTCCACTGGCGGTGACTCCACCACCTCCCTAAACAGTCCTTTACTGCACCTGAAAACTCTTCCTATGAAGAAATTCTTCCTGATGTCCAACCTGAACCTGCCCTGGCTTGAGGCCATTTCCTCTGGTCCTTTCACTAGTTGTCTGGGAGAAGAGGCCAACCCCCACCTTGCTGCAACCACCTTTTAAGTAGTTGTTGAGTGTGATAAAGTCACCCCCTGAGCCTTCTCCAGGCGAGACCATCCCAATTCCCACAGCTTCTCCTTGTATGACTTACTCTTTAGACCCTTCACCAGCTTCACCTGGCACCTCCCTGGTTAGCCAGGACTGATGACAAATGATGGAGAGTGGCTTGGTGAGGTCTTACACCAGCTCCTTCAGTACACTTGGGTGAGTCCCCTCCAGTGCCATACACAAGTGGCACAGCAGGTCATTAACTACTTCCTCTTGGGCTGCATGGTGTCTATTCTGCCCTCCAGCCCTGCCTAACATGGCTGGCTGCCCTGAGGATAACTGATATTACTGTTAAAGACCGAGACAAAAAACATTAAGTATCTCTGTAATGTTTACACACCCTCACAGTAGAAGCATCTTCTCTACATCCCTGAAGAACGTACTTTTTGTTGTTGATTGGTTGCATACTTTGAGGAACATTGTCCAACCATGGGAATATACAAAATTAAGCATTGCTGAGCATATTCTCTATTGACCTGCATATATGAAGTTACTAACAAAGTTCATAGCAGACGCATGGTGCTAAAATTGAACAAAGTCTAAGACTTTGTTTTGAAAATGAAATGAAATACAGTTTTGGTACTTATTTGCCTAAAAAAAAAGATTTAAAAATTAGGAAGGCTGTTTCCCTCAAAACACTTAAATGCAATATGACTATAACATAATGAGATTATGTTATATAACATATATAACACAATGAGACTATAGCATAATGAGAATATTGCAAACATATTGTCCAGCTAGATGGACCCTTGATCTGACTCCTTGATAGAGATGCTTCAACAAATCTGATTAGACATCTTCTACTTTTCATAAAGATAGGTCAGATTTCAAAGGTAAAAATGCACCTGAAAATGAGGATAAACACCTGTTTGTCTTTTTAAAAGTACTTGGATCAAAACAGTAGTTTGAAAAAATACTGCTTGTAATCTGACTATATTTATATAGCCTTCATGGTGTAAGAAGTCAGAGTAATCTCAGTCAGCCACAAGACAAGAGTCCATTAAGGATATGTTTTGTGATGATGTTGACAGACTGAGAGTGTTTCCCTGCTTCCAGTGTCCTAATACATCACAGCCATCACGGGATGTTAAAGAGCTGGACTACTATAAGTCATGGCTTCTGCAGGAAGGAAATCCATGTGCTTCAGTCCTTATGTAATAAAGCCCAAGACTCCCTGAGAGAATATCACCTGGACATGTCAGATAAGTTCTGCAAGTAAATAAAGAAAATTATTTAGAGATTGATTCTGTTACAAGGATCAAAGTAGAGAGAAGATAGTTAACTGAAAAGAGAAAACACTTTTGTTTTTCTTAATTTGTTTAATCTAGTTTTTTATGAGTCCTTTTGTAATATTGTTGTTCATGCACTAAGATCATTTGAGTAACCTTGCAGACCATGATTTTACATCCATGTTGACCAACAGCAGTTACCTATTGTCAGGACTCTTTACTGATCTCATACTGGTGTGAGATTCTCTTTATTTTCCTTAGTTTACTTTGAATTTAATTTGATGTTAAACTTCCTCCCTGAAGCTGAAATAAATCCGGTTAGTATTTCAAGCAGATTCTGAGACTCGCATACATAAAACTTACACAGACAAAATGTTTTTCCCCCTGAGGGCTGTAAGATCATAGTGCTGCTATTTGTTCTTTCCCCTGCAAAGAGCAGCCTAGCAGCAATTATTTTATGGTTCTGCAAGTTCCTATCTCAACAGAAGATGAAAGCAGACGTGTCCTGTTCATATAATACTGTAAAAAATTACTTAACTCTTTGGAGTTCTGCAAACAGACAATCTTTCTTCCTCTGAGATGGACCACTTTGCTACCTATGATCTTATGCTAAGAATTTTCCATTCTTTTAGTAAATCAAAAACACTAAAGCAAATTTTAAAAGAAATGCAGCAGCACAGTGAGCAGAACTTTTTGCCTTTTTTCAGCTAAATGGTTTTTGCAAGGTTGTATGAGGTTACTCCTTAATATTGCAATATTTTTTTTTCTTTTAAATTATACACATAAAGTTGAATAAATTACCTTTTCAAACTTTAGCCAGGTTCTAAAACTTTCCACACACCCTCCAGATCCATAGTTATATATATATACACAGACACACTTTTCACAAGAACCTGACCTATTAGTCCCATATTCAGGACAGATTGGAAGGACACAAAGCTTTATTTTGTGGGGTTAGGGCTTTGTTTGTTTGCTTGTTTTTGTTTGTTTTTTTTAATTCACACCTCCGAAATTTTTCTTGTTCTCACAAAATTAGTCTTTGAGGAAGTAGGAACCACTTACAATTGAGACTATATTCACTAATTAAAAACTAAATCCCCACAAAAACCCCGACTCACAAACCTGCATTTGCTTACCTTTCAGTTGAGCTGACTCAGGGAGAAAAGTAAAAACTGAGATTGTCTGGTTCTTCTTAACCAAACTGCTCCTCCATTTGATTAGTTGTTCTGGGGGATTTTTTCCCTCTCAGGTGCTTTCTTTCTTTGCCTTCGATGTCTTCAAATAACTTCTAAAGTGTTTTAATAATAATTACAAAGTATCTGGCCTTGACAGATTGGCCTTGTCTCATCTTGTTCTGTTCCTCAGTTACCTCAGAAAAGTGGATTTTGCAAAATAAGGTAACAGTTCTAAAAATATATTAATAACTTTTGTGAGTGTTTATAAAGACAGGTGTAGTTTTCATCCAGAAGTAATGGGACCAATCAAATAATTTCCTCTCAAAACAAGTAGCAACTCAAAGAGATTTATTTCTAGGTATTCAAACTGTGGCAAAAATTGTTACAATTAACTAGTTAATTTATAATATTTTTAAAACATGCTAAATAAAGAGTTATATTTTGATATAATGTCTACTTGGGATTAATCTAAAGATCTTTTGGTAACAGTGGAATCAAAAATTAGTTGAAAGTAAAAATAAAAGATGGATTTTAATTAAATGTCACGGCAATAGAAAATAAAGATACTCTGTCAGAAAAACGGAATATATTCCATACTGAAGTTGTGCAGTCAAATTGGGAGAGTGCCTGAAAGTAAGACTTATATTTTGTGCCTAGTTTAATACACACTGGAAGCATCTCTTATTATTTGGGTGTGGGATTCTGTTGTGAATTCCACCTGTTGGTTTTGCTGTGCCTTAAATCATACCTCACCTGCTGGAGGAGGATTCCGAAGTCCTTGCCTGGATTTCCACTTAATTAAGGACATCCAGCCTTCTCTTCTTTCAGATAGTTTATTAAGTCTTATCAGAAAAGTTAAAAGTACAGCAGAGGGATGTGAATGCTTGAGAAAAGTGCGCAGAATGTCCCCGAAATCAAGATAGCACGGCCTTCTTAAAGCTAAACTACCCAATAGGTATTTGAAACGAAAGATATTTTCACTTTTCCACCAATATTCAACAAATGTTTATAATACATTTCCAGGAACCGTGGATTTCTTTATCTAATCATTTTAAACAATTTTTGCCACATTAAATGGAGTAGTAAAAGAAGAAGAAGAAGTTCCTGGACTTTAAGACTACTAACATGTACTAAAGTTCGCTCAGTTTTTTTCTCTGTCTCTTGCATCCAGTTTTAAAGGCACAGAAAGGCTCAGGAATCATGTCTGGGCATAGAGCGGTGGTAGGGGATACAACAGCACAGTCACCCCAAGACACAAACCCAACACCTTTCTATTTTTCACCCTGTGCTACCTTACATAATATCCTATCATCTAGTTTACACCGCAGTGCGTTCAAATTCTTCCCAGAGAGTTGGCAGCTTTCTCCATGGACGAAGGTCAAAACCAGTGTGTTCCAGGGGGGTAAAACTCCTTAAAACAGGCAGAGAAATATTCCCCGCACTCTGGACTCCCACACTTGGGCACCTCTCCTGTGACACACTGACTGACTAAAGAAAATTTTTTAGGATTTTCTGGCTTATCAGAGCCGAGTTATTCCTCTGTCTAGCAAAGCGGAGATTAGAAAACTTTTGATGGAGCCAATGAGTCTGTCCTGGCAACTCTATTCCAAACTGAGACTATAGCCTGAGGTTGCTAGGGCAGTCTCACTGGGACATGACCACCAACAGCAAAGGCAGCACAATGTTGGAGTACTTTTTGTCACTGTAACTTACCTTTCTTATTACTTGTTCATCCAGCTCTCTTTAGGCCTGCTTTGCCACTGGGGTAGGAACTTAGGAGAAATAGCCACATCTTTTTCCTGTACACTCACTGTCTATTCTTTCTTATGAGAGCCTTTGCTTGAGGAATAACACAAGCAACTGCAGAAACAGAATGCAAAGCTGCAAAAAAATTTTCTGAACAAGTAATAGTACTCTAGAGCATGACAGCAGTAGCAATTAATTTATTTAAAGGACTAGAAAGTATTACCTTGAATTTGTCAGTCCTTTGCCTTATCACACTTTAGGGCCTTCTCTGTTAAGAGGAAATCCTGTGTTTCATGAGGAAAGAAATGGCATTCCCTGATGATTTGATTCAAGTTCCTACTCCAGATTAGAGTAGCCTGGGGATTTCTCTAACCTATGCCAGTTGACTATGGTCACTAAGGAGCCACCTGTCACGTGTAGATAGCTGGAGCAAAATACACACATACTTTTTCTTTTGATTAAGAGGGAACAGCAAATTGTGTTGAAATATCATCCAGCTACTTCTGTTCTCTGTGGTATTGATCACACAAGAAATACAAGGTTTTCTTCCTTTCTCTTTTTAAAAGTATATGCACTCGCACACACACATATAAATATACACCATAATTATAGAAACAAAACTGTATAGTTCAGTAGACCGATTGTTCATTATTGCTTGAACACTTAGTAACACTAACCAATACCAAAATGCGAGCCATGGTGACTTCAAATTAGCACCAAATTACAATTTCAAATAGAAGCAGTCACTTCAGGCATCTGACAGAAAATTCAAGAAAGATGAATTATATTTGCAAGAAGCATTACGTGAAGAACAGCAATTATTAAAATCCTTAGTACTTATGCATAGCCAGTCAAATTATCTGACAGACTGAAAAACTTCTGTCATATTCTTTTACATAAAATCTTCCAAAGCACTGAGATTCATTTCAGAATAGCTTGGCAAGTATAAATAATGGATTACAGTGGGAAAAACCTGATTTCTCAAATCAACATGATAAAGTCAGGCCTTACTTCATCAGACGTAACAGGAAGTTTTCAGTTTCAAAGCCTGTTTTCAAAATAGTAAAGCAATGAACTAATAGTGAAAATATGTCTTATTTGAAAGCTAGAGCACTCATTTATATATGTATTCTATTATAGGTCCAGAACTGTGATTTGTTATAAAATAATAAAAAACTTAGATTGGTCCTTCAAACTCAAATTAATAAACCAAAACCCAGATACTTCACCCCAAAATGCTTGATTGCAATGGTGAGTAGCCTCATCCAAGAGCCCAGAAATAAGCTACAGCCACTTATGCCTGTTCACATGTTTGTATAATACTTTTTTTGAGTGAATTTATTTTCTGGGGAATATAAGGCTCTACACAGAAGTAATTTCATACTACAGCAATGACTCAGATATGAAAGGAGTTGCCTAGTAATCAGTCAAATAAAGTAGACCACTGTCTATTCATAACTCAAAAAAGGAAAGAATCCATATTAAAAACCAAGATGTTGAACTGTGACATTCTTGGGAAAAAGAGGGCTAGAATGGAACTAAAAAACAGTGAAGGAGTAAATCAGCCAGATTTCTACAAATCACACACAAGATCAAGTGAGTTCTAGAAAGGAAGTTTCTGACAGAGGAGGGACTGATAATTATTTCAACAGGGACACAAATCTTGCCATGGAAAACTACCCCATTACTAGGGGAAAACAGAAACCTCTTCTGGAAGTTGTTAAATACAGTCACTTTAGTAAATTTAATAAATAACTTTGTAGTACCTTTATCTTAATAAATATTCTAAAATGTTAAGTGGTAAAAGAAACAACTTAAAAAGCCAAAAACAACCAAAGACCCCAAAATTCTTTTTTTTATGTATCCAATTTATTGGTACAGCCTGACCTTAACGTTAAAGGATTATTATAAGTCAATAAAAATGCTAGTCAAAAAATAGTCCCAAAAGTTGTTTTCATCTGAATTAACTTAAATACCCAACTAAAACAAATTACCAAAACCACCCTGCTGATAAAATGGCTCTTCCTTCTAAAGCCACAGCCTGAGATTTCTATCCTTTCAGTTTAATTAAAAGGACAGAAAGTTATTTTTCACATGACTTTTGGTGATAAAAAAGATTCATTAAATGTTATATCAACCCTTGCAGGCTCCATATCTAGCAGTGAAAGTGCCTGAGGACCTGGAAATAAAGAGATGAAGATACATAAATTGAACACTGAAACAAGTAGTGTTATGGTTTTTTGAAAGAAAAGAGAATTCTCTGAGGTAGATGTAGACCCACACTTTAGAAAATAATTGATTTCTTTTTTTTCCACTGTCTAGCTCACTACTTAATTAATATATTTTAAACCAATAAATAGGGGCCTAGAGAGGGCAGTGTTCCTCTCCTTTTATATAATAGGCTTTCTAAATCTTTTCCTTTGTCAGGGAGCAATACACAGGTGGGCAGACCATTGTCAGTGATGTCAGGGATCCAGTGTCCCTGAGAGGATGTGCTTTTTTATGTGATAAGGATGACCATTTGAAGATGAATGTTACCTGAAAACCTGCTATGCCAGCAACGTGAACAACAAGGGCAGATTTTCAGGGGTTCTCTGACAAAACAGTTCTGCTTCAGCTTTTGTTTCTGAATCCAGGACAACTATGTCCAGTTCTGCGAGCAGAAAATGATTTTTTCTTGTGTTTCTTACAAGGTCTGAGGTGACTTTTCAGCCACTTTGGTGTCTTTACAGGAGAAATATATATCCTGGCATGCTGGACCCTACAGCAGTTCTGGAGCTGGCTCAGTTTAAAATTTTAAAGCACCATTTGGTATAACACAATGAGATATTAGATAAAAAGAGCCATCTGTCTCTCCATCAGCCCTTCTAACTCTTGCTCCTTTTCTACAATTTGTTTCATCAGTTTTCTAATTTGTTGATTTTTTCATCATAAAAATGTATGTACATATTTACTGAAAATGTTTACTGGGAGATGGATTTTTAAAAAGTGTGAATAAGGAATATTTTCTGTTCTACAACTGGAAAAACTCAGCATGTTGATATGCAAATACATTACATTATAAAAAGCAAGTATGGTGAAATTATTTGTTAAGGAACTAGCACATGTTAAACTTCATGATAACTTTCTTTCACAGAAAGAAATAGAAAATGATATGCTAATTTTCTTTCCAAGTTACTTCATTATGTTCCATGCAGCAGAGAAAATTTGTCTTTTCAAACCTGCACAGAGGATCTTGATTCCTATGTTATACTCATTTTGCTTCAATGCAAATCTTGATTAAATTTTATGAGAAAATTGAAATTCAATACATACTTCCTTCCAACCATGTCCACTCATTGATATAAACTGTATTTGGAAGTTAAACTATTCATCATCTGACCTAAAGCTTCAGCCTCTGAAAGAAAAACATCATATCAAAAACCACCTGGTTATTCTGACTCATTTTCTAGGCCCCACTTCCTTATTAGTAACTTATAAGTATTTCTTAGCTAGAGCTCATTACATTAGACAAGCTATTACAGTCCTCTGTGCTTGTGCATAACTTTTTCTTTACACAACTCTGTCAGCCAGTAACAAAGAGCATGCCAAGTACCTAAAATCTCAAAACTTGTTTAAAATCTTAGTGATCCTAAGTCTTAGGTAATAAAATCCTCAATCCTCCACACATGTCTATGCATGTGCTGATGGGCACAATGGACAGATGTCTTGCAATAAGAGCAGAGGGATGTCTGTTTGTACTGCATGTCTTCCTCAGGTCAACGTGCCAGGGAAATTTCACTGCCTGCCTTCACACGGGCCTTACAGCCTACCTATTTGCACATCTGAGGGAGAAGCAGTACCAGAAGCTGTGAGTTTCAGAATGGCTGTGACTGTCAAACAAACATTTAAACGCACACTGTTACTCAGCACTAATTTTTTGGACAACCCAAAGAGCTGCACATTGTGCAGTGAGCTGGAAAAGCTCCTTCTGGCATGTGAAAATCCTCCCCAACACTGACAGCCCCTCCAGCAAGCCCATGTGCACAAGAAACATGAACATCATTCTGTGTGTGACAGGGTTGCCAAAATATTATCATTTTGAATCTAGCCTCTCCACAATCTTGCCCTCAATCTTTTCATTTGAGTAAAAAAAATACATTTTTTCCCTTTTGTGGAAGTGCAGAAGTGTTGGATGTAACAAAGGCAAGACTATGGAGGAGCAGGAAAATCTTCTGTGACATGTACTGCCAGCCCCAGACCTTGGGACTTACTTCCATAAGAGATCATAGGGATTGTGACTAAGGACACTGAAAAAGGATTTTGCATTCACGTGTAAATCAAGAACATAAACTAATGCTTTAGACAGGATCAAAATGTAAATCTCCATACCTCAGAGCATAAGCCAGTCACTGCCACTTCTGTCAGAGAAAACAAGAAAATCCGCCAGTAGCCAGGTCGGCAGTTTGCTGTGCCTTCCTCTGGAGGATCTGTCACTGTCAGGCTCATGCCACTGTGCCAGACAGAGCACTGGACTGATCCAGAAAGGCAATTTCTTCGTTTTGAAATTTCCTCTATTTGGACATAACAAGGTCTCTGATCCCGTTTGGTAAAATCACTCTCTTAACTAAGTATTCATTAAATTGTGTTACAGTGTCATTCTAATGTTGCCAAAATCAGTTTGTACCCAAATTCATATTTAGGCCCCTAGATACGTTCAGCTGATTACACATTCTTTATTGTCTTTTTTCTGCACGGGAGTGTTTTAGCATTGCTGGAGCCAGATACTCTAGCTCTTCAATCTTCCATTTACTTGCAGAAATTATGTGACAGCATTTCCATTCTGGAGAGGAGACTGCACTGGCTCCAGAATCACTGTCAGCAGGGGCGCCTGCGTCCAGGAACAGCCACACAGGTACTTCATATTTGCTCTGTCCCAGGTCCAAGAAAAACATGGTGCTTGGTAAACCTGCAAGCATAGTGGTATGTTATTACAGGTATTGATATAATGAACAGAATTCTGAGCTTTTGTAAATTGATATCCATCTAACTACACAGCCATTTCTGGAAAACCACATCCAGACAACCAGATGGGTGCAAATATGCCAAATTTTACATCTTGATGTATATTATATAGCCCTATTTTCTATTTAGCTAGCAAAAGCAGACCTTGAAAATAATTTCATGCAGAATGCCCTTGTCACTGGATGAGCTCATAAAAAAAATCTTCACCATTTTTACTTCTAGAGTGTTTTAAACTTTAGTACATGTTAGTAGTCTTAAAGTCCAGGAACAAGAATTTTTTTTGTTTTAAAACATAGTAGATGAAGGTGAAACTGCTCTTCATTATGATGCTATAAATTAAATGTTTCTCGAGTAAATATTTTAGTATTTCCACCTCAAGAAGAGTTATCTAGGAGCATACTATTTTTATCAGCTCTTTCAGTCAATTAGAACATTAAACTAACTTACAAGTATCATTATAAGAGAGGACACTGATATTCTCATGTCAGACGTTAAGGCTAACAAACTGCAATTGAAATGCAGAGTATTAACCTTTATCAGTTGTGAACTCATCCACTACTTTTATATGTCCTGCAAAGAGCAGAACAGTATTATCAATCTATTTTTAAAATAATGTTAAGTGGGAATGGACAAAGCAAACCTTAGCTGGGTGAAATAATTGATAGAATATAAGGAAATAATAATATATGTATCTCTTGTTTGTACAGAACAAACTTATCAGTAAACAGCATTCAAGTTTCATACAGTTTCAAGCAGTATTTCTTAGGTACTTACAATATTCTTATTATACCTAAGTATTAAAGACTTCCCAAAACCTCAGCAAGAAGTTTTCACATAAATTGAAAGAGATAGTCTTTATTATTTGACAGTTATATTAGTATGCAAGTCAGGGTTGGCATTCAGGTACCTAAATGCTAATGGGTTATTTGAGATACTCTAGTACAATCAGCCTGGTCTCCCTTAAGCCATCCTTTATCATACTGTGCCATGTGTCTCAAATGTTGCTGGGTTGGCAGCTGAATTTTATCCACAGGTTGCTGTGATAAACTCCTGATCACTATCCAATTTAATTTCTGAGACTTTTTCATATTTTTATACTACCGTCACATACTTTCAGAGTTTATTTGTCATTAAACAAAGACTAATAATTAAATTAAAAAATATATATTGTAAGAGAAATAAATCTTGTCCATTGTGATCAATCAAGTCAAACAGGGCTGATGTAGCTTTTATTTTATATCTTGATCAGAGTTTCCTTATACAAAGAAATGGTACCATTATGAAGTACTTCAGCCTCCCAGGGACTAAGATCCTTCAGCTGTTCATCCACACGGCCTCTTCTACATTTAAGGATTTCACAGAAGAACATGTGATACATTTAAATCAGGAGGTGACAAATAAGCTGCTTAAATAACTCTTGGGAAGATTTGTGGAGGTTGTAAAAGTGAAGGAAACTGCAGTGTTGTTGGACATGGAAATGGCTAACAGAAGTAAGGGTCCAGGGGCCAGAGAAACACACTCAGACTGGGTTTTTAACTACAGAAGAATTACTGTAGTTATTAGGATGAGGAGAAATCAACCACTGACAGCACTGTAATTTCTCTTTAATGGTCAGAAGTATCTTTGAAAATTCAGTAAACTGTGAATTATATATATGTCACACTTTTTCTGTTAGGGAATTGTACATCAGTGCTAAATTCAGACATAAAGCTTTCCAGGACCTAGGAAATGCAGAGTTTTGTTAAATAGACATAATGTAAACAATGGCATAAGTTTATGGAATAAATTTTGAAATGGACAAGTAAAAAAGAATGCTGATGTTCTCACGTGAGCCATTTCAGGTAACAAGCTCCAAGGGCGTTGGAGAATTGAGTTGTCACTCTGTGCTAATTTTCTATTTATTATCTGTTCCCAGAAAAGAGTTGATGCAGCAGACTATTTACTTAGTGACAGGCAAACTTGGTAAATGGTATAGAGAATCAGCTTGTGTCCTTGGTCTCCACTGACCACAGATGGGTATACTCACATGTGGGAGAAAAGTCAATTTAAAAAAATAATGAAAATAATATCTTCTGAGAAGTTTGAGTACACGATCAAAGATCAATCAAAGTTTCCATTTTATCCCATATCCAATATGATCCCTAAGACTGCATGTTACTTTTGAGCCAGTTATATCGAGATGTTTCAAGGATGAAAAACCCCAAAAGAGTAACATTGATGAAAATTCATATAACCCATTATTGAGCAGCAATGGTATGAGACTAGTAACTATAACAAAATTATAACATTCAACTGTTTAAAAGATGTCTACAATGATCTATGTCTTAAGGAAACTATTAAAGTCTTCTTTTTTTTTTTTTCTACACTCATTTTATACAGCAAAATTGCTACCAAAGTCCAGATTTCAATTTTGAAGAATTCAAGAGTTTGGAACTCCTAAGCTACATTTATTTCCTACTTCCTGCAGAACTCATTGATATATCTGCTTATAGACAGTTTATACAGACTGTATATAATGTTTTCTTTCATATTTATATTTATTTTTTTTTGTATTTTCAGATGCATAGTGTATTTTGCAAGGAAACGGACTTACAGTTTTTCGTATCAGAGTCTTCAGGATGGTTTCTTTTTTCTTCTTTTGCAGATTGTCTTTTACTGTTTTTATACTTTAAAGAGGAGCTTTGGTATATCACGTCAAATTGGGGAAAATATGCTTGGAGAAGTCACGGAAATTTGAGGAGGGGTAATTTTGGAATTCTAATTAGTGACTCATGAAAGTCTTTACTTCCGACAACATCAGAACCAAATCTGGAATAAAGTCACTAGGTTTGGCAGATGTAGGTCACAAAGCAATAGATGAAGGGAGCATGATCCTGGTGCACCTTTGTTTCTTTCCTAATAATGTCCCTCATCTTTAAACTATAAGAACTGTCAGCAGCAATAACACAGCAGGCAGATAAGAAACAACCACATTTCTGTATTGCCTGACCAGGTTGCTTTCCTGGCTCTGGTGCCAGTTTTTATGGTCAGAGCTATTCCATGTCCTACACCATTGTACCCTTTTCACTTCTAGATCTTCTTTTTCAACTTACTACTGCCTCAGTTTCAGATCCTCTACTTTTGAGCAGACTGTTAAATCAGCAGTTATATGAATCACTGAAACCTCACTGAAAGGAGATGTTATTAAGAAGATAAATCCCCATTATCTGTATTTTTAAAGATTCCCGTGATTTAAATTTTCTAGGGAGACACGTATTATTCAGATCCAAAAAGAGGTGTGAATAGGTTAGACTGTATTTGCATTAAAAGAGTCTTGAACCATAAGAAAAAGGATATTTTCAAAACTTAGAACCCCAGAACTAAGACAGTTCTGGAAAAAAACTTTACATATTTGCTTTCACTATATATGCATTGATGTATTTAAGGCTAGAGATCTCCTGAACAGCTTTGCCTTTTCCTTATTTTCTGTGTGGTAGACAGCAATAAAGGCTTGCCAGATGTTTATATGCAATTTTAGATAACTAGCGAGTAAATCACAGGATTATTACTTTTTTAAGGTTTAAGTACAGACATGACATTTGAAACGGTGAAATGGTTTTCTTGTCACTATAGATGAAGTTCTTAAAATGAAATAATTCAGCATTTGAATATGGTGTACTGCACCACATTGCACCAGTTATTTGTTTAAAGAGCTGTCAGTGTTACAGATATGTATTATAATTTATTTATAATACATATAATTATGTATTATATAATCAGTATACAGATTATTAGAGCTAGATGTCAAAGGTATAAAGCAGGAGAAAACTGTTAATCATTAAATCTGCAGGAATGATGAAATATGGAATTAACCTAGTAGAAAAATAAATTACAAGAAACTGTATAACCTTGTCAAGAATATTAGTTTTTTGTATACATGAAGGAACAAAGTTTTGCATTATAAATTCAAGTAATATTTATATTTAGCATTGCACTTGCAACATATGGAGAGTGAAATTTGGATCTAAACAGAGATGAAAAGTGAATGATTTTTGAAATTTATTAGATTAACCTGAAACATAAACCCTTTTGTAACCAGGTATTTTGCCTGGACCTAATCCTTTCTCATCTACAATAAAGGATTAATAAATGTTAGATTAACATTCTTTTAAACAACCTGAATATATCTGGAAGTATCTAAGACCATTGTCTTTATTTTTCAAGGGAAAAAAATATGCCAGCCACTTGCACAAAGGAAAGGAAAAGGATTCAAACACATTTTCATTTTTTTCCCAGCTTTTTGTAGCACTACTGAATAATATGACTATGATTTAAGCAAATAGTCTAGTCAATCCCAGGAGACAGGGCCTTAAAGTTTGGAGGTTATTTACACATACAGGGCTGCAAAAATCCATTTGACTCTGCATATTTTCCTTCAGTATGAAATGTCAGTTCTTCTTGTGATAATGGCAACAGAAATAATTTATTGAGTTTTTAAGGAAAATATTGCAACATTGTCTACCACAATACCACAATATATTATACACACATTATAACATCACTATGTAGTTTATATATGTATATACATATATATATGTATATAATCATCTACTATATATAACACAGTAGCTTATTACGTATGTAAGGTATGTAGATGATAAAATATTTTGCTGTAAATACGTAGCATTATGTTGCATACTGAAAGATACTTTCAAGTGTCTGAGGAA
>VXAZ01007864.1:47026-66415 GCA_013399875.1 Gymnorhina tibicen
AGACACTAGGGCACATGCTTTTTCAGAATTAGGTTTTCTGACTTCAGAAACATTTTTCTGTTAGAAACATTTTTTTTCCTGTTGCATCATATGGCTTATATATGATGCAACAGGATATGTGGCTGTATCTCTGCCTTGAGTGTAGACAACTACAATTACTTCTAAAGGTAATTAATTTTATTTCAAAAGGATATTTTCTTATCAATCCTCTGCTAACCTGCAATAGTTGCATCATCTGAATTTATGCAGCTGATTCCTCAAAGGAATTCTGTCTGTTTTGTCTTTTACATGCCTTTTTTTCTTGTACGTCACTGCTATGAATAACGATGTTGTAAATTAATTTTGACAGTGACTACATTTCATGTTAAGTTGTGTACTTGGTTTATAACATATTCTTCATTTACACAACAGTAGATGTATTGGAAAATGTTTTCCCAAAACCTAACTAAATCATATTTATACGCTAAATGTTGAGCAAATAAATAATTATAAGCCCTTTGTAGCTAGCACCCACACAAAGCTTTAAAAATGTACCAGCATACATGCCGCCATTTATTTTCTAATGTACTTATGAAAAAATATATTTGCCATGAAAAATGTGTCAATGCATAGCAAATCTGTTGCATTAGTGCTCCGAAATACCTATAAATAACCACACTCACCAATATATCATGTGCACTTCTACATATATTTACTGTTGAAAAAAAAAATCAGTATATTGTCATCAGTTTTAAACTTTTTAATACAAATTCTTTTAAAAAATATTTTCCTCACTTTATTTTAAAAAGTCTTTATTAACAGTGAGGTGAAAAGTCACACAATGGAATAGAGAATCAAAAAAGGGACAGCACAATGTTGTATGACATTTTAGCGCACTTCGGTGCCACCATTTTTTATCCCCATAGAAATGCAGCAAATAATGAAAAATGCTGCTTCATTGATTTCAAACATGTATATTTTAGATTAAGGTGACAAACATATGATCACTGTTCCTACGGATGAAAATGGGCATTTGCATCTTCAGGGAGACGTAATTGTTTTATTCTACAAGTCTACAGATGTTCATTCAACAAAATCCATATATCTTTTCCCTCTTAGAATCTTTCACAAAATAAAATGCCTTAAGTCTTTGAATGAAATAATATGCCACTCACATAGGCTTTTTTATCCTCCTCCACCTTTTTTAGCTAGTCTGTGAAATAGGGATTTTACTAAGCTTTTCCCTTCCTGTTCCTTTTTAAAATTCTGAGGAATAGGGAAAGAAAATATTCATTTAGAAGAAAACAAAGTAAGGGAAGAGAATTTTCTGTCCATGAGGATACACAATAAAACTTTACAAGGCAATAAAACTAAGAGTAAGTGATTGAAAAGTTAGGTTTACATTCTTCCAACTTGTCCTGTTGTGGATAAACTTTAGGCTTTATTAGGTTTATATGAGCAACTCTCATATGAGAGTTAAGATAAAAGACAATCTGTTTTTATATTTCAATCAAAAATATCTGCTTTGGTGTACTGTAATCATCATTGTCTTATAGGTTTTGTCCCACATGGTTACTGCATCCCACAAAAATGGAAATGGATTTGACTGGGACACATCCCTGGAGATGGATCTGTTGATATAAGTGGCACTAAAATGTGGATACCTACATGTCTATAGCAGGAAGGGAAAACCTCCTGAGATGCAGAGGCTTTGGTTGCAGAGAAGTCCATGGAGGGACTCCTCTTGAATTTAATATAATTTAGGTCAGAGTCTCAAAAAGGAGTTGTAATTTTCACCTTAAAGTAAGTAGATGAGAAGGTTCAAAGTAGTGAACTTAATAATTCAAAGTCTTCTTGTCATGACTCATGTGAGGCTTTCAATTCCACCACTCCCCATCCACAAACAGGGTATTTTCATCACTTATTGGGAATAGTCCAGCACTCTGCTCTTCCTATAGGTGACCTCTTAACATGAAGCAAACTGTATCAAATCCACAACATGGATACAGTTCTTGATCCTCGGTCCTCGGCCTGATTAATCTATCAGAGATGCAAACAGAATTGCAAAAATGAAAACAAGAAAGCACTACATGTTAATCTGAACAATTTATGATTGCAGAGAATCCAGGCATCCAAAAAGGAAATAAATTGTTCCTAAAAAATAAGTAAATCTGTACAGAAGGAAATAGAAAGGAATGGTAGAATTCTGAATATTGAAAATAAAGACTAATGGAAGAAAATTAATTTTAAACAAAAATATCTGCTGGGCATTTATATTTAAAATTACCATTTATGTAAAGAAATTTACGTATTAAAGGTTCTGGCATACCATGTCAGGTTTCCGTGTCTTTATAATGTTGTTGGGCACCTCTGATAAACATTTTCTAAACTTCACAATCTAGGGTCTAGCTTTGAATCTCTGAGCAGAAAAACAATGACTGTTCTCATTGCTTTCAATGGGAGTAGACATAAATAAATTCTGGAAGATATTTCAATTTTAAATGCAAGTCTTCAAGGTCACAGTATTCCTGTTTGTTTTCTCAGATCCAAGGTCTAGACACCCAGTCATCTGACTGGGGAAAACCTAAAAATGCTTTGTGTGGGTCAGTTACCTAAAAATTGTCGTCTAATGTAATTTATGATGGCTTCTACCCAATTCCTGTATGTGTCTTCCAAAAGACACATACCTTCTGCAGAATCTGTGACATTCACATCAGGCCGCATGGGTATTTCAGATACCCTATGGTGTCTAAAGTGACCTTACAATCTTCTCTTTAGACAGCTTAGACATAGCCTTCGTATCGAACAATTTGTTCATACAACAGAATAGCTTTCATTTACTCTGTCAGCATAATTAGCATCTGTTTAATTTTGAGTGGCGTAATCAGACCTTATCTCACAGAGGTATAGTAGGTACTATTAAGAGTGAAGAACAAAGGTGTTCATATAGCAGATACTGTATAATTTCTATAACTTAGAACAAATTAGTCTTGAGGTTTGGAGCAAATCATAGATACAACAGCTCCAGAGAATACATCCCAGACAGTAAAGAGAGTATCACTTCTTGACAGAAGCATCGTCACTAATTTCCAGGGACAGTAACCTTGATCATCTTTTGGTGTTTTCATTCTTGATAAATTAACTATTGTTAGTCTATTACTTGATCTTTTCAAACAAAGGTCTTTCCCTTTTTCCTCTCAATTTTATTCAAAATGCCCAGAATGTGCATGAGTTTCTTGGTGCCATCACCTGACCATAAATGAAAGCCTACTGCAAAAGAGATTTTGAAACATTTCAACCCACTGTACACTCTTCAGTTCTGCTAAGCCTGCCAGAAGGAAGGGATAATGATGATATCAGTCCCAGGGGAAATAAATACAGTTCATTTTGGACACCAAATGCCATGGCTCACAAGCAGATGCTGACACCAGCCAACAGCAGCTCAAAAGGCATTTTCAGTTTGAGGAAGTAAGAGGGATCACCATAATGCAGCACAGCAGAATTTCTTTAGTAACACAAAGTATTAGAATCTACCTTTCACCTTGAACAAAAATCATCAATCAAATTTTAAAGAAAATGATAGGAATAAATTCATAACAATTTTCCCATTCAAAAATCATATTCAGTGTGTACATTAAACTTCAGTTGTAGAAGGTCACATTAGAACAGTCGGAAACTACCAACAATGAAATTGGTTACAATATCTAATTCACTGTTACATAAAATGCATTTACTGTATAATAGCTAAGGAATGCATGTAATTTAAAGAGGCCCGCTACAGCAATCACTGAGAATGAACATATCGAGTATAGTAAGTCTCAAATCCATTGCATTTAGAGTAGTGTGCAAGAACTTTTTCTGTCCAGTGAGAGCCCCCCTGGTTTAGCAAGAAAGTCAGACTGTCACATTATTATATTAGATTAAATCAAATAATTAATGACAATCAGAAGTAGTATTCCTTTTGATTTTCACTGGCTGTGTTTTGCATGCTGAGCTCACTTTTCAATGCAGATTCAGCGCTGTCTTCATTTTCAGATCCTTTTGCCTCATTTTTTGAGTATATGCCTTTTTTTTTATAAATGTGTATGGCTATGGCTGTGATGCAAAGTAGAATGAATATGACAACTGCTATCACACCTACAAGAAGAAAAGAGAAAAAAGTAATGAGAAAGGACAGACAAATGTAGGCCAGAGAGCAGGACAAAGAAGGAATGACTACATCACATAATGGAAGGGCTTACAGGAAAGTCTGAGAAATGAGAAGCAATAGCTACTTTCAAATCAGAAACAGCATTGTAGCCTAAGTTTCATGGTGATTGGTTTGAAATTTTGCACACTATTAATAATAATAATAATAATTTTTAGAAGTCCACAGAAAATTATAATTTCTGAAATTTTTGAATGGAAAACCACTAGGTGCCTTAGAGTATTTTCAATGAGAGGATTTCTTTGTCTCTTTTACTATCAGGCTCTAGATCTCTGCCAGTCTGGGAACTCAAGCCACTGCAGATAAGGAAGAGTAAGGTGAGATACTTCTCACAGAGATAAACATGACCTTACAGACTGCCAGCCCACCTCCTCTCTTCCTCATTCATCGTGTCATAATGGTCTTAGGACCTTAGGTTCATGAGTCAGAGGATGGGCGGGTGAGGAATTTGAGGAGAAGTGAAAGAGAAGGGAAATGGATCATGTTTGTCAAAGAGGCAGAAAGCAGGACTAGGCTGTTGGGATGGAAAGAGCACTAAGCAGTCTGGAAAACAGTTGTAGTGCAGTGGCTCAGCTATACTAGACAGAGGGACAATCTGTTGCACTGCAAGAAAAACAAAAATACCTAATCCCTTAGCATTGTAGATAAAAACAGAGCATCCAAAATTCAGCACGTCATTTTTCTTTATCTCTAATATGAGCAGCCATCCATCATTGTAGGAATATAAATAATTCCCCTTCTCTGAAATTAACTTTGCAATCTAAGTAAATCTTGTTCTTACTTAGATTAACTAGAACAGTCATTCTTTTCTTTCAATCACAGTAAATGCTCTCTCAAAGGACTTTTCTATAAACTTGTTTTGCCTTAAGTAGCTGAACTGATACCATTCTCAGTTTTACTCATTTAAGAGTGCTTAACCTTAAACTTTTACTGAATGTTGCACTGTTTGCTTTGTTTTTACTTTTAAACATAGTTAGGCAGTAGAAAAATGGTGAGTGCATATTCCCAAGTGTGTTTAATAACAATAAAATGGTACTGTTATTATTATCTTAAAAGGATTGTAACTATTGTAGCTTGAAGTTAAAAAATGACTTTGTTGTTAGCACACTTAAAAATCCCCACCCACACTAAGTTACCTAGCACATAGTGATCTTTATGTACAGATACTTATGTAAAATAATACTAATCTTTCGAAACAGTAAAGCAAGTTTTGACAAACCTAGACATGTAAAAAACTCAGAAAACTTAGAAAACATATTTTTAAATTCTTACCTTCCTGAAATCAATGGTAAAATTCTCATTTGATGTGTATAAAATTATACAGATAAAAGTATCACTTTAAAAGCAGGGAAGCTTCTAGGCTTAATAATCTCTCATTTTAGTATCTTTGGTAGTACTCTCTTAAAGGTCACTGGTCATGCAGTGTGCTTTTGGCATACACTGACCATAGCAGGTATGATTGTTAAAATGGAAGACACACAGGTGACTGCAGGTTCTTATCTTAACCATCCATAGACCTAAACATTTTTAACCTCAGTGAGAAGCCTGGACAGTTTTATTCTACTAAATTCCACTATTTCATTTGTCTGATGAGGCTTTAAATACTCTCAGAAAGTAAACCTTTTCAGAATTTAAAAGACAGAGGGCATGACCGTTTCATCCCACTGCCCTCTTTCTGTCAAAGTATCTATGCAAATTGGAACAGAATTATACTGCCAATACATCATCTTCGTAAGTGAAAACAAGTTTTCTTTCCTCACCTCCTCCCAAAAGAAGAAATGCTCCTAGGAATTCTCACAGGGGATGATTGTCACAGGAGGCAATACTATGCCTTGAAAGAAAATTTGAACTCACAAGGACATATACTTGCTTCAATACTGGAAAAAGGAGTTGTGTTTCTGCCGAGGGTCCCCAGTACCAAACTGACCCTATTAGGCTCACTTAAGTACTCCTCATTTCTGCTAAAGAGACAGAACTGGTAGGTTTCATATGAGGATCATATGAGACGGATCCTTCACATAGGATTCATATGAGATGGATCTTAAGCACAGTCATCCAGAAAGGCACAGTAATGGAACCTGTATATCCTGATTATCAGTCCCGTACTTTGAGCACACACATCTGTCCTAAGCTTTATACTCTATTTGTTCTGCCAGTCATAAAAAGTAAAGGGACTATCAACATATTCACTTCAGAAGTAACTGAATTTTACATGGTTCTTCCTCTCTTCCTCTGATAAAAAAAAGTATTTTGAAAAAAGTTTGTGAATCATCATTTGTAGTTCTATTTGAGCTGATAAAAATGTCCAAAAGAAATAGGAAGAAAATTAAGAAGAGATGATATTTCAAACCAACACCAATTATATTTATTATTATTATTTTACCATGCATTTTAATTTTAAGCTGTAAATCAATGTAAGTGAAAGTCTTTCCAAGAGTACATTGCCTTCCAAATAGGAAACCAGGATGAAATTTCCTCAGACTGTCAGAGGATTGATTCAAGCAGTGTTAAACACCATATTGTCAAGAAAAAGGTTTTGTTGTTCAAATTTATTAAAGAAGATTTTGAACTTGACTTTGTAGCAAAAGGTAATTTTTTGGCAAAGTCAAGAAGAAACAATAGTTCTTTCTTAAATATGTGCTTTTTTCACAACAAATCCAAGTACTTTTTAAAGTCAGAGACACCACAATTATGCAGGTTGGAATTCTGTCCTTACTACCTTGTTTTTCAGCAGAATGTTTCAATATATGGAAACACTTATGGCATAAATTTATGTAATAAGAAAATAAAAGAGCAATCAATTGTAGTTTAAAACAATACTTGATTTTTATCTGTCCACCAATTGTAGTAAAATGAAGATTTTTTACTAGTCTCTATATGCACACAAAACTAAACTGACTTCACTTCATCCTTGACAGATTCATAGTTAGAAAAAAAAGTTTCCTGTGGAGTTGTTAGAGTCCCTATTACCTCCAATAATTGCAGAGTCACTTCTAATTGCATTAGCTAAGGGCTTTCCCTCATCTACTGGTCCAGAGTGATCTGCAGCAGGAAAAAAAAAAAAGAAAAAGACAGATAAATAGAAGACTTTTTTTTAAAGAAATTCTCACACTGTTACAGCTCATTTACAATATGGTACAGTGGCAGCAGTGTGGCTCAGTAAGCATGCATAGAACAACAATGTAGATGACACTTTGCAGAGATAAAAAGAAAAATGTAAACATTCAGACAAATAGAGAAAGGCTAGAGAAAAGGAAGTAAGTACATATAAAAGAGAATTATTTACAAAGTACTCCTGAGATGTTAACCCGCATGAAATGAAAAGTCAGTTGTGATTCAGGTCATGAGTACTCTATTTAGATTTTGCTTCAGAGATCAGAACAAGTGATAACCATATGCTACCTGAAAATGAATGGGTTGTTTCACTTGATGTTGAGTCAGCTCCAGTTAAAGTACCACAGTTGGATTCACTGAAACGCCCTTTTACAATGACAGGGGCTGAGCTGCTGTGGTGCAGTGCAGCCTTCAAAGGAGCAATGTGGTTGAACTGCACTGAAGAGAGACAGCCAGTAAACCCCTGAGAGTTTGCCTTCATAGTCTCCTCATCTACATCACCATTTTCTGTTAATCAAAAGGAACAGAACACAATTAATCATAGTGCAAATGTACAAAATAAAGTGTCAGAAGAATAAATGAATAATTAACCTGTGTTCCTCTGAGTATATTTGAGTTGCAGCAACATATGTAGAGTCACTGAATCCCTTTCTTGTCTGACTTTAATGAAAAGACAGTCAGATATATTCAACCCCCCTCTTTTTCCTGAACAGATGACAGTTGCTAATCTGCTGAGGGAAATGCTTTTAAATTACTATAGCAAGTTCTAAGGCAAAAAATTTCTATTGTAACTAAAGTATTTAAATTAAAATGCAACATTTTTCATTCTGCAAAAATATAAGACTGAAGAATGAATTCCAGAAAAATGCATTTGATTGGATTTCTTCTCATAAATAAACATTTTTGGAACATATTAATTCCATAGATTCATATATGTACTCCATCCCAGCACCATGAAGTCTGTTAAAACAAAAAAAAGTCTGTTAAAAGTCTGTTAAAAAAAAAATCCCTGAATCCTGTCAATCTATCAGGATATTTCTTGTGACTTTTTAAAAAATGAATAGTTTTCCAATTTACTATACATTTTAAAACATAATACCCTTATTGGTACTACAAAGGGGAAGGAAAAAAAAATAAAACGATACCTCCTCATTTATTCTCTTGAGTTGCCTTTCTGAACACATGATGCATGTACAGTGCATGTTAGAACTCTGTTTATTCACCACATAGTGCTCACTAATGCACCACTTTTGACAGGGAAAACAAACAGTTTATTTACTCTGACAGTTCTAATTTAAGCAAAAACTCTGGAAGTACTAGTTATAAAAAGAGGACTCAGAAGGGAAGTAAATTTGCCAATAAAATGGGAATTTCATCTCATTAATTTTCACTTCCGACTTATCCTGGAATCCATGAATGAACTTGTGGTCTTCACAATGGCTACCATAATGATTTTAAGTTTTACAGTGCATCCCTTAATAAAATTTAGGTTAATAGCGAAAAATGGGATAATGTGTTCAGGCAGAATGTTGCAAAATAGCAGAGCAGCATTTTCCTCAACTAAACTCTGTTTATTGCAGTGATGATATACTAATCGATAGATGTATGTCAGCCAAAAGGCTGGTCACCTACACTGATGGATTACATAAAACGTTGGCTGTTTAACTGTCTCTGCTGTGTTTGCAGCTGTTTCCAATATTTGCCTCTATGCACTGAAGGATCTGCTAAGATGGCATGTCTTAAGAAAAAGATTAACACTTAAGTGGCAAGAAAACATTGTCCCAAAAGCCCTGTGATAAAAATATATACCTCCAAATATGAGTAGGACTGAAAACCTCAAGATGAGAGTGGTTTCTATTATTTTTTAGTTCCTATACAAATTATTTATTAAACTGCATATACGTACTATAGGAAAGGAAGTATTTAAAATCCTTTTACTTCATTTGACTCCTTAACTAGAAAATATTGCTGGGATAAAGTAAAGCTTCATATTGGATCAGGCAATCTTGATGATAAATGCGAAAGGGCTTAGGGAAGACCACCATCATCCTTTTTCATGCTAAAGTAAAATTTAACTGACTGAAAATGACACTCAAAAACACTCACAAGTTGTTTATTGGAGACTGTATATTACAGTAAACTGAAGTTATGCATCCTTAAGTATCTTAATAGCAATTCATTTGCTAAGTGTACCCAAGTTCACTATAGAAAAATTACTCCACCTACACTGTCTTCTTAAATAAAACAAACAAGAAAAATCCCTCAAAAGCAAAACACACTCAGTAACTCTCTTTCTTTTGATGGCTTCAAGTGGCTACCTGAAAACAGAGGCTAGAGAAGATTAAGAGAATAAAAGAGGGTATTTGTTGAGGGCTCTTCAAGAGGTACACTTTGGGAGTCAAAAGCCTCTGAAGGGCTCCACCCAAGATGGATGCTGGGTCATGGTTTTTTCACACTTTTATAAGTTTGGTCCATTTGCATATCAGGGTTAATTCTCCAATTACAATTTCAGGTAATGAAGTAATTACCCCAGGTTTGCTCCCCCCGTTCAGAGGCTTTAGTTTACATGTTTGGGGGCCTGGGACAACTAGGTGTCCTTGAGTCCAGGCCCAGAGAGGGTTTGTTATGTCTAACCAGAACGTGAGAACAGCAGCTAACAGGCTATGGAGTTTTAGAGTTACAGACTAAAGCAGTACGGGATCTGAAAAATATAAAAGCTAAATCCTAAGGCATCACTTTACCTCTGCTTCAACCATTTGTCCTCATGAAGTAGTCAAGCAGAAAGTCAGCAGACATACAGCTCCTATCACAACATTTTAAGACAACTGTGATGCTTTCTAATAGCTTTAAATCTTATATTATGTCACCCAAAAGTGCTCCCAGCACTCGAGGTGAGGCCGCCCCAGTGCAGAGCAGAGCGGGACAATCCCCTCCCTTGCCCAGCTGGCGATGCTGTGCCTGATGTGCCCCAGGACAGGGTTGGCCCCCCTGGCTGCCAGGGCACTGCTGACTCGTGTTCAACCTGCCAGGACCCCCAGGTCCCTTTCCATGGCACTGCTTTCCAGCATCTCATTCCCCAGTCTGTCTTTACATCCAGGTACAGATTCTGAAACTTGTCTTTGTTAAACTTCATACAGTTGGTAACTGCCCATCCCACTAATTTGTTGATGTCTCTCTGCAGGGCCTCTCTGCCTTCAATGGAGTCAATAGTTCCTCTTAATTTAGTATCATTCATTGTCAAATTTACTGTATCTTCGAGTGCTGCATCCAAGTCATTTACGAAGATGTTGAAGAGAACACAGGTGAGGATGGGGCCCTGTGGAACCCCACCAGTGACAGGTCCCCAGTCTGATGTCATCCCATCACTGTAACCCTTTGAGCCCGACCCATCAGTCAGTTGCTCACCCATCCCATGGTGTGTTTATCCAGCTGTGGGCTGGATATTTTGTCCAGAAGGATCCTGTGAGAGACAGCTTCAAATGATTAACTGAAAAAGATCACATCAATTGGCTTCCCTTGATCAGTGAGGTGGGTTACATTGTCATAAAAGGAAATCAGGTTTGATAAGCAAGACTTTCCTCTTATGGACCTGTCCTGGGTGTGACCGATGACTGCGTTGTCCTTCAGCTGTTTGTCAATGCCTTCCAGAATAATCTCCATAATTATACCAGGCACTGAAGTGAGACTGACAGGCCTGTAGTTTCCAGGGTCAATCTTCTTACCCTTCTTTAAACCTGGGACAACAGTAACCAGCTTCCAGTCAACTGGAACTTGTACAGATTCCATCATTCAAAAACAACTGAGAGAGGCCTGGCAGTGACATCGGCCAGCTCTTTGAGTATTCTCGCTTGGATCCCATCAGGTCCCATAGATTTACAGGGATTCAGCTGGAGCAAGAGATTCTGCCCAACTTTTGTTTGAAGAAAAAAACTGAATCAACGTTCAAATGCAGAAGAGCTCAGAAAAGTACTTCTCCAACTGAAGATAATTCTGAAAAAATACAGAGCTTCCTTGTGTGGTTCTCCTGAACAACATTTTCAAGTACAGGAAATACATGATTTCATATCTTGTTAACTCCTTATGTTTAGACCTCTTCGCTGCAACAAACACTGATTACTTTTTCCCCTGCCTTCATGAAGTCTTCTTCAGTCTCTAGATAGCACTTCACAGGAAACAGAATCCAAAGCAATCAGATTTCTAAAAGAAATAGCAATTCTACTTTGAAAGGGGGAGAAACACGTTTTCTTCAGGACAGTTTCTGAGACAAATTGGGCTGAGTGCCCTACAGGTCATTGTAACTCTGCTTTTCACTGCTGTGTTGTTGCAAAGCCATCATGTAACTGAAGAAAATTCCACCTCTGAATTTTTGTAAGTGTACAGTTCTTTGGAAGAGACAATATTGGTCCTGGTCAAAAGACATTGCTATTTGTCTAAGAATGTACATTTCCATAAATTTCATCAAATGCATTTTTAAGTATGTTGGTATAAGCCTTGATATGATATTTTATAACAAATATAAAAGAAGCTTTTTTTCTGTACTGGTCATTGTGGTATTAACCTTCTCTGAGTGTCACAGCAATAAACTACTACACTTCAAAATATTATACATTCCTGATTCAATTTTAACATCAAATTGTAAAGTTTAGAAATATTTGTAATAATTTTCTTCTCGTAGTTTATATTTCAGCTAATATTGCTTTAAGTTTATGCTTAAATTTTAAATGATCATTCTCTTTTCCATACTCTGTGCATATCTACATACCAGTTCTTTTCTGGAGTGCGAGTTCTGTATATAAAATCTACATTTCAAAAGTACATATTTCTGTTTGCGCTAGAGGTACTTAGTTATTTTTCGAGTCGGAAAACAGATCAGCTACCATGAGATTCTCTTAATGATAACTAAACAATAATTAAGATTTTTTTATGGTCTATAAACATGATTTCTAAATTTCTTTAATATTTTTTAAGCTACTTAGCATTTAGTAATTGTCCTCATAAAAATAACTATCACTGTATGCATTTTATTACATATTTAAAATTATTCTTCCACCTTTCCTAGATTTAACACTCTCGTAATTGAAAACAACAACCACCTATTTGACAGGTAAAGAATTAATTGGATCTCCTTATCCAAACAGTTGCATGCAACAGCTCAATGTCTAAATAGGGGTTGGTGACAGGTAGTGTTCCTCTGGGGCCCACACTGGTACCATTGCTGTTCAGTATCTTTGCTAATGACACCAAGACTAGGAGATTGAGTGCATCTGAAGCAAGTCTGTAGATGACACTAAACTGAGTTGTTTAGCTGACACAGCTAGGAGATGGAATGCCACCCAGAGGGACATTGACAGGCTTGAGGACTGCGACCAGGTGAATCTCATGAAATTCAACAACGGCAAATGAAAGTTCTGCACCTGGATCTGGGCAATCGCCAATATCAATATGGACTGGGGGGCAAATGGATTGAGAACATCCCTTAGGAGAAAGACTTGGTGATGAAAAATAGGATATGACCCAGCAATGCTTGCTGTTCAGACAGCAAGTATTATCCTGTGCTGTACATGAAGATGTGCGGTGAGCACAATGAGGGAGATTATTCTCCTCCCTCCATTCCACTCTTGTGAGATCCCACTGCATTATGTCCATTTCTGGGGTTCCCAGCACAGGTCAGAGTGGAACCTGTTAGAGCTAGCACAGAGAAGAAACACAAACATGGCGAGAAGGCTAGAACACTTCTCAAATGAAGAAAGTCTGAGAAAATTGGGGCTGTTCAGCACGGGCAACAGAAGCTCCAGGGAGACCTTACAGCAGAGACTTATTGCCTCCCACTCAGTGGCATGATGGACTATTTCAGATCATGTTTTTCTTTTCAGTAGAAGATTATTTTGGAAAACGTGTTTTCTTCTATTATGACAGTATCTCTAGGTGTATTATGATGGCAGAAACATTGATTTACCCAAGCTCTTATACTGTTACCAAGGTATATGGGAAAAAAGGTAGATTTATATGGTTTCTGGGGGCACCTCTGGTATATAGTAATGAAATTCCTCTAAACAAAACCACATGCAACTGAACGTGAAGAAAAACTTCTTTGATGTTCTGATTTAAGGTAAGTATTATATAAAACATATAAATAGTTCCTATAAACCTGGAGAAGCAATATGACTTAATATATGACCTATAAAAAGTTGACAAGAGAATTCAACATCTTCTATGTCACACATCACATATTTCTTATGAGGAAACACTGAGGGTGTTGGGCCTGTTTGACCACAAGAGGAGACGACTGAGAGGGTACCTCATGACAGCCTATAAAGTGTCTGAAGGGTGGATGCCAAGAGGATGGATTCAGGCTCTGCTTAGTAGTGCCACGCAGTAGGACAAGAGGCAATGGGCACAAACTGATGCATGGGAAGTTCCACCTGAGCATGAGGAAGAACTTCTTTACTGTGTGGGTGACCAAGCACTGGAACAGGTTGCCCAGAGAAAGTTGTGGAGTCTCCCTCACTGGAGATACTCAAAAACCATCTGGACACAATCCTGTGCCACGTGCTCTAGGATGACCCTGCTTGAGCAGGGAGGCTGGACCAGATGACCCCACTGTGATCCCTTCCAACCTTACTCAGTGATTCTGTGATCAGCTTTCTGCATTTACTTCTACAAAAAATCTATGCTCACACATTGGTTTACTTTAAGAGCTTTATAAAGAATAGGAAACTGCCATTTCATTGCAGCAGTTTACTGGCTCAGTGTTCAAGTACCAACAAGTTTACTTATCAAATTTTGTTTTGGGACATGGGTCATAATTTCTGCTAAGACTTGTATTTATTAATAATAGACAGAATCGTTTCCAGTAACAGTGACAACTTGAGTGCCATATAAAATTATAACAATTTAAGACCTATAAATTTAGATATAATTTTTTTCCAATAATCCATATTTTGATAAATTTTTTAGTCTACACCTCCTCTAAGTCTACTTGTGGAAGGGTTAAAATCATCAGTCTAACTACAATATTGTGGAAAGTTTGGTGCAGCCTTAGTTAACATATGTCACAACCTATACCCTCCTCTTTTCATATCATTTTATAGAAAGTGCTATTAAAGAATCTTTGCTTGATCTGGGAATGTAAAAACACACTTTAAGTATTTAACATCTTCGCTGGTAAAATTGACAGCTGGATTGAGTGCACCCTCAGCCAGTTTCCCAATTACCTCAAGCAGTACGATGCAGTCGATGTTGGAGGGAAGAGATGCTATACAGAGGTACTTCAGCAGGCTTGAACCTCTGCAAACCTCCTAAGTTCAACAAGGCCAAGTGCAAGGTCCTGCCCTGGGTAAGGGCAATTTCAAGCACAAATACAGGTTGAGTGAAGAGTGGATTGAGAACAGCACCGAGGAGAAGGACTTGGGGGTGTTGGTGAACAAAAAGCACAACATGGGCCAGCAATTTGCACTTGCAGCCCAAAAGCCATTTGTATCCTGGAACTGTTCAGGGCCAGGCTGGATGCAGCTCTGAGAAACCTGGTCTAGTGAAGGTGTCCCTGGCTATCACAGGAGGATTGGAATGAGATCATCTTTAAGGTTCCTTCCAATCCAGGCCATTCCATGCTTCTGGGCTGCATCCAAAGCATTGTGGCCAGCATGGTAAGGGAGGTGACTCTGCCCCTCTGCTCTGCTCTGCTCTGCTCTGCTCTGCTCTGCTCTGCTCTGCTCTGGTGAGACTCCACCTGGAGTGCTGCACCCAGCTCTGGGGTCCCCAGCCAGGAAAGGCATGGACTTGTTAGAGCAAGTCTAGAGGAAGACCATGAAGATGATCAAAGTACTGGAGCAGCTCTCGTATAAAGAAAGACTGAAAGATTTGGGGTTGTTCAAGCCTGCAGAAGAGAAGGCTCCAAGGTGATTTTATAGCAGCCTTCCAGTACCTAAAGGAGAGTACAAGAAAGCTGAAGAGTGACATTTGACATGTGCATGTAGTAACTGGATAGAGGGGAATGGCTTTAAACTGAACAACTGTAGATTTAACGTCGAAATGAGGAAGAAATTCTATATTGTGTGGATGAGAGACACTGGAACAGATTGCCCAGGGAAGCAGTGCATGTCCTCATGGGAAGTGTTCAAGGCCAGTGGACAGGGCCTTGAATGACCTGGGCTGGAGGAAGATGTTCTGGCACACAGCAGGGGTGTTGGAATTAGAGGATCTTTTCGGTCCTTTCCAACCCAAACCATTCTAGGATTCTATGAAATTACTTTAGAGGAAAGAGAAATATCCTTTGAATTTGCACCAACACTAAATCTTGTTCTGTCATTGGGTTTTACCAATGTGAAAGGTATGAAAATAACAAGATCTTGAGAATTTTGGTCCAGGCTATTGCTATTTTCTTTTAAGAACATTAAAAAAAAATGGCCACTGTAGATAGGTAAATTTAATTTTCACCATTATTGCAGAGAAACAGACATATTTTGAAGAATCATCACTAGACAAAGAATGTCCAACAAAGATTTGGTCTATATTACCGTATTCTTAACTGTTTGCATCAAAATCTAATCACAGGAAGTTTTTCAAGTACGATACGTGATTAATAGCATTATATCATCTTTGTGTACGATTTCAACGTGATTTGTTTTTTCTCCAGAATAAAAAACAAAGTGGTGTTTCTTAATGCTTGATTGCAAAATGAGAAATAGAGAAGTGCACAATTATTTTTAATGGAACCCACTTGATCATTTTTGCAGGAAGCACTTATTTGTGATTATATCTGTATTTCAACAAGACTGAAGTTTCTACCCTGATTGTGACTCTGTGTCTAAATAAATCCACAACAACAAATGTCTTTCAATGACATTCAGGTTATTATTTTTTATGCCCCATGATGACATTTTGATCCACGTTTTAGAAAACCCTGCAGTGTTCCACTTACCTAAAATCTTGCCAAGTGTGAGAGACTTGATTGCATTGAATTCTGTGCCCGAAGACAGAATAAACTTCATTCTTCCATTCTGGTTAACCTATAGAATGATAGAGTGAGGAACAAAGTAGAATAATGGAAGAGATAGTAGTCAATATTTTCAAAAAAGCAGGTAAGATCAAGGCTAAAAATAAGAGCGTCTGAGGGAAGCATTTGTTATTTATAGCATAAAAACTCATCAGGAAATAGATTATCAGCTTCCTCAGATCACTGATTATAACTGATACTTCTTAAGCATCCCACTTAATAAGCCTTTATGTATCTTATTGATTTGGCTGATTCCTTCTTTTTCACCTCTAAGAAGAATAAAAATAGCAAACCTTTAAGAATATAAAATAGTCTCTTTTCATTTAAAAAAGGCACTCAATATTTAACTTCATAAAGATCAAATATTATATTGTAAATTCTCTGCTTTCCAGGGTACCCCTAGAACAACTTCAAGCCAAGTACCAACACAAACCCAAGCTCTACCCTCAAAATACTAAATTGTAACATACAGGTATTTAGAATTTCAAAAAAAGAAAAAAAAAGACATTTTCCACATTAGCATAGACCATTAGCAAAGTAAGTTTTTCTATTTTATCACGAAATTTCCAAAAATGTAACAAGAATACCCTCCTTAATAGCAATATTCCTTTGATGATGTAAAAGAGACCAAAGAAGTTTTAAAAATAGACTTAAATTATTATCTGGGTGGTACTATATTTGTACTGTAGTTTAATGTATAATTTAAATAAAAAAAACGGAATGCAAAACCCAAAACAAACAACAGCAGTCATACACACTTAGCAAATTTTGAAAATTTAACCATCAAATAATTAACTGCATTTTCATATAAAATTATGAGGTGATATTGACCTTTTGAAATAAACAAAACTAACGCCAAAGAGATTGGGTAACGTTAATTTTGACTATACATCATGAGAGTTAATGTTGCTTTGATGACTTAAGATATTAACGCACATTTTCTTTGGGGGTAACTGCCCTGTTGCAAGTATTTACTTCATTTTTCTTGTCTACTTTTTTATGGTAATCCACCTTTTTCCCCCCCCAACTGAATTACCTCTACAAAGAGCAATTCCTCCTCTCTATTAATCTTCACGTGTTGCAGTTGTCCATCAGCCATGTTTTTGAAACTGATGCTGAAGACATCAGGATCTTGATGGCTATCTAGCTTGTACCTAATCTGTAAACTTCCTGCAGGGATAAAGAGAGCA
The DNA here is from genome assembly GCA_013399875.1 of Gymnorhina tibicen. NCBI lineage: Eukaryota > Metazoa > Chordata > Aves > Passeriformes > Artamidae > Gymnorhina > Gymnorhina tibicen. The sequence continues at coordinate 64,512 of VXAZ01007864.1, forward strand.
AAAAGATTTAACTCAGTCTTTGGGGTTTTTTTACTTTAAAAAAAAAAAAAATTACTTGGATCTAGATGAAAGAATGGAAAAGAAAGACCCAACTAATAACTAATGTTCAACTTAAATAGAAACATCAGTAATGTTATGTGCATTTTTACAGGCATGTGTATATATATGTATTTTCATAGGTATATAAGTAGTTTATGAAATCAACTGAATGAAATGACCTCTAATTAATTTGGGCAATAGCTAATGCACTTTCAAAGTATTTTATTTCATTATTTATTTTGAGGATGGCAATTAATAGGCTTCATGAGTAGAACACAGCTCAGATAAATTTTAATTTTCATTTCCAAACTTTAAACCCCAGAAGTTTCTAAAGGATTTTCAGAAATAAACATTTTTGACATGATAAAAAGCAGTAGTGAAAGTTGAAAATACAGTAGGAGGAATGCTTTTCCTGTGAAAGCAGCTGAAAAAGATACGATCTAAAAAAAGATACCATCTAAAGAAAGAACAGGACAATATGTAGTTTGTGATTCAGGTCTGGAAATCAGAGAGAATCCAAGCTGACAGTTATGACGTTCATTAGTGTTTCCAGACAGGCAATCTGAAAACTCACCGTTCCTGGTGAGAATGACTGAGAGGTATTCCTTGTAGAAGGAGCTGACATAAAGCAGTAAGCTTGGTGTCCGCGTTGTTCGAAAAGCAAGTGTAATTGCTTCCCTGGTCAGTGTCATGTCAGCATAGAAAGAAGAAGCATGAGAACTGGAATTTTTAGCTAATGTGTAGTATTCTTGAAAGTTGTATGTCACAGAAGTGCCAGTCCAAAAATAGGCAGAGATCTCTGAAACAGAAAGTAATTCAACATTTAAATATAATGCAAAATAATACTAGAAAATTGCGAAGATCTCACTTTCTTCTTACAGAAAAATGTAGATTTAAGTTCATCTGTTTCTTGGTTTGTGTTCCAAACTCAGACTTAGTTTTGAGATTGCTATTTGAAAGACAGGAATACAAAAGTTTTACTATAAAGATATAGTTCCTGGATTTACTATAGTATCAAAAAATCAAAAAAGTTGCATGACGATGCTGATTCTCTCTGGTAATGTAGTTCCTGCTTAAATGGTATATATTGAAGTTATCTCTGAAAGAACTGTGTTTAGCAAAACTTACAGATATTGAGCAAATTCGGCTGAATATTTACCTACATTATGTAAACCGAATATTTTGCACGCATTTTAAACATGTCTTTAAAGGGAGGTGAAGATCTTGATCTGGACTATATGGTCTTGTTTTCAAGAAATGTTAAAGCTAAAAGACATACTTGCCTTTCTTACAGAATGGACCAGCATAGGCAGAGAACGTGCAGTCACAGGAAAATCCACTGTATTTCTCTCTACATTTTCCACCATTATGACACAGGTTACCATAGCTGCTGCAATGTCCAGGACAGCCTGGTTCAACTCCTGGTGTTATCTTTGCTCTCTCTTCCAGATCAAGGGCCATTCCATTCAACTGTAATGAACGAATGCATCCCAAAAATCCTTTCTGCCTGGATGCTGTTCCACCTGCAAATAAATTAATCTGAGCTTTTAAAACTTTCACATAATTGATATGTAAAACCATCTTTAAAGTTTACAGACTATTAACACTATATTAGGACTTTCAAAGACACACGCTTATTCATGTGAAAATATTTATAAGTAGCTTTAAAAGTATATCTGATTTCTGTTTTGTCAAGTAATTGCAGAGAGCCCTTGAAGATTCTATTTCACAAAGAAGTAAGGTCAGGAAATTAGGTGTTTTTCTTTTTTCCATCTTATATTTTCATTTAAAGAGAGAGAGAAGGGAAGAGGAAGGAAGGAGAGGGAAGGAGAAGGAGAGGGAAGGAGGAGAGGGAAGGAGAAGAG
>VXAZ01007866.1:0-74041 GCA_013399875.1 Gymnorhina tibicen
AACAGCACTGCCCTGATTCGCTGACGGTAACGCCCTCTTTTTGTCCCTGTCCCCTCTCTGTCCTCTCCCCCAGTCCTTTTCCATTTTCCTTTCTTCTCTTCTGTCTCTTCTAGCCTTCTTCCGCTCGGGCAACTCCTTTTCCCTCTCCTTTTGTTACCCATAAATGGTTCCCAGATACAAGGTTTGCCTCGTTTGGCTTCATTCCGTTCCCGACCATCCATTTTTAAAAGAACTCCTCGCAGTTCCCCACAGTGGAATGCGACACTGAGTCTCAAGACAGCTCTGTTAAAATTTTGTACTGGTACAACTGCCCAAAGTAATTTATAACTGTAACCTCCACTTTGGAGTTTCCTTGAGAATGGAGACAACGTTCTGCTTTGCAAGTGTGGTCTGAGGTTAAATGTATTAGAGATTTTGAAGAACTTCACTATTGTGATCATGAAGAAGCTAATACATCATATGATATGACGGACAAACAATATATAGAAAAAAATGAAAAAACCAAATCCTTGACCTTTTAACTTTTTGGGAGTAACCCAGAAAAATAAGAATTATACCTCCAGCTGAATCTCTCAGTCTTACAAGCAGTATGGCTTGGGCAACCAACGTTTGCAGGCAATTTCAGACTATATCCATTACAGCAATGTAGTCTAAGCTGTGATTTGGGGTCAGACTTTTTAAAGCCATGTGACTGTAGTTGCAACTTGCAGCTCTGTGTGGGTGTCTTGCATGGTAGAAGTCATTCACGTCCACTCTGCTCTAGATGCTCTTTAACACAGCAAAATGCCACCTGCAACTTAAACGAGCATATTCAGGGTCCTAGTTTAATCCAGATAGGAGCAAACAACAAAAGAACAGGTTAATCAGCACTTGACCTCTCTGCATCATCAGGATCAGCTCTAACATTTCCATCCAGGCAAACAAAAAATACGTCAGACTAATTTTTCCAAATTAGGAATTCGTACAGGTACAAACCTGTATGAATACACAGGGTATTTAGTCTTGTAATGTTGTTTTAAGGTCATGTATTTATTTCAGGACATATTTATAAGATGTAAAGAACTGATATCGGAAGAGATTATTTACAATACTCTCTGTAAGGCAAATGGGAAGTAACTGGAACCTCTTCGGAGCTCTGTCATGAATGCTTCTCACCCAATGTGATATATTAATGTAAATAACTACAAAAAGATTGCTAAGTGCTCTGAAAGGTCTACTAACTTAGAGAAAAACAACTTATTTGTCACTTAAAAAGAGTTAAGATTTTAAGGACAAGGCAGGGATCTCTTTTTGCCCCCGAAACAACTACTTCCATCCATAATACAATCCACACTACTTTCCACATCATTCTTTTAAACAAGGTGAATTGGCTTCCATTGTGTGATATGACACTATTGGCTGCTGTGCCCTTATTTCCCTTTGCTCTCACTCAGCTTTTTCCCTTTCCCTCACATCAGCTGTAGGGGTCATCCCAACATGGCTAGTGAGCTGAAATAGCAGGACTCAGCAGGCACAGATGACAGAGCAGTAAAGAGCCATTTCATTTTGCCCATTAACCTGTCTCTTGCATTCCAGTGGGGTTCCCTCTGCAACAAATAGCTGTTGAAAAAGACAGCAGATGGACTCAGTAGTAATAATTTTGGTTAACCCACATAAAGGAGAGATTGTGGCCAGTCTGGGCTCTGGAAGGTCTTTGCTTCAGCGCACTGCATGAAAAGAAATATTTAACACTGGAAGCTAGGTACAAGGGATATGAAAGGAAATTATCTCATTCACTACACCATGATAAGGAATCCTCTGTGTCACTGATATTTTCGTCAGCTCCCTCTTACATACAAATTGCTCCATTTAATGTTCAAGCCACTGTCATGCCATTCACAATTTTTAAAATTGATTCATGCTCAAGACCATCTATAAATGTAATTCTCTAACTATTAAAATGGTAAAATACAACCTTTTTATTGTACCAAGTAACTTTATCTCTTATTACATAAGGTGCAAGTAAAAAATCTGTTTTCCTATAGCTAATAAAAGTATAAGATACTCAATAGCAGTCAAGAAGACAGAAATCAGAATCAGTTACAAATTTGTAACTGAACATTACAGCCTGAAGCTTTGCTAATCAGATATTACAAGTTAAATAAACTTTCTCCTTTGCTTTCAGTTGATACTGTTTGTTTTCTTTGTAATTAATTAGATAAAAAATGTGAAAAGAATTTTTTGTTATGGGTAATAACATTACAAAACTTAACTATGCACTAACAAAGAGACCCTGACATGCACAAGAAAGAAATTCTGTGCAGCAATGGCAATATAGTTTATAGCATAGAATCTACTGGAAAAGGAACTTAAGTTTCCTGAGTCTCTCTGTATTTTGTCCTCTCTCCTGAGGTAAACTGTTAGTGAGAGGATTGTAACTTCAGAGTCTTTAGTTGTGCCAGAGTATGTGAGACATACAAATGGTGGGGGCAAAGACAGCTCTATCATGTTGGCTTGTTCCAAGACATCCGATAGCAATCAGAATGGGGCACACAGGAGAGGTTGGGAGATCTGGGTTTGCTCAGTCTGAAGAAAAAATCTTACTATATTGCCTGGAACTACCCAATAGAAGGAGGGAGGTAGTGAAAACAGACTCTTTCCAGTGTTGCGTGATGACAGGAGAAGAGGCAGCAAACGAAGCTTAGACATGGAGTAGGAAAGGCTTTTTCATTATGAGATTGGCCAAACCCTGTCACAGGTTGCCCAGAGAGGCGGTGGATTCTCTGTCTCCGCAGATATTTGAAATGGGACAGGATGTGTCTCAGCTGAGCAACGTGACCTCGCTAATCTGTGCTTTGAGAAGCTGCAGACTTCCAGAGTTCTCTTATAGCACACCCTTTCCCTCCATTCCAGGGAAAGATGACCCTGACTGCAAAGCTGAAGCTGAAGCATGATTTTACCCTTTGTCATTGTTGAATTCTTACATTGCCTATCTCCGTACAAGCAAAAGCAAAGGTAATGCTCAGGTTTAGGTTCTTGCTGGGTACTGCAGGAAAGGGAACAGATGCCAGCAGCCCATGGGAAGGTCCAGGAGCAAAGCATGACTTTTATCAGCTATTGAGTTGCCTTACAACAGCATTTCTGCACTTCTACTAAGCTGATGTATTTCTTTGAAAAACATCTACTCTACTGAAGAGACACCTCTCAATCTTGTAGAGAGGAGATGACTTTTCTAATTTCTTAAATCTATAGCGGTAGCTATGACCCCAGCCAAATATACCTTTTATTCTGCTGTCTTTTCCCTTCTAATTTGGGACTTTAAATAAAGCCTTCATAAAAAACTATGACTATTGGGTAACAGTATTGGGCAAAAAATACATACATACATAAACTGAATTCAGCTTCTTTTCCTAGCAGTGGTAGAAGAAAATGAGACTACAATAAGGAAGAAAATAATTCATTGCCTAACATACAGTCTGATGAGAAGTGTAAATTTGAAGGATGAAGTCAGGAAGGGTGGACTGAAATTGTAGTAATTCACATGTTGACATTGTTTATTTGTATGAATGTGTATATATTTATATAGGTGTGTATGTTCATATTATTTACAGAGATGAAAATATTTCCCCTTTAGAAACTGCGCTCAGAAAAGATAGGTACAGAGGAAGACTGTAAAAGAGGGCAAAATGGGTAAAAAAGGGAAAATATGAAAACTAAAAACACTGATACAAATGACAATGATGAACCCTAATTTCCAACTTAATATAGTTTCCTTTATCCTCTTCCTTCTACAAAAAAATATAAAGAACTATATAAGAATTTTTGTAAGGCTAAGTTACCAGCTAAAATTAATGAGATGATAATCAGGTTTTAAATTAGAAACTGTCCTCTCAAGAGAAGAGAATCTTGTTTGCAATGAATTTAGATGGTAAGTGGGGAAAAAAGTTATTGTGCTGGTGTTTGTGCCCAGTCCTTGGAGGTCTCATGAGCCTCAGTTCTGATTTGCTTTACTTGCAGTGGGAGATGTTAAATGCTTTGTGGGACTGGATTCTCTCAGTGTGATATTTATAAAACAGTAACTTTGATATTAAAAAAAAAACCCCTTAACTATCTAAATAATCAGAAAGTCCTAATAGACTTAAAGTAACCTACAAATATGTTAGTGTTAACTGATAATATCTAGGCTTATAGATGGCATTAATGTATAGTAGTATATTTAGGCTCTGGAAAGGCAATATTTTTTGCTTTGCCAGAAGAATAGCTTACAAAATCATTGAGTCATTGACTTCTGAGAAAGATGCTCAGTTCTCATTAATTATGTACCCTGAGGCTTAATTTTATCAAATAACTCCTCTCGACCCAATGGTAGTTATTTCCTATTTAGTAATGTCTCCTCCAATGTTAAGAATTTAAAACAGAATTAATTGCTTTGGGACATCATTGATATAAACACTTTGAAATCAGGAGGGGTTTATTTTTTTATAAATAAATATATAAATATACATATATATGCACATGTTTTTTGCTATGATTTCAAGGGTTGGAAACGTGCCATCATAATTTCTACGCATTTTAGTTTGAAGTGATTCTTTAAGTATGATGAGCTGAAGAATATCTCCTAAAATATTTGAGGAGGAGAAGATAGTACCAGAAATCCCTGTCAACAGAGTTCTATCCATCCATTTCTGTCTCCAGTTGTAGAAGTAATATGGAAAGGGAACAACTGAGTCAATTAACCCAATCATCCAGACTGCCCCACCTACCCTGCTTTCTCCAGTTTACATTAGAGTAACTCCTGCTCCTTCTAATGCTCATGTAGCACTCCCTATGTCAGTCTTCAGGCCTTGAATTTGGATTCAAAACTAGTTATTTCTACAAAGTCATACCCAGAGAAAAAAACAGCATGAAGTGTATATTTCTGTTATCAAGGAGGAGAAAGATGCCACACTAACAAAAAAATGGACATTGTTTTTATCTATGTGCTTTCTGATTTTATTTTTAATGTCTGTTACAGCTAGCCAAGGATTCATAAACAGGGAAGACTTCAGAAGTTTGCTGTCTCCTTGTTTCAAAGTTTTACCTAGAATGTACCAACTTTCATAGCAGTGCTGTTATGCAGGTGATGGTGACAGTGGTATCCATACAACAAGTAACTATAGGGATAATATTCAGAAAGGTCAAAAGTTTATGTTGAAATGTCAGTGTGATACTGGTTGATGGTTTTGGCAGAATGTATGTTCTTTTATTCTCCCAAACATGACACCACCACAGGAACTATTATAAAGAATTACTAAAATGAGTTATCCAGAATAGTCTCCCTAAGAAAGCATACCATAGGATATTGTAATATGAGCAGAGGAGAACGTGTTTTATTTGCAGTGGGATGATTATCAACGCATCATTATTTGCTCTTAAATTGTGTTGATGTGATGCTTGAGAAGAAACATAGAGGTAATAATATTTGAAAATGCATTAAGGAATATTATGTACGTACAAAGAGCAACTTAAAACCGTAGGAAGTTCAAGAACTGTGAATGTTGTAGCTCCATTGCTGCTGCTCTCTCCACCAGGATTCATCACAAAGTTGAATCTTGTTTCAGGTCATGATAGAATAACTTTAGAAAAAAGTAGAAAAAAAGAGAAACAAAAACGATTTCATAAGTAGGAAAAAGGTTGATCATGCACTTCAGACAGGAGCTGAACATGAATAATTAAATACAGGTGCTTTGTCATCAGCATCTACTTATGAAACCTGGGGACATCTGAATAAGCTCATGTTTTTATAAAGATTGAATAGAATTAGTGTTTTAAGTTATATCCTTTCTTTTAAATTTGATAAGACAGTAAAGAATCTTACAGAAAGTAAGATTGAATTGAAGGCTCTGAGTTTTACCCTGATCAAAACTAGCAGTCCACAACTGTGCCACAGGATTAATTTACATTAGCTAAAACAATAAATGCATTCCAGTGTTTTTGAAAATGTCAGTTCATAAAAATTAGGCAAGTTTTGACTGCCTGATACTCTATATTTAAGCCTCTGAAAGGCTATTCAAAGGATCTTAGTTTTATCCCTATTCAGGGGGATGCAATTTATATTCACAAAAAAAAATTTATAAAATCGAACAAATATTTATAAAAGGATATGTTTAAATATTTTGAAGGTTAAGAGTGGTAATTCAGGGTCAAAACTGTCATTTTATCACTCTTTAACTGTGCATACCACAGTATTAATTTTTATTATTTCAAAGTGAAGCTAATTTCATGCTTTACTTCCACTTTTAAAGTTTGAGTTCCATTGAATTATAGTTCTTTTTCCAAAATGATTTTGTTAAGGGTTTTTTCACATGGTAAGGATTCTAGGGACCATTCATCTTTTGATTGCTATTCTTTATTTTCTTAAAAGACTAGTTAGAAGATAGAACCATGAAAAAAATAGAGCTATTTCTGAAGTGTGTCCCCTGCTTTATCATAATGAAGGATGTTCTCTATTTGAACTAGTGAACACTAATAATACTCATATATCTCAGCACAGAATGATATACAGCTGCTGTGTGATTATTGGTAAACTAAGTTTTAACCTATGACAAGAATTTGCAAGGAAAACTGTAAAGCCCACATAATCTACTTCAGGGACTGCTATCTAATGTAGAAGTCAGGAGCCAATGGAGCACCATGCAGATTTATCCACATGAAATTCCTAACAGTCTTTAAAGTAACTTTCTTTAAAGTGCTTTGTTAAATATGAATGCAGTGTACTATTTATTAGAATGATAAGCCTACTCTCCCCAGAGAGACAGCAAAATAGCTTCCCAGACTGAGTTTAATTTTTATAAGATGAAATCACTTGTTAGCTATATAAGGATATCAATGAAGAGGTACCAAAAAAAAAAAGAAAAACAGTTTAAGAGAAGATTACCTTGATCAATTCATTTCAGCCATCTTTTGCTGGAGTGGGTTTTGGTGCTTATAACTCTCCCGGATCATGAATCATGCCAGTAATTGACAGCTTAATTCTCACAGGTGAGAATGTTTCTTCAACTCTGAGTTCCTTGATGACCGTTCCCCTTCAGTAGTACTGCAAAGGGTAATCTTTATTGCTTTCAGTCCCTCTGCCATCCAAAAACCATGGATGAGGGCTGGAACCTATACTTGTTGCCTTTTACAGACTGTTCTTCAAAATTAGGCTGACCCAGGAAATCAATGGTTTAAGAGTACTTTATAAAAGTTCTCAAGTTCTTTCAAAAAATTATTTTTACATATAGTAGATAATCCTGTTCCTACTATTAATCTGTGTGATCACAGAATTATCAATCATGTGCCTGAGTGACTGAGCAACACCCAGCTGTGTGATATGGTGTGAACACAGAATAAAAGATAGTTTCTCCATGAAATACCAGTAAGAGTTACCTTGAACTGGCACTGCAGTCTGTGTGGCACTTGGGAAATAAAAAAAAAGTAAAAATTGTTCTTGGAGTCCTTCTGCTTTTAAGACAGGTAAAGTGATTGTTTTTAGCCTGCTTGTGCTATTTTTTATTTCACTGAAATGGAACACATAATTGCAATAGTATGTCTAAGAGTGCTGATGAAAAGAATGATCCTCTGAGCCTTGGTGCTTTTGCTTTGGGCATAACATGGATCTTCCTTGTTCTGCTTTCTTACACGCTCCTTAGAAACATGGAGTGGAAAAGTCTAAATACTAGTTTAAAATTCAACTGGGAAATTTAGAATTTGTGTGCTTAAATCAAGATAAATGAACCAGAAAATATTTGTGATACGTTGTAAAATACAGTGCCTAAATTTAGGAAGTATGATTGTAAATTTAGGTACTTTCATCTAGGGCAACCAAATTGTCTTTCCACCTGCAGAAAAAAAGGACCCCGGCTGCACTTAAGTCCTTGAAACACCCCAGTTCAGCAGGCACTCCCAGATTCCATGGGCAGTGCAGAACAAGGCAGGAATAGTTGTTTCGTTTGAAACCACAGCTAATGGTGAATATCTCCCATATAACAGTTTTATATGCATATATTAATTTTCCTACTGTTGCATTAGCCAATGTGCTATTGCACAGAGGGGCTTACATGTTGCCTAAAGTATTTAGGTTTTACAGTTGAGAGAAAAGAGTTAATTGATGAGAGAGAGAAACCAACCAAGAGCCATATAGTGGGCAGGTTTTCATGAAGGGACATGAAAATACAGTATATTTCTACTTAGTATAATTCTACTGTTTTTATAATAAGAGAAAAATATGTTAAATTGCATCACTGAATATCAGTGGAAATCTTGAAAGCCTTGGTAGTGATATTTGACTGTCTACAGCAGCAGTTTGCCCTAATGTTTGCCTGAGTGTCACTAGAACTCTGATGAGATGTAAAGTAACATTTATTTGTGTGAAAATTAATTTGTGGTGAATGAAGCTTAGTTAGTTCATGGAAAATAATCACTGCTGAAAGTCTTTTAAACTTTTGAAAAGGACAGTAAAGAGTTGGAAATGTGAACTCCAGAGTAAAGTATTCATTCTAACATTTGAAATCCCTTCTTTGTTTTTCCTTTAGGAGAGAATAAAATAAATCCCAGTTCCAAAGAGGAACTCTTTGTGTCATAAAGATGGTGAAAGATTTCCACTGCACTAGGAAAAGGAAGAAAAAGTAGTTGAGCTGGAGCAGTATTCCACAAAATTTAATTTGTCACAGGAATATTATCATGCTTCCTAGAACACCAAACAATAGGACCATGCAGCATGAAAAGAGAACAGATAGCAAACAGATTACAGAAGGTATATTTTTTTAATCTCTATGCTAAGGACAAGCAGGCAAACCACATAGTACTATTGGCCAAATAAAGATCTAGAAATACTATTCCTATTTGGGGTTGTTTCTAACAGCTGCCTTTTTAGTACAAATTCACAGTCACAGGTACTTTTGCTTGGCTAAGGAAAATTTTTTAAACAGAAGGAAGAACAGTGAGCTGAAAACAAATAGCTGACCAGAGAAAGGGACATCAGACAGGGGCAGAAAAAGGATACTGAATCTTTCATTATCACATGCCACGTGATGCTGTCTGCACATTTCATCAGGAACTCCCTAATTCTTGTATTGTAAAAAGTAGAAACCAGGATATAAATTTCTCTAGGACACTTAGATATCTTCATTTTCCTCATTCTTTTCTTTCTCAATACCATCTTTTGGCATAAATTCTAATTGTGCTGCACTGTTTCAGAGAATATCAGAAAATACTTGCTTTATTACACCCATCTGTTCTCCTGGAGGTACTGCCAGAAAAAAAAATTTTCCCACCCTCCCTAGATTATTATAATGGCTCATTGTCCTACTATGTTGTTCATCAGATAAACCTAATTTCATTTCTGGCCTGTATCACAGTTGGTAGCTTGATTTTGACATGCTGCTTTGGTGGTATTAATATATTGTTTCCTTTTGATCAATGCTATTTCCCACTCTGTGGTGTTTGTTGACTTCTAAGGAGTTCTGCATAGTGGCATGAGTGAGCCTTACGCTACCTGGCACAACCCAGAGCTTCCCTAGAGCACTTCCCTGTGGAATCGCTGCTTGTCAGCAGGGCAGGAAAAAGAAATACTGTGAATCGTGGGAATGAGCACTTTGAATAGACTGGAGAGCAGTGAGGAAAGTTTCAAGATTTATGCAAGTGCGTATTTGAGGCGGGGGGTGTTAATTATTTTTGTTTTGTTTTTACTCTCTGATCTTTTAAAATAACACAGAGAAGGTTGTAGGGGGAGAAAAAATAAGAGGGATCATCTTGGTTTTAGAAAAGTAGCAAGGGCCTATTTGGAAGAGAAAGAGAGAAACATCAGCGGATGAGTGGTTGTCTTTTCATTTCCTTGCCGTGTTCTTTCACTGCTTTTCCCTGTCGTTTCACTTCTTTGCCATGTTCCTTCTTCTGCTTTGCAGGTTCAGAGAAAAATAAATGTAACAACCAGGTTGCTTCCTGCTTGCATTTGCTTCAAGCAGTGTGCCAGTTTGTTTCAAACTAAAAACTCTCCTTACAAGTCTGTTATTTCGTTCTTTGAATGCCTCACCACTGTTTAAATTGGGTTTTTTCCTTCCAGTTTGCTCACATTTTCCCTTTGTTTGGATCATCTTCTATGCCTTTTTAAAATGCTTGTATCTTCTAGGACCCACTATAATCTAAGCTTTGGCTTTTTTGTCTTCTTTAAATATATGTTCAGGAGTTTATTTTTACATCTTTTGTTTTTCATTCATCCCTTTATTAAGGCTATTTAAATTCAAAGTTCTTCAGTACATTTCAGATTTTCTTTCTTATGGGATACAAGCCATATTCCCTGCTGCATTTTCCCTAAGAGTTTTTTGACCTTTGAAGCTGCAGTTCAGAATAATATTATCAGGCATTTCCTGCTTTGGGTTGCAGAAGTTATATTCCATCCATACTTATGACATCTAGGTAGTCTGCTTCTTCATGTCCACTGAATCAGGTGGTGCAGTTGCTGAATATTAATAGTATAATTTAATTATTTAGAGTTGTTGGTGCTCAGCCCATTGTGCTGTATCCAGCCAAGAGGACGAACTTTGTCATGGTAATTAGGGTATTATGCCCTGTCCAAATTACTCACAGATAGGTCAAAGCACTTTAGAAGCTGCCCCAATTTGTACTGACTGATAAATACTTTCCAAGGGAACATATCTGAATTCACTTAAGGGTGTTCATCCAGTCATCTACCCTTCACTTTCACCATAGCTACTTCTGCTCAGTAGCAGAGGGTGTGCTGGAAACTGGCTGTGTCGGTGTTACAGCTGCATGAGGACTGCCTTTTTCAGGGTAGGGAGGCAGGATGGAAGAAAGATATTATAGAAAGATAAGGATATTACAGACATTCCCTGTTTGCTTTGCACATCAACTGTTTCAATTTGGCATGGGTATAGATAATAGGGAAAAAAAGTGTTGATTTGTGATATAATTTGAGGTGCTTTTATATACTTTCCCTAAGTTGCTGCGTTCATAGACATAAAGTAAATGCACAAATAATCCATTTCAGATATGTAATTCTGTTCAGATGACATGACTGCCCAAGTAAGCAAGGACTGAAATGAATATTTTATTTTTACCTCTGCCAATTCTTTTTCTTTTTACTTTTTTTTTTTTTTTTTTTGTGGTAATAGGAAAAACTAAAGTAATCTCAGTCTCTTTTGCCTTTCTGGAAATCGTACCGTAGAACAATATTAGAAAATCAAATGCAGAACAGAAATTATTTTATTGTCATTACTTATTTATTGGCTGCATACATGGAAACAGTATGCTGTGTATATCAGTCCTGTAGTGACAGCCTTTTAATGGGCTTGTTTGTATATTTAGCACTAAGAGCCTCTGGCCAGGCTTTTGAAAGTGATTTTGACACTGGAACAAGCAAATAGCCACCAAAGTGTACCAGGTAGGCAACAGTTACATACTCAGAGCTGGCACTGATCTCCCTGCATGCCTAAGCTCCCTAAGGCGTCTGTGCTTCTACAGCTGGCATTTTCATGGAAGCCTAACTGTTGCTGCCAACAAATGAGCTGTTAAGAGCCCTAGCACAAGTAGAGACCCTCGGGGCCTTGGGAACAAGATTTGTGATGTAGGCAGGAGAATTTCTATCTTGCCATTAATGTCTGATTTCCTAAGTGTCCTCTGAGGCTGCTGAAGAGAGGTTACTTGTCATGAGTGGAATAGACAAATAAGATAGACTGTCCAGAAACCTCCTACTGTCTTGGCACATAAAATGTGTGCCTGAAATCTTACATCTCCTCAAAAACCACATGCTGCATGTACATGAGAAAGAGCAGATTACATGATGGGTCATGTGCCAGGGCTAAGCTGCTCTTGTGGAAAACGTTAGTGATACAACATCCTTCTGTGTCCTGCCAGTTCCTCTCTTCTTCTCTGGCAGCTTGTGCACATCAGAGCCTGCCATGGCACTGCTGCTAGATTCAGGCATTGTGGAAGAACTGGATTCTCTGATAAGAGAGTGCCAGACGGAAGCCTGAAGTGAGGACTGTGCTCAGCTTCTGAAGGTCAATGAGGCCCATGATTTTTAGAATTAGTAGCAGAAATCTTATGTCATCTTTTTTCCTTCCACAGATATGTTATTTGAATTGTGGAAGTAATCCTCTGTGGTATGTCATCTTGCTACTTTTTTTTGGTTGGTGGTTATTATAGCAGCATTTAGCTACTGCCTCATGGAAATAACTATTTTTGGGCAGTGTGTGCTGTTACACAACACGAACTGGAAGCAGCACCCATGTGAGGATGCAGTGGTTCCTATCTGGTACTTGGGAATCACTGCCTTGAATGTAGCAATATGCCTATTTGCTGCCTTTACCCTACTGTGTCTGTCTTTGCTGCCTTTTTGGTTTTGAGGATGTCCCTTGCAACTTTGAAGGATTATTTTTGTATTATTCAATAGGTTCTAGCAGTCAACCAGACACAACAAGTGCCATTGGTTATCTTATTTTCCCTCCATGAAGATCATTTTCCCATCTATTTCTGATTTTTGTCAGAGACTTGCTAGTTCTTCAAAGCTGATATTGGGCAGTATTTTAGCTGATGGTCCTGTAGCCGCAGTGGAAGGGGTATTCTTGTACTGAGGCCTTCTATCTAAGGAATAAAATGTTCATTCAGTGAGTCTGCAAAAATAATTCATAATGTTATTTAAATGGTATTTTTAGTCCATGAATAAAATATCTCATCATGCAAATATAAATATTTTAGTATTTTTTAAAAAGTAGATTTTGACCCAAGAGCAACAATTCCTACAAAGATGTAAATTTTAAGATTCTTAAATTATTGACTTAAAGTTTCATTTTAAGAGATACTGTAGATGTAAAAAAAAAAAACAAAAAAAAAAAGAAAGAAGAAGGAAAAAAAGCCTAAGTGAATATGTTCACCATTTGATTTAAAAACAATTTTCTCATGTTTGTGTTTAAAACAATCAAACAAACATATCTTGATTCAAATCTAGGAACTGGATTTCCAACTTTTAGCCTGCAGCACATTTCTATAATTGATTTATGAACCTCTGAATTTCACCTGTAAAAGGACTTTGTGGTCTGACATATTCTTCCCCTCCCCTTCTCTTTTCCCTCATTTCCTCTGAATTATTTTATATCCAATTTAGACTCTTTTTCAGCAGGGGATTTTGCATATGAATTTTGTACAGCTTTAAAACCATCTTTTCTCTGATGCATATTTCATGATTTTCTTGTTCTCAAAACCACATCCTTCTTCACAAGAAGGCCTGAGCACAAACTACAAGCCCCTGTGGTACACCAATCAAACGTAAAATAGTGACTTTCCAAAAGAACTGCCCAAGTTTTTTATGAGTGATCTAGAAAACAAAAACAAAATTTTAAACAATATTGAAGACAAAAAAGAGTATGTATTAAGGCAGTAATTCTTAGAGCGATACTCTTATGAGAACTGCAGTTGGAGAAATTTAGGACATTCATAGGTTCTTGACAAGGTCACTTCTGTTCCTAAACTGTCATGTGGAATCTGTCATGTGGAATTCAGCAACTCCCGAATCTCACAAAAAGGGTCAATATTGATAATATTTAATGGCAGAAGCTCAGGTTCTGACCTTGGGTTTTAAAAAGGTGAGTTTGGTGCTGGTTCTATCCCAGTCTTCCAACTGAACAAAGACAAGTCACTTTAATGAATATGTGCCTATCCTTAGGTATCTAAGTTCTGCTAAAATTAGGTCTTGGGTATCTCTGCATCAACAGATAATCATGCACTGGGGATTATTGCATTTATCTTCCTCAAAAAGTGTTAAAGGATTAATGAATGAAAATTGTGACAACAGTAACAATTAAATTCTTAAAACCAAACTTTTTTAAAAATTACAATAAATGGGAGACTTGTAATTGGTTTTAAAATAGAACAGCATCTAACTCTGGAAATGTATTATTACTAGGCCACTAAATTAATATCTATCTGACATTATAAACATTTATGAGTATAAACATTTATGGTATAAGCATTTATGAGTTCACAGGTCTAAGACTTATGTCTTGGTATCCAGTCATTGCCTACTGATTTCTGAAAATTCCTTCAGAGTTTGAAAGCCTTTACTCAGAAACATCCTGGAGTTAAAAAGGCTGGCTGACTTGTCAGCTTGATTTAGGTCAAAGCCAAACCAAAGGAGTGCTATCCCTCTCCCTCACAGGCTGTCCTACCTTGCAGTTTCATGACCTTTCATATGGCAGAATTTGTAATTAGAGAAGGGAGTAAAAAGGCTGTTGTGAGTCAGAACTTAAGGCATTCCTGATTTGAACAATGACATTGTTCCATATTCATTGTGTCACAACAACTTCCATATCAAATTTAAACAGTTTTCTCATTGAGTCTGCATGACCCCCAAAAGCAGGCCCTGCAAAATAAGTCAAGGATACAGAATTCAATCTGCTCTTGCTTTTTTGTCTATCACCAGTAATTTATAATATAGCAAAATATGTGTAACAAATGTTTCTTTCCTTCATACCAGTTTATTTTCCTGAGTGATTTTTCTCAGCTATCACTGAGGAAAGAACTTGGGGATGAAATTGGAGATGAATTTTTATCTTTGTTTAGCCCAGATATGGATCAGGACCTTGGGCTGGTTAATCTTCTGGTTTCTTTTTCTTTTTGGTCTAAATTCTAAGTAACACATCACATGTCAAAAACGCTGAGGACTAAACTGCCTTGAAACAGGCAGGGAAATATTCCCCGTACTCTGGACTCCCACACTAAACAGTTGAGCAACAATTTCTGTTCCCTGACAGCCAGTTGTACAGTTATGAAGCTGTGTAGGATTAAACCATGAGTTCTCTGACTTAGGACAGAGCTTTATACAGAGAATGAGGGTGCAGCTGACACTGCCAGCAGATGAATTAATCTGTTGAGCTTCTTGAGCTTCACCCTGGATGGGAAGAACCCTCTGAGTCAGGTATAGCCATTACCAGCCTGAGCTCCTAGTTGTCATTTTGTCACTGATGAGATTGCCTCAGCGCTCATCTCTTCTGCTCTGTATAAAATCAAACAGACTTGTTTAAACTCTGTGGCTTAATCTGACCAGTCTGACTTGTTCCCCTGCTAGCTAGAAGCATCCACAGAAGTAAATGACTGAGAAATATAGCCAATAAATGCTACATCCCTAAACTGTCTCACATTTGTATCGACAAGGTGATTCCAACTGCAATATCAAACAGATTAAACAGCTGCTGGAAGTGGTCTAAGCTCACTTGTTTGGCTTTGAACCAAGATGAATTAGAAGGGATCATGGGATCACAGGGTCACATGTGCATTCAGAAGTCTTCAAGTTCCACTCAGTTTTGTGTCCTCTCCTGAATCCAAGATATGTTCACCTTCTTCCTGCGTATCTGAATTACATCTAATCTGAGATGCACAGTTTTGGAAATTCCTAATATTGTACAGAAAGATGGATTCATTCCTAGTTTCTCCCAGATTAGACAGAAGCCCTTATCCTAAATAAAAAAGGCATGAAAGAGTCTGTGCCTCAGAGGATGGTATGCAGATAAAGCAGAAATCTTAGCCAAGCAGCATAGACAGAAAATTCTGTCTGTCCAGTGAGCCCTCTGTATTTCAGACAGAAGTTTCTCCTCTATTTGTAGCCCTACCTGCCCTTTCTGATTCATAGGCTTGCACAAAAGTGGTTTTGCCTTTTATATTTTGTCAAGACATTTTCAACAGCATCTGCAACAATAGGGCTCAGTCTTCTGCATAACTTCCCTTTCTGTATTGATGCATGTTGAATGGGTAGGGTTTCTCTCTTTTATGTTGCTATAAATTGGGAAGAGAATCCCAATCAGTTAAAAAACTGTAGTAGTATAAATTGGGCTTAGAAGTGGATAAGAGCTCTTAAGTTCAGAAAAAAATTGTAAAATTGCTATGACAAGGCATATTCAAGGATACCAGTATCACAAAGATACAATGTCACATGCTTTTGTTTGAATTAGGAATTCCTTTATGATGTAAAGGGAATGATCATTCCTTAGTGACTGTTCTTCAGTGTGGTTCCTCCTTCAGTTGCTTTAAAAGTCCTTTGGAAAAGACCTCTCTCTACATTATTCTCACCATCTTTACAGGCTGTTCAGAAGATTTTTCATATAGGAAGGAAGCTTCCTTTTCATTCCTTGTATAATGTTGAAGGCATAGTAATTTCCTACTGTTTTGCACTCAGATGACAATTCTTTTGAGCACACAGTAAGAAAGACAACAACATTCAAAGCTTCTTAACTATTGTATTGAGTAAAAGATGGAAAATATAGAAAAAGTGAAAGTAACCTCACATTCTTCCTGATGAGGGGAATCCTAGCTATTGAAGCACTGGATGAACACCTCTTCATGGATCATGGCAAACTGCACAGAGTTCCCAACTGTGGTGAGGTTCACCAGCTCTAAATTAACTAGCATTTCTGTAGGGTCTTGCTCACATTCATAGGTCACTGAGAGCAGCCAAGTTTGGAGTGTGAACTGAGCCTTGAAGAGACCCTTGGACAATATTTGCCAGTGCCCATATCTCAATAAAGTTACTCAAATAGGTACAAGTAATATTTTGGTGCAAGTCCCAGGCATGAGTACAGACTGGGAGAAGACTTCATTAAGAGCAGCCCTGCAGAGAAGGACTTGGGGCTTCTCATGGATGAGAGGCTGGACATGAGCCAACAGTGTGCACTCACAGCCCAGAAAGTCAACTATATCCTGGGCTGCATCAAAAGCAGTGTGGCCAGCAGGGCAAGGGAGATGATTCTGCCCCTCTACTCTGCCCTTGTGTGACCCCACCTGGAGTACTGCACCCAGCTCTGGGGTCCTCAGAACAAGAAAGATGTGGACCTGTTAGAACAGGTCCAGAGGAAGGCCATGAATATGATTTAAGGGATGGAGCACCTCTCTTACAAAGACAGGCTGAGGTGGGATTGTTCAGCCTGGAGAAGAAAAGGCTCTGGAGGGACCCCATTTTGGCCTTCCAGTATCTTAAGGGGGCTTATAAAAAGGAGGGAGAAGGACTTTTTATATGGGCAGATGGTGACAGGACAAGGGGCAATGGTTTTAAACAGAAAGGGTGTAGATTTAGATTAGACGTTAGGAAGAAATTCTTTATTGTGAGGGCTCTGGAATAGGTTGCCCAGAGAGGCTGTGGATGCCGTATCCCTGGATGCGCTCAAGGCCAGGTTGCATGGGTCTCTGACCAACCTGACCCAGTGAATGGCATCCCTGCCCATGGCAGGGCAGTTGGAACTAGATGGTCTTTAAGGTCCCTTTCAACCCTAACTGTTCTATGATTCTGTGATCAGAAGAAAATATTTCATTTTGAGGAGACAATGCAGTGTACTTACTCTTGAATACACATTCAATACATGTACATTGATTAACTATGTGTTTGTTATGCACACATTGAGTAATTGTACTATTTTATAGAGCATTCATATGAATGTATCCATGAAACTGAGGCATACACCTGAGAAGTCATGGATTCTCTGACACAGATGGTTGGTAAGTGGCCACATGGTATTCAAATTACACCTGTACACATGAGAAGAAAGCAAGCACATGGATCACAACCTCCTTGTACAATAAGCTTCTGGCTGCATCTCTACACCTAAGCAATTTTTAGCAGACAATATGAAAATGCAAATGCAAAAAGGTTTTGAAAAGAACAACAAAAATTATGGAGGTGGAATGTCTGCATCAATGGGAATTATTTTATTTATCTAGTAAATCTCACTGAAGTTATAAGAAAAGCCAGTGTATTCCTCAGTGATACTGACTAAGAAATATATAGTCACCTAAGCTGATGAAACTTGCAGATTTTAGAGGCATTTACTTTAAGCATATATACCTAACCAGGAAGGAATAAAAGAGAAATAAGTAATTTTTTTTTAGCAATTAATTCATCTTTGATGAATAGATGAATTAAGAAAGAATATGAAGCTGTGTGGTCAAGAAGGAGGAAAGACAGTGTCAAAATAAATAATGAAGCCTCATGGTGTGAGGACAAGTAGAGGTCAGCTGCAGACATTCAGAGGGGAGGCAGACTGATGAAAAGCCTCTTTCTGAGTATTAACGATAAAAAAGAAAATGCCGTAGTTCAGTTCAGACACATTGTTGGTTAATCACTAAAGTCATTTCAAGATGACTGGGAAGTACAAACACATTTTTCAACAATCTCTACTGTGTATGCATTCAAATACCCTGTTTTATAAGACATACTGTATTGAAACTGACTGATAGTAGAATATATGACCACTGGGTCCCATGTCTAGTAAAAGTAAAAACCAGAAACTCACACATTCAAAGAATACAGAATTAGATGAACCTGGCTTCCTCAATGTACTTTGCTAAATATTACTGACAATCCTCCTTTGAGGACTTTAATGTAGAGCACAGGCTTCATTCCTACCTGTAATAAATACCCATATTCAAGGAAGGAGATCATGAAACTTCCGCTAAGATAAGAAGATGTTATCTTGGGACTAGGCACAGAACTCTCTATATATTTTCTGCTCTACTGATTATTTGGGCAACTAGTCCTGCAAAGCCACTTTATCTCTGAGGGCATCTGATCACTTCAGAAATGAGTATTGTAAAAATGACAATATTCTGTCTTCATACTGTCAGAGTAAGCTTATTTACACCACGCTTGTACTTCTGCCAGTTGTTTTCCATCCTGATGTTACTTTCAGCTAGTTGTAGAGATAAGGAGATCCTGGTTTGTGCTTCTTATAAATATTCAGTTATCACCATGTTTCTAGCATTTAAGCTTGTTTGCCCCAAAATACGTTTAAGTACTAATGGAACGATGTCAAATAGGATAATAGTAAATCTTACAGGGCTCCATAGTTGAGAAAGTGGATGGGAGAACTGTTACTATAATAATACTTTAAACTAAGTTAGAGAAGAAGCTGTGATATTAACCTTTCATTGCTTTCCTGCAGCTTTAGAAATGGGACCAAAATATCTGTCAGTCAATATTACTGAACACAAGGGAAGAATGAGAACCACAGCATTTCACCATTAGCTCCTGCCATGAAAGAATTGATCTGACCTGCTGTTAAGATCGGATTATAAATCTGCCTCACCAAGCCTAGAATTAGCATCTTCCTGTTGTCGCTGTCTGTGCTTATCTCAAGTTCTCACTGTGGGAATTTTTTGTTCAGTGGCTTATCTTATGGGAAGTTCCTTCTGTGGCTTTGACAGTGTTTTGAGATGGGAAACTGCATTCTTTAAGTCCTTACACCTACACCCTCATAAAACTTTAGATTTATAATTGTTGCAACTAACATCCTGTATTTATTTCATACTGTGGGAAATCCCATGTAAATTTCTTAAATTCTTGTGTGAAATGTAGGAGAATCATTAGACATTAACTGAGCTATGGAAACTGGAAAGTGAACATGCAGGCCTATTTGATAGCTGTGAAAATAAAATACATGTCTATATCTGAATGAACTGTGAAATGCTTATTCTGCATTTATATCAGCTAGAAAAGTTAATTTCTAGCTCAGGTAGAGTACATACATTCATTTCAAAAGAATTCTGTACCATATGGCAACTTTTATACTAAATATTAATCTTTGAAAGAAACCATGAATATTAACTTAAAAATATAGAAAACAAGAAAAGCTATTAGATTAATAATGATTATTTGTTTTCTTTGTATCTGAATAGAGGATCATTTAGTCTGCAAGAGATACACATGTAAATGAGTTGCTCTTGGTGCATCTGGGATCTGGACCAGTAGATGGCACTGTGGGAATTATGATGGCTTCTGGAGGGCGATAGGTGTTAAGTACCTCATATTCCACCACACAGACTACTAAACAATTTTTGTCTCCCACTGATTTCACCAGTTTAATCCTATGAGTCAGATTTTCGAGGCTTACTTACTGCTGCCAGTGAAGGATATACTGAAACTGCTGACACCAAGTACTTAATGTAGTTTATGTTATAGAAATAGTAATCTCCTATATTAAATTACTTGTTCACAGAAGATACCTTTTCCTAGCAAGTTTTCTGTCATAATATTTACCTTCAGATCATCAGCTCACACGTTTGTTTGGATGAGTTGTCAGACTGACACAGAGATAACTAGGGTTGCCAGTATGGTGAAATTTGAGTCAGCCCTTCATCTGCTGGACTAACAGTGAAACCAGCCCATTTTATGAAGTGAGGGTCTTCTGTTCAGACATCATACTCATTTTCACAGCCCAGGAGCTTACCTAAAGAGAGAAATGAGCTTTTCCTGAGTTGGAGTTTTTGAAACTCAGCCCAGGCTCCAAGGGGCAGGCAGGCTTCTTTCCACATCACAAATCATCAACAGTAACAAAGTTTCCGAGGGCTAAATTATGCCCTTAGTGGTACCTATGTGATTGTTTTGCCTGTAAGGTTTTTGAACAGGTGTAACTGTTGGGATTTAGTGAGCAATTCTGCCGATGATGCTCAAGATGGAATAGTATCCAGCTGTCTCAAATAGTTATATTACTTCTGCAGGGCTAAGAGAAATAAACAAACAAACAAAAAGGGTTCATTTCTGTCACTAAAGTAAGTAGATAGGCATCTAAAAAAAAATGAGATTTGATCTATTCAGGAAAATGGTGCCAACTGTTAGTGTAATCCTTTTCTGCAGGAAAACTGTTCTCTTTTTTCCTTCCTTTTCTTTGTCTGAGAATCAGACTTTAAAAAGTACTATATGCATCCTCTGATGGCCTTTGACACACTTGGATGATCACACATCTGCTTACAGAAGGTTTTTAAATTCAAAGATTGAAAGTATTACATATATTACCCACTGGAAGGGTAGCCCAGAAATTTGGAAAGCTTGATGGGTAAATAATTACAAGAAATAGCGTATCAGAGAAATGAGAATTTGAGGATCTGAGATATTCTGCAATTAGTACATATACTGAAAAGTAAATATTTTTCTTTACCACACAACAAACTTGTGGTACAAAGTATCGTGTCCAAGGCTGTACTGAAAGAAGGGGGTTTGTAGGCTGAAATCTGTCAATGTGAAAAGCAAACTAGCCATGGTATCTGTACTATACCAGAAATCTAAATGGCAGCATAATGGCTAATTGGGCCCTACAGCACTTTTACTGATGGATATCAGGACTAAAATTCCTTCACAGGCAGAGGTCAAAGATCCATCTAAGTCCAAATGGTTCACTGGCTTAATTGGTTCAGGCATACCAGTTTTTCTAGCCAGCAAAACACAAGTGTGTGATAAGGACAGCATCATAATTGACTGCCTTTGGCTCCACAAAATAAACAATCGGGCACCCACTTATGGTTGGGTCAAATGATGACAGATTTCAGGAAGAATTCAGAATTTTCAATGGACAAGACTATGTGCAGAAGGATGCTGTAATGACTGTCACACAGCTGCTGTATCCCTTGTGGTATCAGTCATAGCTTCAGTCCTGCAGTCGCAGCTTTTACCACCTACTGTGGCCAAGTCACTGTATCATTTGTTGATCCCTGATTTGGGGACCAGATTTATACCAGGCTCCATCTGATAATAGATCCCAGAAGAGCAGTAACACTATGAGGAAGATTAGAAAACAGCCAGCGCCAGCCACTGTCTCAGTGCTGTGGTATGTCTCATTTGCAACAGAAACGGTGGATTTTGTCCTGTTTTGCCACTAAAGCCCTCTTCCATCTGGAAGATGGCCTGTGAGCTCAGGCATAAAAAGGAATTTACTTTTTTTTCCCCTGAATCAAGAAAGTCAGCCAAATTAATATGCATAATATGTTTGGGATTAAATGCAATTTTATAAATTTAATTTTATTTCACTTGATAAAAACCCAGAAATTAATCTCCTATTGAAAGAAAGTGAATCACATATACATTTGAATGTTTGTCTCCTTAGTTGTTTTAGAAGCTCTATCTAACATTACACAGTCATTTATTAACTACTCAAAAATTAATTAGGAGAGTCTTCCTATTGTCCGTTGAATGTAATCAGAACATATTGAAATTTCTGAATAAAACATATGTAGAAAAATTATAAAATAGGAGATGTTATATTTCAAAAGCAATAACTCTCACTTGTTACTTTGTATCTCCCTGTAAAATATCCTCATGAAATGCTATATTCTTTGTGATTTTTCTGCAATCATTAAACACAAATTCTTTTTTTATTTCTTTGCAATTAGGTTTACAATTCCTTCATGTATAATTTATTTACCATATATACTGTTTAGAAGAAGGTGGAAGACCATTCCTGTAGCCTGGTACAAGCTGTGTGTTAGGAATGCAGTTGTACTCCTGGTGATTACTGTGCAGTAATATAATAACTGACATCAGTGCAAACTGGAGAGGCCTTGTCTCAGTTTGAGACAAGTTTAGGAGGAAAATGCTCTGGAATGAATGTCTCTCACAAAGACAGGTTTTTTGGCACTCCCTCCCCCACCAATGCAAAAGGAATTTCTTGGATGAAAGTGAAAAAAACTATTTTTTTAACAAGCAGAGTACCAATAGGGCACAGAAAAAAATGAATAATGTCAGATAATAAACCTCCTCTCTGTGGAGAAACCTGGTGGATTTAGAGTTCCCTCTGCAGCTGGCTTGGCCCCTCTTGAGGTCCGAGGCTGGGATGCGGCTTCCCCACAGCCTCCCTGCTGGTCCAGAGGGTCCGATGATCTGGTTCTTGGATCACAGCTAGGCCAAACCGTTCCAAAAGAAGAAGAAGAAGAAGAAGTTCCAGAGGATTTTGGTATGCCGGTGTGGGAAAATTTCTGGCCTCAGCTAACAGTCTGGCTAAAAGGAGGAAGGTGCTCCCTCAGCTCTGCAGCAGTGAGAACACGGGGGAGTGTGTGTGAGTCCTTGAACACAAACTGCGCTGAAGAATTCCCTTGGCTTCTCTCCCCCTTCTCCTGGACCCAGCTTAAAGCTGCAGGACCCATTTCTGGGCATAAAGCAGATGATAGGGAGATACAGTATTATCATAAAATCACCCCAAGACAGGCTTTTGCTTCTCTCTGCCTCAGTGATTTCCTCCTTTTTAAAGGACATTGCTTCTTTCTAGCTAGAATCTGCCCCTTCAGTTTTGATTCCCTGATATGTCCAGTGTTTGGCATCAAATGGTTGGTATAATAGTGGTGCTTTTCCCATTGTGCTTTCAAGTTATCATTTTGACTCAGTTAATTCTGCAAAACATCTGGTCTCCTTCAGTTTAAGGACCACACCTCCCAAAACACTCAGGTGTATCTAATTTCAAAGGGTATCAACAGCTTCAGAACTGATAATTCCACCTCTGACCTTTCTATTTCAAAAGATATTCACAAATGAACTATAGAGTTATCAAGCTCAATTAACTAAATCTTATTTGTAGTAAAGTAAGGAACCCCACAGCACTTTAAAAGCCCTTCCTAGGCAATTTCTGGACGCACTCATTAAGGATCCTTGTCTACTTGGAGCATGAGTTCACAGTATTGAACCAGACCCAAGGTTTATCTAGCTCAGTATCCATAGCAATCACCCAGTTGTCATGCTATCCTAATATTTTTGGTTTTCTAACTGCAGATTTACATTAATCACCTCCAAATATTTTAATTTTTATAGTAATGGTTAGATGTTTCTCTAAGTGCTCTTAATGATCTGATAATTAATTCTGAATTATGCAGGGTTATTCCTCCTTCCTTCAAGGATAACTTCCATTTAGCTTCCATTTATCAATATTTAAGGAAAAAAACCAAAAAAACACTTTTACTTTTTTACTTTACCTTTTGCTATCATCATATTGCTCATCCTTTTGGTTTCTCTAGGCCCCTGTGAAGAAACTAATGGTACATCATGGGCTTGACCCTCCTAAGCATCTTTGTGGCATCTGCCAAAGTTGCTTCTCACTATTCATCCCTTTCCCAGGTCATTAAGCATTGTGACACCTACTCTTGAGCCGTGAGGCCCCCACCATTAACCTTTTGCTAGGACTGAAAATTGATCATTTAATCATACTCTCTCCTTTCTGTCTCCAAGCTAGGTTTCGATCCATGCTACAAATCTGGGCTATGACACATCCCAGTGAAGTCAATGGGTGTACTATAAAGCTAAAATCTTGGTACTTGCTCAAGCTTGCTGTTGAACTCCAGCAGACACAAGACCTAACTTCTAAACTAAGGAGCAGCCTCAGGTTATGGAAAGAGCTATGTCTGAAGTAGAGTTTTCAAAGCAGTATGAAAAACTTTTTTGGGTATTTTTTTTGTTGTTGTTGGGGTTTTTTCATGATAAAACTGCCTGCATTTAACTATGGCAGTAAAGTAAAGTGTTTGAATGGGCTAATATTCTGATAGTGAAAAACTAATTGCCTTCATAAGAAAAGAATTTTCCTAAGGCTTACTATTTTTATTACTTAAGGAAAGAAAAAGAAGAAGAAAATGTGTTCAGTTTTTGTTAGTTTATATGGTAATTGCAATATGTAAATGGTAAATGGCCTGTAGGTAACTTCTAACTCAACAGTGACTACCCCCATTCTTCTCCTAAACTACCCTGCCCCCACCATTGTCCCTCATCTTTCCCATAATAACTTCAGAGACAACTTCCACATTGCAGTATTTTTCCTTTGTGCAGTCAATTTCTTATGTTGGAAAAACACCTATGACTCGTCTTTACTATCTGGGACTTGAAAACAAGTTTTGTTGGGATCTTTTTGTTAGAGAATATTTTCTTTCTGGAAAAGTAAATACATCCGGGACAGCCTAACACTTCTGAACTGTAGAGTCATTCTTGTACCAAGAAAGGACCCTTGGTACATTAACAGGACTGACTATTAAGTAGAATAGTCTGATGCTGGCTCTGAACCTCTCTGTTAAGAGTCCAATTACAGTGAATCAGGGGATGCAGAATCCTCTTCTGTGTCTGAATTTTCAGTACCAATACACAAACAGAGGCCTTGTCTCTGTCTCCAGTTCATTTTTTTAAATGCAAAATTTGTGTTCTTTCATTTTCTAATTTTAATTTCACTGTTTCCTGGAGAAGAGTATTTGCTTTCTATTTCCTTTATATTTTCCCTTTGCTTCCACATATCTAGGCTTTTCTATTCCTTACAGTAAAACAACTTGTTTAACTCAGTACAATAGTGTATTTATAAAAAAAGTTAAGTCTATTATAGTTGAGTTGTTATATTTCATATGTGTCTTTTGGCTGAATTGTATGGTTTGAGAACTCAGAAGAACAGTCATTCTTCACTCATGCCACTTATCTCTTGGAAACTAGGAAAGCGTAACAGTTTCAGTAAATTTTAAAGATCTGGTAGCTTGAAAGATAACAGCTCTCCGATACTAGTCAGATCAGTTAGCTTGATGTTTGGTAAACCAAAAAATTCCCTTCTCTTATACCTTGTATTTTCACTGTATTTATTAATAAGATCATATATTTTGAAACTGTATTTAAGATTGTTAGGTTTTTCCTAGAAGTAAAAATCTTTGCATGAGACCAATAAATGACAGTGATTTCTTATTGACAGGAGACATCAAACCCTCAGAAGTTCCAGGCAGCTCACAAGAAGAATATTATAGGTGTAGCTTTCTGAGCCACTGAGTATTATATGACGGTCTCCTGGATAAACCTCTGCTGTACAGATTTTTCATCCAAGAGAGAAAAAGCAAACCAACAATTTCAAGCCCCAGAAACTTCACCTTGGGGGCTGAAGTGAAGAAGCTGTTGATCTTTATGATAATTATGCCCAGAAACTCTCATCAAATACAGAGGGATTCTTAGAAGCAGATATACACAGTTTAAGGAAGGCAGAGGCCACTAGGGCAAGCAGTCTGTCATGGAATTGGTTTGACTTGGTTGCATTTCCGTAACTCAAGAGGAATCTAACTTAACCTGCTTATCTAACTCTGCTTGAAGGAAAGCCTAAGGTGAGACTGGCTATGTCTGTGGCCTGATTGTTTAAAGAGCCCTTTGCCTGCCATTTTCTTCCAGCTGCTGAACACACAAGCAAACAACATTCAAACAACTTTGCTTTAATAGCTACTGATCAGCACTGTGGCAGTGGAATTTGAGAATGTGAGTGTCAGAGGTAATCACAGGGGTAAGGATTTACATGAATGAGGAAAAAATGTAGAAAAAGTCCTGTATCTATTTTGAGACACAGATAAAATGTTCAAGATTCAGCCTCTAATTTAGAGAGACTGTTAAGCTGACAGCTTGCTAAAGCCAGACTGGGACTGTGTCACTCACTTGCAAGCCCCATTTCTTATAATCTTATTTTTCTCGAACTCTGCTGGGCATGGAATACTAGCTGAAGCACCTTGATATGACTAGATGTGTCAGTGCTTTATGCTCATTCTGACTGAAGAAGATTTACATTCTATCCAAAGACAAAGATACCTAATCCTTCAGGAATGTAATCAGAGATACTTAAAAGACAAAGGTAGGTGCAGCTAGATCTGTAGCAGTGGTAAAACCTCAAAATACTGCTTTGACATGTTCTGTTGAGGCATGCTGGTACATACATTCCTACTTCACAACACACTGCCTCTGCTGTTTGAGTTACAAAGCTCAAATTGCCCCATCAACCATAGCCATTCCCTTAGTAACATTATAATCCTGTATTTCACACACTTTTTTTCTATGTGCTCTACATTTTATTTTAATAAAGCCTCATCTCTTTGGCCCATTGTTTCTCAAACGCAAGTGGAAAAAGTATTAACACCAGTTCAAGAAAAAGTCACACTGTTGGAGAGTGGAAATGAAAAACTGCCCATTTTCCTCCTCACCAGTAAGCCACTTCTTCAAACAGGTGTGTGGAGCAGAATATCTAGCAATATCATGAAGCTAAGCACAGGGAGATTAAAAAGCAGTTTTATCACATCTCCACCTATGTGCACTCAGAACCTGCATCCTACTCATAATTTATAAACGATATTTGACTTTTATCTTTTTCATCTAGAGGCGGTGTACTTAAAGCTGATGGTGGAGAAAAAGTATATTACTGAAATTCCTAATAATGGAAATATAAATAAATATGGATTCAACTGAAATTTTTCTCAAAGTCAGTACTTTTTTAGATTACTCAAATAATTGTGAAGAAAGCTGCATTCTATGTTCAAAGTAAGGGAGTAAGGCGTCCATTTTAATTTATATGGACTCAGCTGTAATATAAAGGCACTTCCTCTATGTTAAAAGCTTTTTATTCACAGAAAATCTGTAGTAGCTTGAGAAGACAATGATATGTGCTTCAGAAGGATCAGAGCTCACCAAAATCATGAATAAACAACAAGGAAAGAAAAAAATTTCTTATGACAGGATAAAGGAGTTTAGAATAGCTAAAACCTGCAGCATTTCTAAGGCAAAGAACTATTTCTGCAAATGTGAACCTAGACAGTTCACTGGAATGAAAAAAAGTTGTCACGTTTGAATATTAAAAAAAATGTAATTTTGATGCTATTCTTTTGCACAGTTCACATCACATGCAGTACTCTGTGGTATTGCTTATACACTGCTGCTTTCAATAGAATTTCTATATGAATTCCATTGCATAAACCCCACCATTTTAAACAAATAAACAATTTTTTCATAAATAAATCAATAAATAAGAAATCTCTTGCAGGGGCGGGGTGTGTGTGGTGGCATGTGTGCTACAGGGGCAGCTCCTGTGAGAAGCTGACAGAAACCTGCCCTCCAAGACGGACCCACCGCTGACCGAGGCTGAGCCCATCAGCAACAGCGGTAGCACCTCTTGATGGAAAACATAATTAAGAAGGGGAAAAAACTGCAACAGCAATTGCAGCCAGAGAGAAGAGTGAGAGTATGAGAGAGGAACAGCTCTGCAGACACCAAAGTCAGGTCAGGAGAGGCAGGAGGTGCTCCAGGCACCAGAGCTGAGATTCCCCTGCAGCCTGTGGTGCAGCCCATGGTCAGGCAGCTGTGCCCCTGCAGCCCACAGAGGACCACAGGAATGCAGAGATCCACCTGCAGCCTGTGGAGGATCTGACACCAGAGCAGGTGAGAGCCTGATGGAGGCTGTGACACCATGGGAAACCTGTGCTGGACCAGGGTCGTGTCAGGACCAGCGGCCCCACTGAGAGAGGGAGCCGAAGCACATTTGCTGGCAGGACTTTTGGCCCTGAAGGAGACCCACACTGGAGCAGTTTGTGAACAACTGCAGCCTGTGGGAAGAGCAACTTGCCCTGGAGAAGTTTGTGGAGGGCTCTCTCCCATGGGTGAACTGAGCTCAACCCCCACTTTCAGTCCCTGTGTTTAGGCAGGAGGAGGTAGAGAAAATCAGGAGTGAAGTTGACAATTTCTTTGGGTTTCTATGTTCCGCTGTTACTCCAATGAATATCAGTTTTTGCTGTAAAGCTGCAGTTTCAGTAGGAGGGGATGATACTTTCCTGGTCACATGCAGAGAAGCGTCTGCAGTCTAATATTTAGGACACTCACATAGGAGGTAAAAAGATGTGAGGTTAAATCTGCTCACGCTGAGCAGAAAAATGACCTTGCGTCTTTTGTTTGCAGAGTGAGTGCTTTGATCAGGGAACTGTAATACCAAAGGTCAGCAGGAGAACCACAGTTTCTTCATTTTGAAGAAGGCAGAAGCTTCACCTGATTTTTTTTACAGCCTCTATGTGCTACAAAAGCACTGTGTATGCATAGTAAGATTAGGGGCTTCATCAGATATTGGCATATGGGAATCCAGCTTCCATATCCTGACATGATTGAGTTCCACTGCCAGAGTATTGTACACATGCGCTAATGCAGATGTTGGGGTGCTTTCAGGAACTTTCTTGTCAAACAGGGACATGCCTGTAGCCCTGAAGTGCTTCCAGAACACAGATCAGCAGCTATGCACTTTCTTCTCCCCAAGACTTAATTTTATTTTTTCATCTACAATACGGAATTCCTGTTTAATTTTCTTTTTTTCCTGACCTGTTGAATTCCTGCCCCTCACTGCTTACAGTTTTATATTCTGAAGTGGAAGACGGAGCGGAACTGGGGCCAAGTTCTTCTCATGTGTAAAGAGACTTGACTAGAGAGTTTATGTCTCTTTTTTCTCCTCCTCTTTTGCCCAGCTTCCCACTTTCCCCTTTTGGCTGTTTGGGTAGTACTGATATGAAAAGCAGTTTATGGTCATTTAGAGCAGGGTCCTAGAAAAAAGGACAAAGCAGTAATTGCTACTTTTTTATTCAGTTTGCTGAATGTTTTTTTGACACTTTGATTTGTGGAGTGCAAGTTTTCAGTAAAGCAACTAAAAAGTGATTTTGATCTTTTCATCTGCAGAATAACCTCTGCAATCAAAAATCAATACTCATGCAATGGGCAAATCAGACTGTTCGTGCTCACAAGTATCTGCAGCATTACGTTTTAAGCAGATGTTGATTTACTTTCATTTGAAAAATGGCTTGTCTGCAGAACTGTGTATGCCTTTATGCAAGTGGTAGTTTAAGTTGTAGTGTAGAATGTCAGAGCTTTAAAACCATAATCTAAACTCAGGGATGGGAGAGATTTCTAGTTTCCAAATGACATTTCCACTTATAGTCTCAGAACAGAGTAGTTCTAGATTGTCTCACAGTGGAGACATTTTAATGGAGACTGCTTTAAGAACTTTTATGAAACCGTCTCTGTCTTAAGTAGTTGAATATCTGGTAAACATTGCACCTGGTTTTACAGACAAATGGCTATTAAGGACAGTATTGCCACCACCATCAATAAAAATAAGTATAAAAATAAATAGATCCCTAACACGTATTTCTGCAACACTTCAGAATGAGTAAGCTCACAAGCATGATGTTTCCCATAAAGTTCATGCTGACTTTCACTTGGGATAGCTAAGAATAGATCTTCTGTTAATACATGTAATGATAATCTCAAATTTGTGTAGCCTTCAGCACAAAACCATCACCTGGATTTGACCTCTCTTCGCATCTTAAATCAGAAACAAATCCAGTAACGTGGATAAATGGATGCATTGATGATTCACACCTGAAAAGGCATGCCTGATGCAGACTTGGATCAACATCTTATCAGCATTAAGAATGTACAGAAATAGCTTCTCATATGGAAACAATATGCAGTAAAGAACAAGAGAAACAGAAATTCCTTTATCTTTAAAAATCCAGCAGCTATGCATGTTAATACTTGCAACTTGATTTATTAGATTATATTTCCATATCCATACACATACACATATATATCTAGAAGAGGCAGTGGCTTTCTTGGAATCTTCAGATATGCATTTTGACTCTTTGAGAAAAGATTTTCAGAGGTTTTATACAGTGATCTTTGGATTCCCAGACAGAACATTTGCATATCCTTTCCACCTCTGGGTCTGCATGCAAAAAAATGCATATAAACCCTATAATGAATATTTAAAAATTACAAAGGTTTATATACAATAATACCTTGAAACAGACCTAGGGTAACTGATACTGCTTCTGTAAGCATCAGGCAAGCTGCTTATTTTGATGTTATTCAGAGTTACCGAGTTCATATGTTGGATTTCTATGTCCCAGCTCTGCTGCTAGACTCTAGGTGCCAGTGTCTGGCTGCCACCAGTGCTGGAACCACTGAGTAACATTTGGTGTAATGAGATCCTTTTACTTATTTATTTTTTATGGTTATTGGGTCCCTGTGCAAATAGTGTGAACTGGAGAGAGACAATGTTCCAGCAATGGTGTCCAGTTACTGGCACAGCTGGCATCAGCAGGACCGGGGGAAGGCAAAGACAGATGGAGGTTTAAAGGACAAGCCAGAGTCACTGCCAATCAATAGCAGAGTACCAGCAATTGTAGCAAAGTACGTCTAGCATCTAAGGCAAATGAAAAATGACAGATACACCTAAATGTAAGTAGGAGACTGAAATCGCAGTCTGGAAGGAAGCGGGCAGAGCAATATAATGCTGTAGAAATCTGTGTCAGATTTCCTGCTATAAATTACAGGCATAACAATGTAGCTGGAGGCCAAATTCAGACTGAGGTGCTGCTGACTACAGGACAAAATGTTCAGAAAGAAAAGTCGGCATCATTAACAGGGATGGTTGACATTGCATAATTTTGCTGTGTTTTTAATCAGCCATGCAAGGGCTTTGGTAGAGAAAAAGATGAACATTTTTAGAAGATTGTTTTCTGTCTGCATTTTGTTCACAGCTCAAGATATGCTTGATCTTGACAATTCCAGGCGTTTCAGTGGGGGGCTGAGTGTGACAAGTCTGTCTGCTTTGTGTGTCAGTTAAGCACACTCAGCACCTTGTGAGAGAGCTCTGCACCTTGGCAGACCAAGCCCTGGGGCCCCAGTGTTGTGAAGCAAGCTTCAGCTGGAAGCACAGAGTAAGATCTGTCTGCAGCAGTTCAAAATGTCATTAATATTATCACATAGTTGCAGTTCTGCTGTCACTTAATACCAATCCTTAATTACAATCCCTGCAAGAGTAGGTCTTTTACTACAGCCCCTTTAATGGAGATTAGTTGTCTGAGACGATGCATCTTACAGCCTGCAGGCAAATAGCTGCTGCTGTTTCTGTTTTCTTTACCCGTGGAAGCTGCCTGTGAAGCAAACCACTGTGCAAGGGAGGAGGTCTGCCAGGTTCTTCGGCCATGAATTGTGAGCTAGGAGCAGAAGTTCAGCCCTTCTCCAGGGGCAGCTGCTTCATAGCCTGTCACGCAGGGATGAAGCTTTTGATCCTGCAGCCAGCTTGAATACCAAAGTCTATGTTTTGCTTTCGATATACCAGAAGCAAGCATACATTATTATTTTAGATTAAAGGTAACAGCCAAACAAGGAAGAATAAAAGAGAGATCTCCTAGAGAGAGGAATTCTTTATGCCTGGAAATGACCTAGCACACTTCTGAGTGTTGTGTATGAACAAAATGAAATATGCTTTTACAACATCCTGCAGTTGTGGTACAGTGAAGCAAGTCCATAGGCAACAGTGTTAGCCATTTATATATGCAAATATTTAAAACTTTGTTTAGCTACTGCTTTAATTAACTCCATTTGAACTGTTTTGCTAAATGAAACTCTTCCTTGTCAGTTTAATACATCTAGATAAACAGCACATAAAATATATACAGTAATCAGAATTCAGGAAAAAAATCCAGTTTTCATTTACTTTAAATTCCCCATATGAAAGAAAACTTTGCCTGTAAATATAATCAGAAAATCATAATTTGACTCAGAAAATCATGTTTGACTCGTGTAACATAATTTCGTAAGACTTATTTCTAATACCCATCTGAAGAATGCATTGATATGTTCAGGAAGCTTTTTTTTTTTATGAAAAGATTACATGATTACATCGAGGGAATAAACCTAAGTGGATACAACAGTTGTGATTTTTGTTGATTAGGTTTTTCTTCTATACACAGGCATGAATTTTGCTTAAAGTTCAATTTATTAACTTTGCAGATCTAATGCTACAATATTGCATATGACTCATGAGGACTGCTACAAATTGCCACCATTTGACAGAATTTGTTAGAATTGCCAACATTTATTAGAAGAATTTGGAACAGTTTATTTAAATCCAAGGATAGATGGATACTGAACTTTATTTGCCATGAACTTTTCCACTACATTTCCTCTGTAACTGCCCATGCCTTAGCACACCATTATTTACAAACGCTTTTGACTGTGTATTTGGTCTCGACAACTGAGATTTATACAAGCAGTTTAATTTTCACTCATGTGTCCTTGCCTTTGCCCTTACTCATATTTCTATAATCTTTAATTATGTGTATGAAGATGTGCACAGTTCTGTGGTGGTAGTCAGTATGAGACAGGTAAATGTTTCCCATCATTTAAAATGCAATTGATGTCATTTTGGAACTGGAGCTTTTCATTATTCGGTAGTTAATCATGTGCTAACTTATAGCAGGCACTTTTTGCCCTAATTTGATGAAATTTTTACAATATAATTCCGTATTTTAAAATAAATATATTTGATTATTACAATCAATATGCTGGAAACTTATTTTCATTCTTAAATTTTAATTTTCAAAGGGAAAGACCATAACAGCCTTTCTGACTTTGTCTGTGCATTCCATTTCATCCAGAATAACTACAGGCTTGATAAAACAGGTTGATATAATCCTGTATTTTCCTAATTCAGGAATATTTCCTCCTCTGCCCTTTTCTTGCTCTTTATTTTAAACATTCTCAATACGCATCTGCTCTGCAATTCATCTGCTCTGCAAATGGAAGAGTTATGTTAAAAACTCTCTGCATTTTTCTTAAGTTTTTCCTTAAAGAACAAATGCATTTTAATGCTTGTCAGGATCTGCCAAATTGGTCTATATTATTCAAAGAGTAATCAATGCAAACTTCAGAAACACTATTTCTATTAATCAGTGATTTCTCCCTGATTCTAACTAGTTTCCTTTGAATTATTTCCAAACCACATTCTTTCTCACTACCAAGTGCATAGTAGTGGGACAAGTCTGACTTTTTTTTGGTCATATTGAAAGTCTTTGCTGAATAGTGTTGAAGAATTGATTAGGCCAATAAATGAATAGCAAAAAGAGGTGCTTGTTTGATCATTGACATTGTAGTCTTCTGAATAAAGTAACTATACCTAAATTTCAGATAAAATCTAACAAAGCATACAGGTAGTTTTATTCATTTATGTGTTTTAAGTTCAGAGTATTCATAAACTCATTGCTGTCTTAGCAGCTAAGTCGTTAAGATAAACTTTTCCTGACATTCAAGTAGGCTGTATCCTTCCTGCAAGTTATTTATGGTGGGTGATTTTTACTGAATAAGCACAACAAAGCCTTAATCCTTAAACAAGTGTTCCCATGCTTTGTATTATTAAGTTGAACAAACAGGATATAGTTTCAAGTTTAGCCTTTACTAACAGCTTGAAAAGTATAGCACAAAAATCTAGTGATCAAATGTCTATGCTTTTATTATGAGCTTCATAGTATGAATATGCACAGTCATAAAAATCTTGTGAAAAAAAATCAAAGAAGAGTTTTACTAGAAGACTGAATACCTACTGTATATTGTGTTAGCCAGGGACTTTATCCAGCTGTGGAATTTTCTGATCTTAAGGTAAATGTAATTAAAATCTGTAAGGAATGTTGAATAATTTGAAAAGGTTTTGTTGTTTTGCTATTGTTAGGTAACTATGGCCTCACTAAGACTTCAGCCTGCTCAGCAGAGCTGGGGAGGGCTTTGAATGTAACCATAACATTAAACTGAGAAACAGAGTATGTGTTTGCCATGACTTGGCAAGAACTGTGTAGTTGTAACAACAGCTGACACCCATGGAAGGCATAAAAAGCAGTAACTGACAGAAGAGGACATCCATCTGTGAGGGTCAGGCTCAAATATCTGTCACTGATTATATAAGAATACAGTAGAAGTTAGTGATCAGGAAGCTCCACCTACCATAGATTCACCATCCTTTTGTCTTTTGAAGACAGCTTTTCCAATACTTCTCTATTAAAAAATGAAGAGATGAAGCAAAAAAAAAAAAAATCTAAATTCTTCTTTGTCTTCTTCTTCTTCTCCATTACCATTATTATTATTATTATTATTATTAATATAATTATTATTTTGAATTACCTATTGTTCTAAATAGCTCCCCACATGAGAGTAAGAGCATGGAGCATCAGATCCTTCTCAGCCTTAGCAGATTGAAACCACAGCACACTGGCTAGATGCACCTCTTGCTGTTCTGTTTGAAGGAAAGCCCTGCTGCAGCTAGTAGGGCTAGATTTGCATGGCCAGAGAGGAGGCAACATTTTTGACTCTCACTGAGGATGAAACGAAGTTTTGCTGCATTTTTCACTGGCTAACATTGCCCCATGACCAGCAGTCATGACTGAAAGGGAGTGTTGATCCCAACCCTTTTCCTTTGACCAGGTGACCTGATTATGACTGCAGCATAAGACTTGCTCCTGCCTGTTTTCTGCTGCTCTGCATTCTCCTGGTGCCTTTCAGCAGGGAAAGTGCTTCCACACAGAATACCTCCAGGTATGGTACGTCAGACTTGTAGGATGTAGAAAAGATGGGAAAAATATTATTGGGGTTTCTCTATTCCCCTTCTTTTTTGGTGTGTTCTGAGAGTATAACTAGCTCAAGATAAGGAATGACATTTCTCTTTGTCACAGCAGAAAATATTTTGAACATTTTTTTCATAATGATAGGTGCCCATACAACAAGCACATGTGTGATTTTAGGGACTTACAATGCTAAACAATGCTATTAAGAGCAGCCCTGCAAAGAAAGACAAGGTGTTGGTTGATGAATAACTCAACATGAGTTGGCAGTGTGTGCTCACAACCCAGAAGGCCAACCAAATCCTGTGGTGCTTCAGAAGGAACATGGGCAGAAGTTGAGGGATTCTGCCATCCTACTCTGCCCTTGTGAGACCCAACTTGAAGTTCTGCATACAGTTCTGGTGTCCCCAACATAAGAAGGACATGGAACTGTCGGACCAAGCTCAGAGAAGGGCCACAAAGTTGATGTGGGAAATGGCTGGAGGATTGACTTTCATGGCTGAGCTGTTGATAGAGTAAGTTGTAAAGTTGTATAGTTGTAACAGTTGTGACAGTTGTAACAGTTGTAATAGTTGTATTGTTATAATATAACAGTTATCATGTGTTATATTGTTATAATATAACAGTTATAATGTGTTGTATTGTTATAATATAACAGTTATCATGTGTTGTATTGGTTACCAGAGGGCGTCCCCTCCAGTGTCGGAACAGGGAGGGGGCGTGAGCTTGGGGATAAAACCATGAACGCTATTGGATGTGCCAAACCACCAATAGGAAGCACCCCTGGACTCCCACTGGTTCTCCAACGAGCCAACCAAAACCCCTAGATGAGAGCCAATCAAAACCAGAGACACGAGCCAATGAGAAAGCAACCAGCATGTGAGACCCAATGACACGCCGGATCCAAAACCCGCCAATGAGGACTGGGACTCGGGGGCATTAAACCGCCCTACACAGAGGAGAGAGGTCCTTTTTCTGCTGCCTGTGTGGTAGGAAAAGGTGTCCGGCCGTTGGCGATGGTTGTAGTTTTTGTAGCTCTGTTCCACCTCGCTGTGGGATTGCAGGTCCCTCATCCTTTATCATCATTTAATAAATCTCAAAATTTCATCTGGAGACCGTTATTTCTTACAGCTGAGGAGAGAACTGAAGCCCCCTGCCTACAAAGACAGGCTGAGGAAGTTGGGGCTGTCGGCCTGGAGGAGGGAAGGTTGTGTGGGGACCTCACAACAACCTTCCAGTGTCTAAAGGGGCCTACGGGAAAGCTGGAGGGGGACTCTTTGTCAGGAACTGTGGTGATAGGAGAAGGAGTAATGGGTACAAATTGAAAGGGGAAATTTAGGTTAGATATTAGGAAGAAATTCTTTACTGTGAGGGTGGTGAGACACTGGAACAGGTTGCCCTAGGAGATTGTGGATGTCCCAACCCTGGCAGTGTTCAAAGCCAGGTTGGATAAGACCTTGAGCAGCCTGGTCTAGTGGGAGGTGTCCCTGCCCATGGCAGGAGGGGTTGGGACTTGATGATCTTTAAGGTCTGTTCCAACCCCTTAACATTCTATGATGCTATGATTCTACAGAACAAACAGGCTGCATTTCTATGTGGAGGTTAGGCGGCCTCTTCTGGGCAGGCAGAACAACATGTCAAATAAACTGACACAGATGTCATGGTGCACAGCAGAATGTTCACCCCAGTTGTTAAGACTACAGACTTTCAAATACCCCAACATTTTCTCTAGTTTGATTATTTTTTTTTAAGCCTTATTCTTTGAAAATAAGATTAGAGGAAGAAAAAAGCACTGAAAATACCAATCTCTTTGGGATATTTTGCATGTTTGCCAAATATCTCTTAGGTTTATTGTTTGAGTAGAGTTGGGCTGAAATCCAGAAGTCTCAGATATCCTCCTGCATGTCATGCAAGGTCTTAACTCAAAAGTCTAAATATTTTTTATGCTTCTGCTGCATTTGCTTCAACTGAAAACTTCACTTGGAGCTTAAAAGGCATTTTGTCTGTAGTAGAATTCATAAGATTCATGTCAGTATCAAACTGTGAAAATTCATTCCTCAGCAGCAGAAGTACTTTCCATAGCTGAACTAAAAAGTTCTGCCCTTTAGAAGTGTTATAAGTCCTATAACATTTATATTTGTAACTTAGACCAGAACAGAAAGACGAATTTAATCATCCAACTCCTGTCCACAGTGCCTGGGAGTTATGGGACCCAAT
This sequence comes from Gymnorhina tibicen, assembly GCA_013399875.1. Classification (NCBI taxonomy): domain Eukaryota; kingdom Metazoa; phylum Chordata; class Aves; order Passeriformes; family Artamidae; genus Gymnorhina; species Gymnorhina tibicen. Next base: position 37,168 of record VXAZ01007866.1, read on the forward strand.
ACTAACCACTTTGTTACAGAATAGAACTCATTTAATATCTTTTATTTCCCAAGTTTCTACTGCAATCTTTACTCTTTTTTTTTTCTAGATGTGATCTCTAAAATGACAAATGGTTATATCCTGCTGTTTTCAGTTAGGCTCTTCCAGTTGCTGGGGCAGAAATCTTTTGATGATTACTAAACAATACATGATTGTGAGCATCTACCTACAACTTGTTAGTATAGCCTGTCAAAACTTTCCTCACCATCTTCTCAGGCCCACAATTGTCCCATACTATAGTTCTTGTTTTCTTAACCAATTTTCTTACCACCCCTTCCTTTCATATTTATATATTTCTGTTACACATAACCTGGGATTCATTTCATCCAGTTTTAGATGTCTGCATCCAGAGTGGCCAATCTAAACTCTCCTAATTATTGAAAAGCTCTTTAACACCAAATTGCAATAATCTGTTATGAATAACACAGCTAAAGCTGATCTGACTTTGAGTCAAGGAATGGAGTAGGTAACCTCTGTAATTTCTCTCTGCTCCCATCTGTTGTGATTCAATACCAGTGCAAGATGATCAAACTTGTCAGGTTTTGAAGCTATACAGCACCAGAATTTGGGATAGTGCAGGAGAAAAATTTAACGCAAGTTTGCAGGTAAGGCAATGATTTAATGGATTATTTTATTAAAGTACTTAAATATTGAATAGTGTAGGCATCTATCTCTCAGGATATGGTTCAGTGAATTTATTTTATATAGTGGACAATGATAGGAATTCACACTAATAGTAGTTGTAAGTGTATTTTCAAAAGATTGAACAAATCCCTGACTTGTTGTGTAGATTCATGCCTTAGGAAAATTTCAGAAAAAGATTTATTGTAAATACAATGATTAGCGGATGCGGGTTTTTTTACAAGTCTATGGCCAGTTCTCTCTAAACTAGAATATTCTCCCGTGCAGAATAACACGTCATTAAAACTGGTTTATGTCATTAAAGATGGTTTATGTACTCAAATAGAAACTGGTCTTTTACAAATAAATCATTTGTAATTCATTACTGCTACCCAAAACTAAATTTAAAAAGTATTACCAAGAGACCTGAGCAAGGAAAAAGATTTCACATTTTAAAAGCAATTGTGCTGGTCTTCCTTTATTTCTCCTCTTTTATGATTTCATTTTGCTATAAGCTTGCCTTCCTGCCTTGTTATCAGCATCTGTGGTTTTGCTTTCAGGTGTAATCCACTGAGCAGTGGAAAGCTGAATTATTCTGCAAGTAGACAACTCAGGTCTTCTCCAAGAAATATTATATCTCATAATGGGTGTCATGGAATTCAACAGAAAAAGTAATTGTATGGACTAGGAAATATTTCCTCATGTTAGCAAATATATGTCTTCTGTTTGGTGACCCATTTCTTTCTTACATTGTATTAAAGGTCTGTGGTGTTGTGGTTTTGTTTTGTCTTTTTTGTGTTTTGGGGTTTGTTTTGTTTTGTTTTGTTTTCTTTTCTTTACCTGGATCTATTGTCTATCATGCAGAAAAAGGGCCTTGTGTTACCTGGGAGGTTTTGACTGGTATAAAATCATTATATCTTTTTCTCTCCTGCCATTATTTTTCATTTTGAATGTGGCAGAAGTGTCCTCTTAGATCATAACTTCAAGCATATTTTTATTCAAACACTGAAACAAATAATGACTCAAAGGTCTAGTGCTGAGCAGTGTTCATTATCATCTTGTTTTGTACTGTAAATAACAAGAATTCAGTTTGTGAAATTATTCCATGTCTGTATAAAAATGTTAACCCTATGTGTTGCTTGGAGGACTTATATACAGTAGAGAACAAAGGAGAAATGTAGAATGATGTTAATAATTGTTAATATAATTGAGAATAATGTGAGGCAATTAAGAAAAACAAGATTTTATATGTAGGGATAACTATAGTATAACCTGGAGAAAATATGAGTCACGAAAGTCACAAGTCAGTAATCAGTTGTTTATGGTACTGTAGAACTCATACTGGAGGCAGTAAAACAGCATAATGAGAATCAGAATATAATACCATTATAAGAGCAGACATCATTAAAACAATATTAATCAAACTGACTAATACAGTGGGGAAAATAACATTTTGCTCTCACTCACATTACTTAAGTAAGTCTCAAACTTTCTTAGAGCAAAAATAGACATTTAAATGCATGAAGGAAAGAGTTATAAAACCATACTTAAAAAATATAAACAATAATTAGAAAACACATTTCATATAATTAGATGTAGGCATATATATTCTATAGCTACAGAGCCAAAGATAATTAAGCTAGGTTATATGATTTAAATGTAATAGAAAAATAAAAAAAGAGCAACTAGTAATCCTACATTTCACCAATCTGTAGTTTGAAAAAAAATGGAGTCAAACTCAAAAAGTTTTTGATCAAGATATATATGTGCATTCCTCATATAAAAAATCAGTTTGATGATAAAACAAGTAAGTTAATATGAAACCCAGCATCTAAAATGTATAATTCCATGTATAATTCTTGTCTCAGACTTCCATTAGGAAGAAGACAGTATTATTTACTTCCTTGTTTTGATAATATCTTAAATCAAATAGCTGTTTTTACTGGTCCTAACTAAATTTGTTAAATTCTGATACTTTAAAAAATTTCTTTCCAACAGAAAAGTTCTCTTGAGCATTATAGTAAGATTTTTATTTGGACTTCAGTTACTTAGGTACATACTATACTTAAGAACTGTCAGTTCAAGCATAAATGTGAAAAAGATGCATTTTCTTCAAGCTATTCGTCATTTCTGCTCCTCTTATTCAAGTAAACATGAAATCCCAGCCCCTTGCCTCTCAAGATACTGTTAGAAAATAGGGGAAAGGACAAGAACCTGTTAGAGAAGAAATTAAATATATGATAGCTTTTAGTAGCATTGCCTAATGCATTACTGGAACCTGTTCAAAAATGTTGGATAGTAACACTAAAGAAGATCAAGGAAAATGAGTACTTACAGCAAAATTGGACATTGCTATGGTATATTTTCAATCCACAAAACAGCTAAGAACTTGTAAGATGTTTCAGTAAATGGAGGCAGATGCTTCAAACGAACTGTGGCACATAATTTCTCCAATGGAGTGGCCTGGTTAGGACTATGTGGATGATCCAACTATATAGGTTACTGTCCCATTTTCCACTCCAATGAGACAAAAAGGACCATCTGTCCATGGACACTGCTAAGCTCAATTTATGAAGTGGACAAAGCAAGAGGAGGTGTGTCAGGAAGAGCTTGGTGTCTGTCTGTGCACACACACATGTACATGCATGCGGAGTTGGGGTTAGCCAAGACCTGCTCACCACAACCACTGTGCTTGGCTGGCACAATCCAGCCTGGGGAAACACAGTGCTCTTCACAGTCAGGATCTGGTCAGTGACTTGATCCAGACAGAGGCTCTCTGTTCACAGACAATGCCAGATGTCCATGTAGTGATATTTCCCCCAGCTTCTTTTCTTGGAGGGATGTTTGTAAGTAGGTATTGGCACAGGCGACCAGTCAAGCCAGTCCATAGTGATTTTGCACTGCACCTTTTCAGCTGTCTCAGCTGTTGTTCTCCGTCACTTGCTATTTCAGCACCCCTACCAAGGCCCAATCCACCTAGTTCTTATCTGAGTTGCTCAGCGATGGCTGACAGTGCTCTGTCCTCAGTTCTTGGTCAAGGCAAGGTCATGATGCTCCCCTGACATCACCATTTGCCTGTTTGGGAATGAAGCCCTGTTCTTTAACCCATATGCTCACTTCTACTTCAGAGTGTGAAAAAAAGCCCATTTGACTAATCAGGCATAAAAAAACCTGGATCTAGGAAACCCATAATGATGGCTGATTGACTCCCAAATGCTGATTTTGAGATTGCTGTTACTCGGAAAGGTATGTCAACCCAACAGGACTAGAGCTCAGTTTAAATCTTTAAGTCTTGTTATTAAATCAGTAATTAAATGAACACATTTGTATGGATATCAGCTAACAGCTAGTACAAACTAGGCAATTTATATTCAACTTCCTAGGCAACTGCAGACTCAGCCATTATCACTCACCAGAGATGGGTTGACTGAGGATGGAATCACAAGTGGGTACCACAGTACACAAACACTTTTGATTTTCCTCTCACTTCTCTGCTGCAGATAGAAAAAGGCTTTTGCTTTGTTCAGGTAAACTTCTATATTTTCTTTATAACCAACTTTTTTATCTTTCTTATTCTGTTGCAGTCTGACCCAAAGGCCTTTTTGGTTATGGAAAATGTGCTTTCTGAAGTGAAAGCTTTGCGAAAATACCTTATTCTTCCCAGAAGGAATGTTAAGGGTCATTTCCCATTGCTCTGACAGGTAATAAATGCTTGCTTCCTTCCTGTAATATGTAAAACAATGATGAGCAGATTCAGTGTATCTAAAGCAACAATGATTTTTGTAAGTAAGAAATTATTGTCTGAGCATCTGTTGCACAGAATAACTGCACACAGCATGTAAAGAATTCAACTCAGCCATAGTACAGTTAAAAATGCTTCTACGATAAACTATGAAAGCCAGAAGTCTCACTATCGTGAATTTATAGACCAGTTATTTTAATTTAATATTCATTATGGATCATAGAAATAGAGTGACTATCAGGAAGAGCAAAATAAAACCAGAGAAACTTCAAACTCATAGTCTGAATTTCTAAAGGGCTTTATTGATTTTCTTTGTTATAGTACTTCTGGTAGAGCTGAATTAGTTACTGATGCATCCTAAGAGACAAATCTATTGTCTGAAACTCTGTTTTTATTTTCTTTTGGAAATTTATTTTCTAAAAAACCCCTCGAATTTGAAAACTGCTGAGACTATCACAGTTAAATGAATACATTATCCTCACATTGATGTGAAGTTCTGCTCTGCTTGGGGAAATAAAAAGAGGCTTATCTTGTTAAATATAGAGCATGACATTATCCAGTGGGCTGTTAGTTTAGCATCAATGCCTTATGAGACTTCAAATCTAGATATTTTTAGGATACTGAAATCAACACTTTAATATGGGATGAAATTCATGCTATTATGTCACAGGGGGCTACACATCTTAGTTAGACATCCCGATAAACGGCAAAAAAGCTTGGATGCTCTGGAATAGGATTCTTCCCTACTGCCTTTGCTGACAGTTGCTATTAATCTCCACTTAAAACTGCGTGGGCAAGACTGGAATGCTGTGACCAGCTTGAGTCTGAACTGCAAAAGCATCCGCCGAAGAGAAATGAGAATAACTGGAACACTACAAAGCCTGAAGTGTAAGCAGAGATTGAAACATCTAGGGTTTACTATCTGAGGAAAGAGAATGGTGATTGATGGACGTGTGATAGCAAACCCATATGTAAAAGGCTGCTGCAGAGAAGAAGAAAACAATCTAGTATCCAATTAAAAAAAAAAAAAAAAAGAAGTAAAAGGATTTATTCAAATAATGAAAATGTATGTTCCATTTTAGGGAAAAAAAAGAAATCCAAATAAAAAGATCCAAGTAAAAGTGATGATGAAGCACTGAAACATCCTTCGCAGAAGTTCTGGAGTCTGTAAGCACAAAACTTCAGCAATGGAGTAGACAAATATCCCTGAAAAATGAGTAGTAATCTATAGGAATCTCTTTTAAAGCAGGAGCATAGGTTAGATTATCTTGTGAACCTATTCAAAGGTCTATTTTAATTATTTTATTTTAAGTCATTCTTTTCAAAAACACCTGCTTCAGAACAGATGAAGGACTGCAGAAGGGTTTTCTAAGATCAAATGGATGGGATAAATAATGGATTCCTTTGTGGGAAAGAATGGCCTGCCACAACATTACACTTCCTCTTCCATCCATGATATTAAAAACATGATTTTAGACTTAGGCTCTGGACTTCTGAGCGTTTTTAGGTCTGAGCTATTTCAATGTATTCCTGGTGCAGTCTAGGACACTTTACTGATGAAAACTAATTTTTTAGTTTTGTCATCAGGGTTAGACAGCAACACTTCAGAGCATTAAGAAAAAAGCTTTTTCTTATTGACTCCTGAAATGATGGTCATGTGTTTAAGCTATAAAGATATTTAGAGACCTTAATAATTTCTTTCATACATAATAACTTTTCCCCCTTTAAAACAGATATTGAGTTTTGAGTCACTTAAAAGTACTTGAGATTATTGAATCTGTGGGCTGTTGATTTTTGCATACCTAATGAAGAGCCCCCTGCCTTGGTTTCAGTGGGATTTTGCATAGAGAAAGCAAATTCAGGATCTCAGAGTCTCATGGAGATGCTCAGAGTAGTCTGACATGAGACAAGCCAGGGTCACAACTCACACATCTGTTTCCTGGCATGACATACTTGGTAACTGCCAGTTCTCAGCTCCTCAGCCAGCGTGCTTTATAAGACAGTCTCATTTGTCAGACATCAACTGCAAAGAAAACCTCAGAAAATTCTAGGGTGTATCAAATATTCTGCAGTAATTTCATTGCTGTGTTTGTACACATGTTTCTTGGGTGGCAGCTGTGGGTGTAACTTCTGAGCAAGAAAAATTGACATATGATCACATGCAGAAGATGCATAGTGGGGCAAAATAGTTTATCTGAAAAAGGAAATCCTGTTTTGAGAAACTTTTTAGAGTTAACTACTATCTTACTTTCTTCTATTTGAAAGTGTGACTATATTATTGATATCTCCACTGAAGCAGGAAGGTAGAAAGAACTTTAAAGAGGTGGAAAATGCTCTTTAAAAATAAAGTCTAAAATTTATCAACTAAATATCCTCTTACCAACAGACAGGAAGTCTGATGACACAGTGAACGGTGCAGCTATGCCAGATAAGATAAAAAACTAGCCTCCTCAGGTCTTTCAGTGCATAAAGGTAGCTAGCACTTTTCATGTTAGATATGTTCCTCAGTTTAAAGCAATATTTACATTAAAAAGAGACTCTGGTCCTTCTGAAGTATTATTGAGCTGTGGCAGCCTGGAGACAGGAGACTCTTCATGTAATCAATATTTTTCTTTAGAGTTTGGCATCTTTGTTAGCAATGTTTCTTACTCAAAAGTATGCTTAATGCATTGTAGAAATAATATGCCTTACAAGAAACACTGTAAAACATATATATTGTGATAGCACACCCTTGGAGAACTTTTGTCATTGTTTCTGATGATGTTTAAAAGAGGATGTTATGCAGTAAATGGAGCTAGTCTGACACACACGTCTAAATGCAATTTCCATTCTCACTTGGTGGCCATAAAGACCTCCCTGACTATTTGAAAGAATAATATTACAGATGTTTTAGATGTCACCAGTTTTCTCAGAAATCATATCTTAACGTGAAGCTATTGCAACTGCAGAAGGGTAGATGTAAGTCAATCTAAACTGTATCTTCAAATTTGAGCGCAATTATTCTGAAATAAAATGAGAAAATTGAAATAAACCACATTTTAAGTCAAAATTAACATGGCAAAAAAATAAATATAAGAGAAATGATTTTTAATACACATAATTTATGAAAGTAACATGCAGTGTCATTGACAGCCCATTTTAACTGTCATACAATTTCAAAAATATTTTGTTAAGTATTTGGATTTTAAATCTGATTCTAGAGGTATATACATCAAGCATTCAAAATGCTTGTACTTTTCTCATCATTAATTACAAAAGTACCAGTTTGGTAAACCAAATGGCTTTGCTTTTACACCCCCTTTCACTCACATTTCAGAAAAAGAAGCACTCAGTAGGTAAAAGGGGAAAGTAAGTAAAGGAATTTATCTCATTTCATGGTGGAATCAGAAGGTTCCAGTTCTTTTCAGATACCAACTAGAAAGACCCATTTTCAAGATAGATAATTATTTATTGATACAACGATGGAAAAGGTGATAGAAGTTATAAAATCTTACAACCCTCCTGATGCAGGGAACCCTGAGATATTGCAGCATTGGGCAGGCCTCCAGTCAGGGCACCTAGAGCAGGTTACACAGGAATGTGTCCAGGTGGGTTTGGAATGTCTCTGGAGAGGGAGACTCCACAACCTCCCTGAGCAGCCTGTTGCAGTGCTCTGCCACCCTCAGTGTAAAGAAGTTCTTCCTCATGCTGAGGTGAAACTTCTTGTGTTTTAGTTTAAGGCCATTGCTCCTCATCCTGTCACTGGGCACCACTGAAAACAATCTGGCACCATCATTTTGACACCTAGCTTTGAAATATTTGTATGTATTGATCAGATCTCCTCTCAATTTACTCTTCTGTGAACTAAACAGGCCTAGCTCATAGGAGAAATTTTCCAGACCCCTAATAATCTTTGTGGTTCTCTGCTGGACTCTTATATTTCTTGATATGTGGAGACCAGAACTGAACACAATACTCCAGATGTGGCCTCAGGAGGAGGATCACTTCCCTTCTCATCATCACTTAGATAATAAGAAATGAAAACTAAATTTTAAAATACCTTCCCCCTGCCCTTGCCTTCTTCAGAAACAGCTCTGAGAAAGTCAGTACTCAGACCAATGACATAGATGAGAAACAAGAGATCTTCATCAGCGTGGGTTTTTTGTCTTGTTTTTGAGTAGGGCCAGTTATTCAAGGTACAGTCAGATGGAGCTGTACCTCCTTCACAATCTTGGGACTGCTGCTTTGTTGGAAACAAATCACAGAGTGGTTTGTGTTGAAAGGGGACCTTGAAGATCACCTAGTTCCAACCCCCCTGCTGTGAGCAGAGACACCTTCCAATAGAGCAGGTTGTTCAGAGTCCCACTCAGCCTCACCTTGAACACCTCCAAGGATGGGGCATCCACAACTTCCCGGAGCATTGTGTTCCAGTATCTCACCACCCTCACAGTAACAAAATTTTTTTCCAATATCTAATCTAATGTAACCTAATCTAATCTAATATCTACTGACTTTCAGTTTGAAGTCATTCCCCTTGTCCTGTCACTACATGCTCTTGTAAATAGTCTTGCCCCATCTTTCCCTTCAGGTACTGGAAGGCTGCAATTAGGTCACCCCAAAGCCTTCTCCTTTCCAGGCTGAACAATCCCAATTCTTTCAGCCTTTCCTCACCACCGGAGAAAGATCCATCCCTCTGATCAACTTGGTGACCTCCTCTGGACTCATTCCAAGAGGAGAATGTCCTTCCTGTTTGGGAGCGGGGATGAAGGGAGGGGGTTTGAACCCCACAGCTGGATGCAGCTCTGCAGGTGGGGTCTCACCAAAGCAGAGGGGCAGAATCCCCTGCACACATTGCCAGCTTGGCAGGGCTGCTCTTGATCTGTTCATCCCCCAGCCTGGATTGATACCTGGGGTTGCCCTGAGCCAGGTGCAGAACCTTGAACTTGGTCTTGTTAAACCTCATGAGATTCCCATGGGCCCACTACTCTAGCCTGTCCAGGTCCCTCCAAATGGTGTCCAGGTCCCTCTGGATGTCATCCTGTACTTCAGGTCTGTCGACTACAACACTCAACTTGGTGACATCTGCAAATTTGCTGAGGGCACACTTGATCCCTTCATCTATGTCATTAATGAAGATATTAAATAACTCTGGTCCCTAAGGACAGAGCAGGACCCCTAAGGGACACCATTTGTCTGGCACCACTGATGCCTATTGGGAGTTTGAGCCATTCACCACTAACCTCTGGATACTACCATTCAACCAATGCCTTATCCATTTAAAAGTCCACCCATCTAATCCATCAGGCTCCAATTTGGAGAGAAGGATGTTGTGGGGGATGGTGTCAAGGCCTTTACAGAAGATCAGATAAATGACATCTGTAGTCCTTCCCTTGACCACTGATAGTCTCAGGAGTCCCACATGATAACCACTCCATCATAGAAATTGCAACATCATAACAAGACACAAAGTCAGGAAAAGTGATTTTACGATTATACAAAGATATCAAAATGTAATAAGATATGGTGATGTGGAGCTGACACCCAAACAATGTAAACTCTACGTTGCAATTACCTCATATAATAGCCATACCTTTAAATTGCATTGTATTAATTTAAATTGACTGGCTTGGTCAGGCAGGACATGCCCTGGTGAAGCCATGCTGGCTGTCTCAAATCACCTCCTTGTCCTCCATGTCCCTTAGCATAGCCTCTTGAAGGATCTGTTCCATGACCTTTGCAGGCACAGAGATGAGACTGACAGGTCAGTAGTTCCCAGGTTCCTCCTTTCTACCCTTTTTAAAGATGGGTGCAATGTTTCCCTTTATCCAGTCATCTGGGACTTCCCCTGACTGCCATGACTTCTTAAATATCAAGGAGAGTTGGCAACTACATCAGCAACTTCTTTCAGGACTCTGGGATGCACCGTACTGGGTCCCATAGACTTTTATGCATATTCAGGTTTCTCAGGTGACCATGAACCTGATTTTTGCTTACAGTGAGGGACTTTGCTCTCCCAGTCCCCATTATGCTGTCGTCTACTCGAGATGTGTGGGAAGAGAGGGTGCCATGGAAGACCAAGGCAAAAAAGTTAGAAGTACCTTAGCCTTCTCCTCATCTGTTTTTACCTATTCCCCAGCATTGTTTATCAGAGGGAATTACCTTCTTTGACCTTCTTTTTCTGATTAACCTACATGTAGAAGTCCTTTCTGTTATTTTTTGCTTTCCCTTGCCAGGTCCAGTTCCAGTTTTGCATTGGCATTTCTCAGCCCCTCCCTACACAACTGTGCTTCTCCGAACTCTCCCCAGGTTACCTGTCCTAGTTTCCACTGCCTATGCTCTTTGCCCTTTAGTTTGACCAGCAGCTCCGTACTCAGTCGTGCCAGTCTCTTGCCTTCCTTGCCTGAAATGAACTGTAAATGCAGCCTCAGAACTTCCTGTTACACGAATGCGCAGATATTCAATTCCCTTCCTCCTTATCAACAGATATATGCAAAAATATATGATGTCTAACACACAGAAGGGGAGGGAATACAAAATATGACTGAAACTGTTGAGTCTATTAAAATGTTCCTCAGTATCAAAACTATAGCCCAAAATAATTTACACTACACAATGAGTCGTGCATCCTGCTTCCATCCATATAATAATAGCAGGATGTGGGGAAAAATAGCAGGAGTAATAGCAGGATGTGGGGAAAAATGTGTGCTACCTACTTAAGGAGAATTACAAAAAGATTCATTTAAAACTGCAGCACCTTGCTACCGCAAACTTTAGTATCACATCATATTAAATCAGTCAGCCAGCAAGCTCTGCTGCTAGACATGCCTTCAATGCAGGCATTCATGCCTCTCTACCTTCTGATGCTGAATGCATCTTTCATACTGCAATTTAGAAAATGATCCCTGGTACTGAACTGAGGACTCAGTTCAGACAGGCTTTTCCCTAATATCAGTGTGGTCACACAAAGTACTATATTAGAAATGTCATCTTAAATTAGTAAAGGGTCAGCTCAGAATAAAGCTACTGTCATCACTGCTAATCAAACTCCGAAGTGGAACTGGAGTAACACTGGAAATATTAAATCAGATTTTTTTACTAAAATGATTTGATTTGACTCTACTTATGTCTCTATTTTATTTTCTCTCCACAGCTGCTGACAAGAATACAAATAAAGTGTGTGCATCTCAAAAAAACTAACACACAAAGCTCTGTAAAAACAGAATTGAATAATGACATCACCATCTGAGCATGGCAACATCATAACAAGACACAAAGTCAGGAAAAGTGATTTTACGATTATACAAAGATATCAAAATGTAATAAGATATGGTGATGTGGAGCTAAGACACCCAAACAATATAAACTCTACGTTGCAATTACCCCATATAATAGCCATACCTTTAATTTGCGTTGTATTAATTTAAATTATATCCATTTCCCATAACAAGGCATCACAAAAACTTAAGAATTAAAACAGTGTTCAGATATAGAACACTAGTTGTGTTTGGTTTAATTAGCTCTGTTGTTTGGCTATCCACGTAAGAGTTACTGAAGTGGTGAGATGATACTTTCTTTGCCTTATGTGAGCATTAAATTTGCTTGCTATTAACAGCGTAGTTTGTTTACAGGATTCTTCCTCAGATATAAGTCTATGAATAAGATAATTATGTAGGCAAAGTGAATGGAATGTAAATTACTATTGAAATAATTAGTGATTGTCCTGGTTCTGGCCAGGACAGGGTTAATTTTTGCAGTAGCCAGGGAAGGGCATGCTTAGGACCCAGAGGTTATTCTACATCACCTGGTGTCATTGCCAGGGGTGGGAAAAAGGGAATCTCGTCCAGGGAGAAGGGGTCCCTTCCGAGTTAGTGCAGCATGGCAGAAGGAGCAATAAGGCATTGTTGCTTCCATGTGAATAATTTGGCTCATTCTTGTATGCTCTGTCATTAGTATTGTTGCTGTTACTCTTGTTACTCTTCATTTTCTTATCTCATTGCTGTTTCCAGTAAATTGCTCTTATCTCAGTCTGTGATCTTTACCTTTTATGCCTCCAATTCTCCTTTCCAGTGGGAGGGAGGAGTGAACGAGCTGCATGTAGATTTCAGTGGGAGCATTAAACTGGAGAATGCCATTCCTAAACCATGACAGTGAGAAAGAACACACTGTAAGAACCCTATTATTTGCGTGGAAATATTTGGCCTTCCCAAAGTTTCTAATTAATTTTAAATGGAGTATTCGAAGAAACTAATTTTTCATGATCTGCATGAAAGCCCAGAACCAGAAAGGTGCTATTTAAGAGGGACATATTATGCTTTTTTGTATATAATGAAGGTGTTAAATCTTCTCTTCATCATGGTTAGATTTAAAAACTGGGATTTTCCAGTTTCTATGGACATAGGTCTGTATACTCTTCAATCATCATATAATGTTTTTTGTTGACAAAATTGAATAGTTCATTTCATGCTACAAACTTTCAATGTTCTCTGTCAGAACAATAATGCTAATGCAGCAACTATGCAATCAACATAATCAAGTGTTATTCATGGCATGGAAAAATATTCTCTTTATGAGACTTCCCAAATTAAATGAAAATATTATGATTACCTAAGGTACTTATGATTTAGTCTAAACTTCCCTTCGCATGCAATATTTTAAAGGGTATTGGAAGGTGAATGAAGAAAGACCCTTTCTGATATGATGCATTTTCTGATATGAAAAAAGTGGGTTTCAAGTGACACATTTAGATTAACTCTTTTACTTTTGGTAATCTATCACTGAGAAAAATGTATCATAGAGCAGTAGAAGACTGGGGAATAGTGCTGAAAGAAATGGCAGAAACATCAATTCTGGGAAGTTTTAAGAAATATTAAAAAAAACCCCAGAAATAAAATACCTATCAGATCCAGCTATCTGTGATGGTCTGTGTAAGGTCCTGAACCTGTCTTGGGACAATTCCAAGCAAAGACACAGGATGGAGGAAGAATGAATTGAGAGCAGCCCTGAGGAGGAGAATTTGGGGGTTTTGTTGAATGAGGAGCTCAACATGAGCCAGCAGTGTGTGTTCACAGCCCAGAAAGCCAACTGTATTCTGAACTTCATCAAAAGCAGTATGGCCAGAAGGTCTCCTCCACTCTCATGAGTTCCCACCTGGACTGTTGTGTTCAACTCTGGGATCCCCAACAGAAGAAATGCTGCGGTGCTGTCCTCCGGCTGGCTAGGACCACCCAGCACTGGGCTGTCACCTGCACCAGAAGGGGTGATGGAGGCTACACGCAGCGCAGGAGGGCAGGCAGAGCCTCAGCAGCACTTTGCCTTGCCCACCATTGGCAAGGCTGCGCAGAGAAGGAAGGACAGAGGGACTTCTTCATGAGGAAGAAAGGGTTTATTGAGCGTGAGGGTCCAGCAGCGAGCCAAGGAGGAGCACAGAGAAGTGAAAAAATGGCTGTGACATGGGGTTTTATATCCCTACAAAATGGGAGGGAAAATCATGCAACAACCAATAACAATACAACAAAGGGGAGTTACAGAGGCAGGGAAAAGGGTAAACAGCCAATGGTAACAGGGGTAGGCAGGGAGAATTAGCATGGGCCAATGAGGAACTGAGGAAGGGAGAACTTTCTAGTAAGGGAACCAAATATAGGGGGAAAGGGGAGGAGATGGCGGCGGCCATTTTTGGGGCCTAGATTTGCATGCCCCGCACAGCCCTCTGGGAACTCACCCTAACCTTAGGGTTCTTGGGCTGTGTGGGCATCAAACCATTGGAGCCTTCGGTCCTCTCGATCTTGATGGCTGTGGCACTGGCCATGGCACACCGCAACAAAGAAGGAAATGCACGCACTGGAGAGAGTTCAAAGAAGGGACCACAAAGATGATCATGGGGCTGGAGCACCTCTGCTATGAAGAGAGAGTTGGCGTTGGTCAGCCTGAAGAAGAGAAAGTTCTGGGGAGACCTTGAGCAACCTTCTAGTACCTAAAGAGTGCTGCAGGAAAGCTGGAGAGGTACTTTCTACAAGGACGTGTAATGACAGGAGGAATGGATTCAAACTGAAAGAGGGTAGATGTAGATTAGGTATTAGGAAGAAATTCTTTACTTTGAGAGTGGTGAGGTGCTGGAACAGGTTTCCCAGAGAAAATGTGTATACCCCTGGAAGTGTTCAAGAACAGACTGGATGTGGCCAGGAGCAACCTGGTCTAGTGAGTGGCATCCTTGCTCATGGCAGAGGGTTTAGAAATAGATGATTTTTAAGGTCCCTTCCAGGGACAGGGCATTCACAGCTTCTTTGGGTAACCTGTTCTAGTGCCTCATCATCCTCTGAGTAAAGAATTTCCTCCTAACAGCTAATCTAAATCTCCCCTCTTTTAGTTTAAAACTCTTCTCCTTTGTTCTATAAATACCTACCCATGTCAAAATTCACTATCCATCTTTTTTATAATGTCCTTTTAAGTACTGGAAGGATGTACTGGAAGGATGAAGATATAAACATGATAGGTTCCTGGGCAGCCCCCTGCAGTACTTTGCTTGATACTAGTCATAAGGTCAAGTAGATCTTTTAATGATGACCATCTGAACCTTTAATCTGGTAATCCAGTCTTTTAACAACCTACTTGTTTACCCATCCAGACCATGAATTGCAACTTGGATACAGACCCAGTGTTGAAATATGTCTCCCATGCTATTATATAGGCATTTGTGAATTTATGACTACCAAGAAGATTTATAGTATACCATTAATATTTCGTTTGTAATATTTGATGCAGTTACATTTATAGGAGCTTATAGTTACCCCGCCCCTTTTTTTTTTTGGCAGGGGGTGTGAGTCAAAGGCAAATGGCCGAGTTTTCTATGGTGCTTACATTCTGAATATGTAGTCTGAGACACAGAGAGGTTCTCAAAGGTTTATAGTTGCCTAGTTTGTACTCAGACTGAAACACAAATTGAGTGTGGCTGCATGTGTCTTTTGAAAGCTAAACCAAGACAAAATATATGCCAGGACAAGCCCAAACAAGTCCTGAGAGCATGCCCCATCAGGTGACAGATTGTGTCCTTTATGTAGTAATAGAGATAGTATCAAATTTACTGGAGGACACGCATGGCTTCAGAATGACACTGGCTTTCATCTGGCCTTGTCAGAGGCAAAGGAAGATACCCTTCCCAGATTTTCATCTGCAGGACATGCTGGAATTCCTAGGGCACAATGTGGATGCCCAAGTGACAGTCAAATACCCTAAAAATATGCCTGGCTTGAACTTAAGCACTTCCACATATTAGGAGTGACATGTTACCAATTCTTCTATATTTTGGTATGTATGTATGCTTAATTCTTAAATGTTATGCACAGAGATTTGTTTTTCAATGCAGTAATCATCTGGAAAGAACATTCACTCCCAACAATGAAAACAAAGTATGAATTAGATTCTACTTTATACTTTTAATTAAGAATGCTACAAACGATAACGACAACCATCAAGTTGATTTGGAGTTCCATCAGTGAAGTGCAAATGAGAAACATATGGAAAATACAGTTTAAATTCCCTTTACTATGTTGCACATCTCTGTCACCTGTCAAGGAGAAGCAAAATGGATGATACCATGCACATTGTAAATTCTGCTGAGCTGAACAGCAATATCTCACGCTCTGCATATCTTGCCAGATGCAGGAGGAGCAACAGTGAGTAGCAAGTAGGTGGAAAAGGATCAGCTCATGACAGTGATGGAATTCCATGCTGCTGTTCAGTGAGATCTGGTTTTGAGAGATCTTTCACAGGTAAGCTTTTACCCAGAATAAACAGATAGACATTTAACCTTACTGCTACACACAGAGATTGCTTTATGCTTGACCTTTCCTTCCAGATAACTGAGCCATGAAGTGTTTTGAACTGCCTTGGATGAAAGAACCAAGTGCCCTTGGAGATGACATAATTTAATTCAGAACTTGTAGTTTCACTAATCTACCTGTAGCAAGCAAAAAAAGCCCCTATTGAATGAGTGGCATACTAAATACAGTATGAGAACTAAATGAGCATTGACTATTATTGTCCTTGGGTATGGGCACTAAACTGAGTTATATTCATAATGAAAAAGGTGTGGGTTCATTTCAGGTAGGATTCATTTAACTAAACTACAGTGAGTAAATTTCATCTACAGTTATTACCCCTGGGACTCCCATTACTGTCAATAAAGAGCAGTAGACACCTTGAGGAGGCAGTTTATCTCATGCTAAAGTGCATGCCTGAAATAGGCTGAGTCATGCCCCAAAAAGTTTCCAACTCAGGATGAAAATGAAAAAGTTTCTTTGCAGGTAACATGAAATTGGGTAAAAAAACAACACATGGGCAACTACTAAAAATTAATATCCTGCAAATTCAGACTCACTTTCCACACAGAAGCCACACCTGTTGCTTTTCAAATGTGTTCACACTCACAGCAAGATTTTTCATAAGAGTCTCAACAAGGAAACTAGATCCAGCTCACTCCTAAGTGAGTGGGGGAACCAGTACACGGGGTCCAAGTTATTGCTGGACAACAGTCCAAAGTTGCCAAAGAATTCTGCTGTCCTGTGTGACGTGGAAAGGCATGGAGGGCATGAGTGGAATGGGGAAGAGGGCAGGAGACTTTTGTGAGGAGATTTAAAGTCATTCATGGAGATGAGAAAAATTACTCTGAAAGGTTGTTTCCATTTATTTTTCTTGCAGTGTCACTCATTGCAAATTCTCTTTTCCCATGATGCTCCTGTTTTCACAGTTTTTCTGATTGGGTTGCCAGTTTTTACAGGAGAGCAACTTCTTTCAGCTCTGGTAGGAAAAAGCCAGTCTTGCTGCCTTCCTTTTTGTGCCATGGAGAAGCCTTTAATATAACTGCTTAACAGCTATGTTGAGGTATCACGAGGATATCGAGGGCAGTGCTGCTTTTGCTTAGACTGGTGCTTTCCTCCAATGTTTTCCGACCTTGAAAAATCTCTGTCTCAACACTATGGACAGGGCTTCCTCCAACACTGTTGCTGTGAGCTCAAAAATATTAAGAAAAGAAAACCACGTTCTGCGAAATCCTATAAATAGATTTTAATGTGGAGTGAGTACTTTCAAGCTGCTGTCCAGGACTGACTCAAAAAAAACCCCACTTCTACTTACTTGAGTAACAGGTAAGGGTGTCAAGCAGGGCACTGCTAAACTATTTACATTGGTTTACAGCCTGCTCCCACTTTTGTGGGTTTCAGACAGGTGTTTCTCCCTGCCATTACTGAAGCAGTATCAATGTTAAGGGCCAAGACTCGGACCTTGGTCTGCACCCCACAATATGCAATTTTGTTAACTTTATTAGAAAACCTTTTTTTAACATTAATTAATTTGAAATCTAAATCTGACCTATGATCTCTTTAAAATTATTGCTTTTGACATGGATTGACAAAGGCCTTAGTGACGTGGTGGGGTTTTAAGGCCCATCAGGGGGTTGGCTGGTCAGAGACGAGCACCGCGGCGAAGTCACAGAAGTGTCCTCACAAGCGGTAGCGCTTCAGTGTGCTTAGTGCAGGCAGTGAAGCGCTAACGGGCAGCGCGAGGTAGACACAGGGGGCAAAGAGGAGAGAGTGAGGCCTTTCGTGTGGAGTTCCAAGGTTTATTGCCTCAAACGAGTCCAGTGACGAAAGAACACAAAATGGCGGCTAGCTGTTACTTATATAGGGCGTGGGGTTGATTAAAAGCGACCAATAGGGGAAGGGGTATGAGGAGGGAGCAGAACGGGATTGGTTAACAGCAACCTATGGGGAGAGGGGTACAAACAGACCAATGGGGTTACAGATTTCAGGGAGTTTTCCAGAACTCAGGGCCTAACTGACAAGGGGAGGGTACAAAGTCATGATAGGCAGCTTAAGGGGAGGAGAAGGTTCTTAGGTCGGGGGTGGAGGCTTCTGGGGTGACATCATACTATTTAATGGCCTCCAGTGGCTCCGTTACCATGGGATACACCACAACAATTAAAATTCTACAGTATTTCCATTTCTTAATATCAAACTGGGGTTTTTTTAGAGACATTGAAGTTTCAGGATATCCAAGTCCAGTGCAGCGTCACTGATCAGAGATAATTACGTGCACCTAAGTCTTCTAAATACTATCTCTGCTTGATATGTAGCTTTTGGCCGATGTCTTCAGGCTGAAATACAAAATCAATGCTTCATATTCTAGCTTTCATGTCATATTACATTGCTTTATGCATGTTGCGTAATAGTCTGCTACAAGGAATCACAATACAGTAACCTTTGCAGACTATTGCAGGTATTGCCTATTTATTCCTAATATTTGTGATGGGAGATATTAATGAAGCATTGCTATTCTTGCATTTGTTTGAATTTTATACAGCTATTATATTGTTCTTTTATCCTTGTCCTTTAGCAGCAATGATGGCAGCCAAGGTTATAGAGTTTGAAGATTACAGAGTATAAGAATTATATACACTGATGTAGAGGCAATATTGCTGCTCTAGCTAAACTAAATAATATGGAGTAATAAAGGTAGTATTTCTTTATTTTTTCTCTCCATCTATGTTATTCAAATGAAAGAAATTTAATTTGAATTGTCTCACTGCAACTATAAATATGCTGTGGAAAGTCTGTGCAAACATCAGTTTCAAAATAGTGTCTGATCTGCGGTAGCATTACACCAGGTCTGCTGAAAGCTGCAGTGAAATGAACATGCAAATGAAGTCTCAATTTAGTGAATGTCTGTCTGTGTGCTGCCTGAATTCAGCAGGATTCTAATGTATGCATACGTCTAAAAACTGAAGTTTGCATCTGTCATAACAGTGGATCAGTACCCCCTTACTACAACGTATAGTGTTAAAAAGAAGCCTAAAGGCTAAACGCAGTGACAAAATTGGATGTTTTTAGTTAAATTACTTGTTATCCCACCTGGACTTCACCTACAGCAGTAGAGAACTTTCAAGTTTTGCAGAAACCTGTAAGGCCTTCTCTTGCTGCTGGCACCTGGACACATAAAGTGGAATTAAGATTAAATTTTAAAATATTTTAAAATATTCCTCTTGTAGTATTTCTGATTGATGAAAGTCAAACTTGATACCTTTTCAGAGAGGAGTACACATTATAGGATAGCATAAACACACTTATTAAAGATTGTGATTATAAATCAATTTCCCATCTTCAAGTGCCAGGCAATTAAAAGCTTTCTATTTAAAACAATTATTTAAGAAACCTATTGTAAAAAACATGGACTTCTTGAAAGACCGAACAGATAGCTTTCTGATTTGCAAAAAAGCAAAAATAGTATTTTTTGTATCTGGACTTAAAGGTTAACTACAAAGCAACAGGACATACCTTGATTTTATTGCTGCAATTACTTTCAGTTTCTAGTCTATGAGATCTTGAAAGTACTATCTATGTCATCTACCAGCAGTCCTCATTAACTGGGGAAGTCTCAGCAGACTGGAAATTGGCAAATGTAATGCCTGTCTACAAGAAGGCTTGGAAGGATGATCCCGAGAACTAGAGTCCTGTCAGCCTGACCTCAGTTCCAGGTAAGATTATGGAGCAGCTCATCCTGAGTGCCATTACACAGTACATGCAGGAGAACAAGATCATCAAGCCCAGCCAGCATGGATTTATGAAAGGTAGGTCCTTTTTGACCTCTGTCCTTCTATGACAAAGTGACCTGCTTGGTGGATGAGGGGAAGGCTGTGGATGTTGCCTGTTTGGACTTCAGAAAAGCATTTGACACAGTCTTCTACAGCATTCTCCTGGAGAAACTCACTGCTCATGGCTTGGATAGGTGGACTCTTCTATGGGTAAAAAACTGGTTGGATGGCCAGCCCAGAGAGTTCTGGTGAATGGAGCAAAACTCAGCTGGTGGCCAGTCGCTACCGGTGATCCCCAGGGCTCAGTTTTGGGCCCAGTCCTGCTCAATATCTTTATTGATGATCTGGACATGGGACTTGAGTGCACTCTCAGTAAATTTACAGACGACACTGAGCTCAGCAGGAGTGTTGATCTTTTTGAGAGTGGGAAGGGTCTGCAGAGAAACCTGGACAAACTCCGTCAGTGGGCTGAGGACAACTGCATGGGGTTCAATACGGTGAAGGCTCCTGCACTAGGATCACAGCAAACCCCATGCAGTGCTACAGGATTGGGATCTGAGCCCCTCATTTTAAAAAAGACACTGAGGTGCAGGAGTGTGTCCAGTTTAGGGCAGTAAGGCTCATGAAAGGACTAGAGATACATACAAAACCACACTATTTCTCACTATGTATCTCATATGCAAAACACATAATGATAGCATTAGGTGTGTGGCTGAGTGTACCACACATTTTGTGTATATGCTTTATGATAGTCATGAGTTCAATTAATATATATAAAGGAATTTTTCAGTAATAACTCATCCCAATATTATATGAATCATGTAAGTCTTCTGAGAAATAAGATTCATTTTTAAATAAAATTGATTTTTAAATAAGCAGAATCCCATATATTTGCACTATTTTCTACATAGTGCTAATTAAAGATTAATTTAACATTCTGAAAGAGAACCTTAGTTCTGTATATTGACAATGAAAGGCAAGAAGACTTGAAGTTCTAGAAAACTAAAAAAAATCTTTTAGAGAACTACCTTTTTTCCTTGTTAAATCAATTGTCACCTGAGTAGACTCCTATTATGTCATGGATTTTGTTCATGTTGCAACAATATAAATATTTGGAAAAGAATGTACATTGATGTAATTTTCTAAAGTAGTTTCTGAGCTCAAGCAATTTTGAATTCTCTTACTATGTCATCCTTCATGAAAAACAAGAGAAAATAAAAAAAGAAAAAGAAATCCTGGGCTTGCTGCTTAGAAACAAAAAGGAAAAAATCTCCCTTGATTTATCAGTTTAATATGGCTCATTAAGTTGTCATTTTTTCTGATTTGTAATTATGGTCATCATTTTTATACAGCATGTTGATTTTGCAGCAATATTTTATTATGTTTTAGCCTAGCGATGTCTATTATTGACTTTCCTGCTTCTTGATGAAGTTGATATATTGGTGCTTAATAATTTTTATTTCTTTCATTTGTTTCCTGCATCATTCATAGGTTGTTTTTGGAAGATACTGTTCCCTGTAATGACAGTTTAGCTTGTGAATTTAGACCGTGTCAGCACTGACAGTGCTTTAGGAAGGATATACTGCTCTTAAAGGCACATCAGTGACAGAAAAGATACTTTTGTTGTTCTGGCATTTAGTGTAACTGTAGGTATGCAAGGTTCTTCACTACTCAGAATCCTCCCTTCTGTGTTATTTGCCTGTTTTGTCTCTTTCCTTACAGGAACAATTGGACTTCAGCTAGACTTAAGTATGTTCTTTCCTTCAAATACCATTTTCAAAAGAACATATTAATTACTCTTAATCAAAACTAATTTATGTATTATGAAGGATCTCAAAAAATTTAAACATGTATCTACTAAATGCTTTTGCATTTGTTACGCTTTTATTTTCTCTTTATTTACTTTATCATGATGCCATGATGATTTTTTTGTCTTTTTTATATACCCCTTTTATATACCCCTTTTATATACCCCTTTTATGTATCCTCAGTGCTTTTAGCCCATATACTTGTAATTCCCTAAGTCTGATAACCAGCTTAGACCCAAAGTTCCATTAAGCCAAGAGACCAAACATCTTGGAAGCCTCGCAGTTGGGTCAGAAAGCCCCAGACACCAAGGCCCTCTCCAGAACACATTCTGTAAACTAAGATAGGCCCATCAAGGAGGAAGGTTCCTCAGGACGGGGGCTTCTCTTGAGCCTCTCATTGGGGAATCTTCAATAAATACGCTAATTTGCAAGGCCTATAATTGTATACGTGAATTATTATTTTATTATTATGTGTATGTGCATGCTGGTGTGCATTCTGGGGTGCAGTCTGGGGTGCATTTTGATGCATTCTACCTGGATGTGGTGCAACTAAGGATCCTTAAATAAATACCGAGGTAAAACCCTTTTTTCCCCTCTAATCATGTTTGGTTTTTAATTTTAAGACCAGGAAAAGGTAACAGTCAGAATCAGATTGTCCTAGGTTACAATGCAAGATGTAACCAAAATATGTATTCTATTATTATCTTCTCAAGCTGTTAAAGCAGGTGGAGCAGTGTTCGTTATCTCCTACCATGACTCATCCCTGATAACTCCCTCTGGGGGCTATCTCTCTTGATGGGCCATCAAGGACCCACCCCATGACTCACAGAATTACATCAGCCCATTGTGAGATGCTCTGCCCAGGGGGGAGGAGCCAAGAATTCCCACCTGGATATAATCTGGGGTTTGGAACAGCACAAGCAGCTCTTGCCTACTGGATTCCCAGAGGATAAGAATTACCACTGGACCTTCAGGTGGAGACCAGACCCTTTTCTACAGGATCACTGCTTCAACAGGACCACTTCATCTGGACTGCTGCCACCACCCTGACTAACAGGGTGCCAGGTTGTATCCTGACTCTGTCAGTGTTCTTGTACTATTGCATTTATTTTAATTTTCCTATTAAATTATAATTCTGACTTGCAATCTCATGCTGGTTTGTTTTCAAACTAGTACACAGATTTTGACAGAATTTAGATCAACCATATTCAAATTATCTTCATCTGTTATTGATTCCAGGATGTGCTCTCTTGTTCTTTTTCACTGTTTTCAGCTGCAGTGGGTGTAACCTCCAAAGGATAACAACAAGCAAAAGAGCAGTGCTAAATCCTTAGACCACCATATTTGCAAAATGGCTGTGTGTTTGAGTCCAGTTGTTTTCATGGACAATTTCAGCACTCTAAATTACTCAGTGGTAACTTGAATAATTACGGAAATACAAATCTCTTTCAGCATATAGAGTACTTGGGAACAATTTTCAAAAACCATTTTGCATATTTTGCATCCAAAATTTGTTGCTAATGCTAAGACACAGGACTGTTTTTATTCTCTGACTGGATGTTTTTCAAGCTTATAGGACATTTAAACTGGCAAAAAAGAACAATTCTGTTTTGGACATTTGCCCTAATACAAACTGCACTCCATGAATATTCATAAAGCTTCTTTTTCTATGACGTATTCTGAACAAATATTGCCTGATAAAAATATTTTGTAAAGAGAATCAAAGAGGTTAAAATGCCGTTCTACAAAATCTGCAGAACTTCCTGTCTCTATAAGTTAACAATACATCTCTGCAATATTTGACTATTATTATAAGATTACAGGATTCTGACCAAAGTGTTTGATGTTAATTTTTTGAATTCTGCCCTCAATGGCTATTTCATTTGCGGCTTAGCTTTTGTCAATGTATCCATATTTCTCTCTGACTTTTTGCTAATTTTTATGTCTTCTGGTTGACATAGAAGTCAAGAAACTAATTTTTTCTTGCAAATTACTTTAGTGTGGTTTATAATGTGTTGATAACTTTGCCCTTTTTATTCATTTAACTTTCTGTTTTTATTTGTCAGGGTCCTTCTAGTATATGTTGTCTATACATATAGCTCACTAGATTTTTTTTTGAATAAACTTAATACTTTAAAATATAGTTTGGATAATCACATGTATGCATGAAGAGCTCAGGAAAGGAGCTTTTTTATGAAAAAACAGAAATATATCTACACGTATTTAGTTAACAATGTTGTTGAAAATGCATTTAGAAGTCTCCAGTGCTTTATAATCCAAATATCCATGATTTTGACAAACTCTTGCATCATATAAGTGAAACTGTTTTATTTCTGAATGAACATGGTCACTATCCAAGCAAAATAAAAAAAAATTGTATGACATTCTTGACAATAAACAAATACTTTTTTAATGATTTAAGATAGTTTGTGTATTTCTTTTAATTTTTAACCATCAGTGAATCAGAGATCCTTATCCTTGTTTCTAGGCAGGAATATCTATCTATGAACCATCCACATATGTATGTATGTATGTATGTACGTATGTATGTATATACATACACAGACACATAAAGGCACACATGGTAACCCAGATTTACATGAGCTCTAGTGATGAAGATAACTCAGTCTGTGCTGGAGCTGTAGCCAACTTCAGTTAACTTCAGCTTCAGTTTTTGTCATAGGAAAATCTCTCCATGCTGCTTTCATGCAGTCTTCCATGCTGCTTTATTTTTTGTGCTGTTTGATTTGGACACAGAAAGGACAGCTTCCTTATTTACTGAATCCTGTTTTCTGTCTGAAAACTATTATGTTACATCCTGTCTTTCTAGAAATACAATGACCAAAACAGTGCACCATTTCAAATGATGTGTTGCTGGTACATAGTAGAGGATCAGGCTGTTTCATGGGTTTTATATCCCATTTTATTTACCTAAGTATGATTTTTTTTTTTCCTTCCACAACCCCATGACTTTGCAATTCCATGTTCAACTCATAGCATAGGATAGTATTTTTTCTTTTTGTATCAGAACTGTGACTTGTGTTTGTGCAGCAGTGTATCTTTGTATTTTAGTATTCTTTATTTGTCCTCACTGAACAGCAAATGTAAGAAGCATATGAAAATACTGAATAATATTAGACCTAGGACAGAACCCTGGAAAGCCCTACTTGACACAGCCTTCATTCTGACAGCGAAACATTAATATTGTCTCTAGTCCGTATTATTTTCATCTAGATTACGTCTCCCAAGGCTGCTTATGAGAATGTCTGTCAAAGCCTTGCTCAGGTCAGGATATATGTAATCTACTTTTTCTTTTCTATTCACAAGGCCTGCTGCTCTCTACTAGAGAGAAATTATGTTTTGGTTGACACAATCCATTCATGACAAATCCATATAACTTGTCACTCACCTCTTTATTTTCTTATGTCTGCCACTAGTGGTTGTTATAGCTCCTAGTTTCAGTAGAGCTATGATTTGAAAATTGGTGCAGAAGAGCAGTAAAGATATTAGCCTTTCTGTCATTTGTTGTGGTTAGCAGCAGCAGACTGACCTTTTCCTTTGTTTTTTCTCTTGTCTTGTACTTGACATTCTCTTTGTCCTTTGCTAATTGCTTCTCTTTCTTTTTTTTCCCCTCTCTATGGTTCTCATTTTGTCCCTATATGTTCATGCTATACTTTCATGTTCATTCTTATTAGACTGGCCTAGTTTCCACTTCCTTTTTGCTCACTTCTTTTTTAAATCCATGAATCTTCTTCATTTAGACAAGTAGGTCCCTTATGATATTTTCTGTCTTTCCTCTTCAGGGGGATAATTTGCACTTGAGCCTTTAAAGTCTTTTTTTTTAAAGAACTGCCAGATTTTTAAAATATCTTTTCTACTCAGACTAACCTTTCAGGATATGCAGTCCAGCAATTCTGTGAGTTTATTGACGTCTTCTTTCCCGAAATCCATTGGTTTTACTTTTCACATTTTTATGCTAAAAAATTTTGTTTCACTACCCTATGACTCCTTCCATCTCAACATTGTACAGTTTGAAAAGGAAAAGAAGCCTGGAAGATTTTTCTCTTTGATGGTTATCTCCATCAACAGTGGCCAAAAGGATATTCAACAACTTATTTGGTACATATATCTTCTTTTGCCAACTGGGTGTCAGGTTAGCTGGGCTACAACTCTGCCAATTGCTTAAAAAAATTTTACTCTGTTTTTCTGGGTTTAATATAAACCTATATCAGACTCCCTTGCTAGGTGGAAACTACACTGTTATATTTTTAAGCAATACTGAAGAACATTCAGTGTTGTACCTATGTCTAAATTCTGGTCCCCAGAGTAGACTATATTATGCAAGCAAACATTACTTTTGCTGTTCCATGTTTAGCACGTTATATGCTCTTTCAGTAAAGCCCTATTATTGTAAATTGAATATGGCACTTGCGATAACCAAACTTGTAAAATACAGATTCCTGCTCTGATTATACAGAAAGATGTCAGGCTCCACTGCTTACTTCTTTTAAAAACCTTGTTTTAGTATGCAGGCATTTATGGTACTTGGGAAGCCAACCCTGTACATTCCTTCTTGGCCCTTCTTTGGCTCTGTTGTGCATATTCATAATGACTCTTGGTAGATTCAGCCACTTCTACCACTTCTGTGGAGCTGGATATTTAGAAGCCTTTGCAGATATGTATTTTATTGTCATGATTGTTATGTTGTTGACAGCAAGAAACTCAAGACATTATTCTATTTCCAGTGGTACAAATATGAGCTATTACTGAACTCTCTGAAGCTTTTTTGGGTTTATGACCTCTATCCCTGTGTTTCTATCAGCAGTAATAACAGCACAGTGAATGATCCAAAGTGCATGGAGATGGCAGTAATGGAAGAAAGAGATGAAAATTAGAGGGGGACAAACACTGCCCCTGTATGACATTAAGTGGCAAACCCTCCAATTTGGCTAGAAACTGCACAGTTTCTTCACACTGTGTATCCCCTTATATAACCCTGATGCCACTAAGCTGTTTTCTGATAACAACAGAAAACCCTGTTTAAAACAAGCACCAAATTGTCATTCAGATGAAAGGAGCATTATCCTGTTCTTCAGTGGAAAGGTCCTGTTTCCCCAGTCCTTCTCAGTAACAATTTCAAAAAAAGGTACACATACCTTTGTGCCTTCTGTTAAGTAGACAGCAAAGAAGCTCTGTAAACACAGGTATTTACTGGTAAATATGCTGAGGGAAGTCAATGACTTTGATAATAACCACTTGATGTGATGCATTGTCGAAATAACAAATGTAACATAAACTCTCTTGACAATCCAAATAATTTGTTTAACAAAGCCATACAGGTCAAGGATATTTCATGAATAATTTTGTACTTTAATTTGGTTGGAAATAAATGGCTCATGTACTACATTTTTTGATTTGTTTAATGAAAAACAAAAAACTGGCCTTTATTTTCAAAGAACTGTAGCTACCTTTTCATGTTTTTAAAAACTGCAAGAACAACTGGGTTGGCATACAGACTACAGCTTTGGGTTTGTCTTTTGAATTGACTCAAATGTGACTGACTTTTTGTAAAAAATAGCAACTTGTCTAACTTATTAGTTAATATTCATAAACCTTTAATTAAGCATATAAATCACAGCAATCCATTTGAATCTAATTGTTTATATGCCACTTCTTTGAAACTAAGTTCTTATCAATCTATCGGTCCTTTATTCATTCTTGTTACATCATAATAAAAGTGAAAGTTATACAGCTTCACATCAAACAAAAATTAACTAATTCTCTGAGCAATATTTCAAGTGAACACATTATCAGACACCTTTCAGTCCATTCACAATCTGCTATTATGCTCAGAAAGCTCTTTGCCTCCTGCCTAATATACCTGTTGCCTGGTGCTGTCAGCAGCTCCTCAGGCTGACCAGTTCTCTGCTGTGACTCTCTTTTTTTATCTGTGCTGATATCTCTGAAAGCCCACTTCTCTGAGAAAGATCTCCAAGGAAGGAATAACCTCCTTCTCCTCCTTCTTGTACCTGAGTTAGGATGTTAGAGTCTGGAAGGGTCGACTACTACATGAAGGAACAGAATCACCTGCAGAGGTTCATGATTACTCAGTTGCATTCTGGCTGGAGATTGGTAAGAATTCAAGCTATAGAAGGCTTTGTGCTGAGACTTGTCCTGTCAAGAACTTCCTCAATAGCTTCAAAGAAACAGCAGTGTCATCTCTTGTTAAGTATTGTCAGTGATGCCAAATCTGAGGGAACCGGCTCTGCTCAGTGGCAGACTTGCAATCCAAAGGCACCTAGTCAGGCTGGAGGAATGGGCCAGCGGGAACTTCTGGAAATTCAGTAATGACAAATGTAAAAGTCCTTTGCCTGGGAAAGAGGAGGAATTGATACTGCTTGGGGCATGACTAGCTGAATGCTGAACAAGACATCAAGGCTGTGATGGAGAACAAAGTCAACACTGGTTAGTAGGGCTTGATATAAGGAAAGCCATTTTCACCATAAGAAAAGATAACTAGTACAGTAAAGAGACTGAGCAGCCCACAGACTGCACAGTCTCTGTAGCTAGAAAGACCCAAGCAGCCTGGTCTAATCGCATAGCTAACCCAGCTTCAAGCAGGAATTTAGACTAGAGGTCTCCAAAGATTCTGTGGTCCTATGAGTTTAGAAATACCTTGACTAGCTTGTATATGTCAGAAACACTGTTTATCCCATAACAGTATATACAACGGATTGTTATTTTAGGAAGGCCTGTGCTAGAATACAGTCACAGAAATATTGCTCTTGTATTCACAATGATATAAAGACTTGTGTTAGCTTGATAATGCAAGACTAATTGCCCATTATTGCTAGAGAAATGAGATTTCATACAGATGCAGGATAAATATTAAAGAGCTCACCGATACTTTTGCAGCTAATGCTGACAGCAAAGCTATGCCAAATGATACATCAGACAGTTCTGGTTTGGTGGTAAGGTGTTCTGAAGCTGGTGGGACTTGTACAATGATGTGCCCTGAGAAAGAGAATCGCAATTGAAAGAAGTAGAACAGAAGCAGGAAAACAAACAGTCCATTAGTAATTCTCAGGTATAGCTTAAATCTTTGTATTTCCCTCACTACCTTCCTTCTCATCCTAATTTTTAAGTAGTAAGAGGCAAATACTGTTATTTTAAGTCCTTCATGAGCTGGAATCCTCAGCAAAGCACCTAATTGTCAGATGCAGAACTGCCAGCCACAAGAGATTATTTTTATTTCAGGACTCTCCAGTGCATGTATGTCTCCTCTCCTAAAGATTCTCTGTATTTTAATTTATATATAATATAATTCATAGTACATTCAGCTTTACTTCTGCAGCATTCCATATAATTACAAACTTATTCTGATGCCACTTTTTTAAGACTGCTATCTAGAGGGGCCCTATCTCAAAGTATTTTTCTTCCAGATTAAGGTTTCTGCATGGGTGATTCTAATGCTTTGAATTTAATCAAAATAAAAATAATAAAAATTCATAAAAATACCAACTCTATGCACATAAATCAAGGATCTGAGCATTCCAGTGAGAATAACCTACAATGTCCTCTAAACCAGGAGGAAAACCTCTTAATTTATTTTCTATGGTCCTCTTTTGGGCAATGCACAGCTGTTTCTTGAGAGGCACTGAGTTCCTGCCCCTTGCAAATGATCAGGTTAAATAGCTTTAAGAGTGTTCTGCAGGACAATAACCTAAAATTTGTATGCCTTTCCTTCATTCCTCAAAATAAGGGAGAGTAGTTCTTGAGTGCAATGGACTTGTTCTGTGGCAGAATTTTAAAACAAGCAAGCAGAAACTTCTAACACCCTTCTTGGCAGTAAATATTGTAGAGAGACATTTGAGACATTTGCAGGGTGTTCCTGTTTGTCCCAGTAGGTTTTGCTGATTATTAGGACAGTGAAGCCATTAGACCAAGGTAATTACAACTCATGAAAATAAAAATGCAAAGACTTTTTATCAATTTTTACTAAATTTTTATCAAATTGTATCGTAACTGAAATAATAATTCTCATTATTTAGCCAAAATATTGGATAATTATTTAAAAATCATATTAATGGTCTAAATCATGGCTTATTGACATCAAGAGGAGGAATGAAATAGGCATCAGCGATAGTGGGATCAGAATGTGATACACTACATTGAAACAATGGCCTGAAGCCATTTAATTGGAAGTTTTTAAGTCCAAACATAGTAAAATATGCCAGCAAGTTTTAGTGGTACACAAATTATTTCACTTAATATACTTTGGTCTAATGGATAACAGATACCTCCAAAATTAAAATAAACCCACACACATACCCTGACCAAGCTCTCCCTTGGCTCTGGATGACTGCTGATGGATAGGTGGATTTAAAGCTCAGCAGCCTGAGAAAGAAATTAGCTGCAATCTAGAAGAGAGGGACCTAAACAGCTGCATCCTAGCAGTTCTCAGTATCTTATTTCCAAACACAATAATGTGAGTTTAACAGAACTTCTTCCAGCTTAAAAACGTGGGATAATATGGAAATTTTGCTGTGCCATAAGGGAAACAGTGATGGTTGTTTCACCTGCTATTTCCAGTGACAGACTCACATTTGGGGCATTTGGCCAAGAATGTATGATCCATGCTTGATTTCCTCTTATATCTGACAGGATTTAAATCTGCTTCTGATTTCCTAGGTGTCAAGGTATAAAATAGCAAAGAGAAGAAAATGGGCTGTGTACACATGCCAGAAGAGAGGACACCTCTTTTCTGCTTCTGGGACTGTTCATGAGTTTTACAAAGTGAAGTGTAGCATTAAATACAAAGTGAGTTTGGGAACTAGAAGACATGATATTTCTCAAAGACCTGAGAAACCATTGTGACAGCCATGAGCTGATTTAACACACTGGTGTTGCTACATCCATCATGAAATGTGATGTGCTCACATTTTAAGGAAGAACCATCACTGTAGGTGCTGTTCACATCTTACATGTTAGCCTACTCATTAAAGCATTCATAGCCAAAAAGAATTTCCATGAAAAAGTTCAAGGTGAAGGACATTTCAGCTTTGGGTTTCTTACACCAAGTTTCTTGAACCAAGACATAAAATTTGAGGCTGTTCAATGTGAGAATGAAATTAGCAAAAATTTTCCAGCCTCTCTTTGAATGATACAGCTGCCAGGCACTTGTAAAAGGAATGGTACAGGAGATTGTTTCTTCCTTCTTTAGATACCTTTCCTTTTTTTTTATTACAGGTTGATGCACCCAGCCTCTGGGTCCCAGGAGAGCAAAGTCAGGTGCCTGCACTCCAGAGATGGATGTGATTCCTGGTCTTGCTGGGTTTGGTGTATCTTATGATAATGGCAATTCTTAGTTTGTATACAGGATTTTTATAACTTCATTGGAGAGCATTCCCTGTCCCTAGATATGATAGGATACCTATTGGGACTTGGTTACCGAACACACTGCTGAAACTGAAAGTACTTACTGAATTTCATTCACTGATTTCATGAAGAACAAAGACTGAGAGAACTATCAGTATCCAGCACTGAACCCTAATTGCAATTCCTGTTTACTCACTGCCTCATGAGAATTTAAAGATCATATTTCCCATCATCCTTTCCTTCTTGTGAGGCAAAAAACCAACACTTTGTATTCCCACTCAGTGTTTGTGCTCTATATATGCCCAGTATCATGCTATGCATTTTTATTTTCTGTGCTGTAATAGAAAGCAAATAAATATTATAAATTCAATAAAACAATAGGGGAAGATACAATATAGGGCCCTGGAGAAAATGTCTGGGAACAGGAGGCTGAAACTAAAATGTGAAGCACATATTGATCTTTTTGTTATGCCTGAAGAATGCAGAGCACACAAACAATGGAGGGAGGAATGGATGTGTGGGTCTTTCTTATCTGGCATGACTGATTTTCTGTAGTCACCCTTCGAGCAGCAGACAAACAAACGTACTATTGATCATCATGATTATGAAGGGTGAGTCTCCACTGATAAGGATAAAATTTAGCTTCTCATTATCATCTTGAGTGTTGAATCTTTTCCTAAAGTTTTTTAAAATAGACCAATATGGGACTGCCTGGAATTACATGAAGATGCCAATTGCAGATGGTTTTTGTCTGTAATGGGAAAACCAGAGCAAAAAATTAAGGGTCTCAAAAAATTTTAACTCAAAATCCCATTGAGTCCATAAGAGCTGGAAATTTAACTAGTAACTTTTTAAAAATATCTTTTGAATTTATAATTTATGGGCCATCTTTATCTTGCTGTGCTCCCTGAAAAATACCAGCAATTACCTTGAGGCATTTCAAATAAACTCTTAGCCAGACTTTTCTTCCTGTCTTCAACAAGTACAGCCTCTTCTTGCAATTCTTTGCTGACACATAAAGGTGATGTTTTGCTGTGACCTGAATCCTGAAGCCATTATTTGAAAAATGTCAAAACTTCTTGACTATCTGTATTCTTTACAATTTGTAGTTCCTTTAGCATCTCTTCCTATTGCAACTAAAATGAAACAGGACAGTCTCCTAATGTCATTGTGAGGTGTATCTATGTGATGTGAGACATAGGAAGAGAATGAAACTTCCTTTCCTTAGTGTTCTTCTCATGACCTGCAGACAAACTGTTCAAGGTACTCACACTTTCCTCATATTCTTCTAATACTGTAAAAGCAGAAAACAGAATCTAATGAATTTCTAGGAGAAAATTCTATTTCAGACTAAGTATTCTCTACAAGTGAAAACCAAGTTGATTAAAACTGAAGGATTAAAATTATGGTGGCTTTAAACTCAATGAAGTCTCTGTTTGAAAGTGATGGCAGAGTTTTATAAGATTACAGACAGCAACCTCTAAACCAAAAATAAAAAGTGCTGTATTACGAAATTCCCAGCCTCATACATTTGCTTAATTTCTAAGATATGAAAGTTTTCTAAAGTCTTTTTGTTATCAAGAAGTTTTACAAAATTTAAGTAAACTCCACCATGATTCTGCTTAAGATCCAAGATACCACAGTAGTGGAAAGATTTCATAATACTGAGAACATATCTATTATTTACTTGAGCTGCAGCTTATTTCCCAAAACAGTGTTCATTTAGTCCAAGTCAGTGAACTAAAGATATTCATGGGAACATCTTTTTTCCCTTCACTTAAATTACAGAAACGTATTTTGATACATATTTTCAAAGAGTTGTTTTAAGCGGGGTTTTATTTGTTCTCAAAAGAAAAGTTATTCAAGATAATAGATTGATAAAAAGCACTAATTTCACAGCTGATGATTTAAATAATTTGTATTAAAAAATGCATATTTTGTTTCTGCCAATTATTTCAGCAAGAAAAGTAATGCAAATGACAATCAGTTTCTACTCATTCTAGACAATATATTAGATGTGGTAAATTTAGAAGAAAAGACCTTAAATAAAACTGTAAAATTATTATAGATATGGTATGTTAATGTTGAATTTACAATAAAATCAGAAAAATTAATGGAGCAGCAAAAAAGGATTAAGCAATTAGTCATTATGAAGCTAAACATAAAAGAACATACTGTTCTATAAATTTTAAATTGTGACTTTACTATTTTGCACAGTCTATGGAAAATGTTTACATGCTTATTTCTTTATCCATTTATTTGTTTAACTGAATTTTTCAGCCCTAAAATGAAAAACAAGCGTCTAGCAATCTGGGTACAATCACATTAATAGAAAATTAATACATTTTAGCCAGCATCAGTCACATAGAGGATCATAACAACAAAGATATATTGCAAAAATAATTATTCTTCCAGCAATGTCTATATTATTGTTGTCAAACTTTAACTAACTGCTGTGTTTCTGTAAGCATATTCAAAATATGATTGATTTTATGGTGTGCACTGAAAAAAAGCAAGCAGATTCCAGATGTTACAAACAGAAGACAGGAAACAGTACCAGAGATAGAGAAATGGTAACAAAAAAGACAACAACTACTTTTTCTTACATTTGCTGAAGTTTAGGTCAGCTTTGTCTCATCTCATAGTTGCAGAGATGCAGCAGAAGATGAAAGACTGGTAAGTCCCTTGAATGTGTTGGTCTCCAGCACTCATAGACCTAAACTCAAACTGTAATATTGATATGACAGCTCCAGCAACAGCTAACATAAATGACACTGCACACACCTAATATGCTTTCATAAAGAAAAAGCACTGCTGAGCAAATGATGAACTACATCTAGTACCAAAAAGATGTTGCTCTTTTTTACTGTACCAATATAGCTTTAGTCTTGAAGTGACCAAGGCTTGGATGAAACTGCAAGGCTGCTATCAAAAAGGAATGAGCTTAGGCTTCAAGCAGTCTGCAAATAAAAACAGTCATTCTGTCTGTAATGCTTACATGATCATAAAGAAACAGCAGAAATAACTTGGAAGACCTGGAGATTTCAAAACTCCCTGAAATAAACTAAGGGCAAATGGATCCATCTCTGTTACAGATGTTACCTTTCTTTTGAAGTGCTTTTCCCAGTCAGGTCTTAGTACGTAAGAGTAGGTATGGGAGACTTGCTGGTCTCCATCCAAGCCTTAAGCTTTCTCAAGCCATGTGGCTGACATTGCTTGTATTGTTTATAGACAGCTGTAAATGTTACATAAAACTTAGAAAGGACAAGCATCCTTAAAGCCTAGTTGTAGAACAGGACTTAAGACTTGATTGTTTTAAAGTAATCTTTAATTACTTTAGAATTAGAAGAAAGTGAAGAAAGTGAAATCATCGTATTAGCCATGCATATAGTAAATACAAAAATAATTTTTTTTATCTGGAATCCCAGTGTTGAAAGAGAAGGAAGGTTGCACTTTGCAAATTAGGGTTATGGAACATAAGTGTTCCAAACCCAATAGACATTTTTTTTCATGTAGGATTAGGCAATTCCATAAATATAATCAATAAGGGAGATTCTATAAATATTTGTAAATATTAAGGCTTTTGACACTGTCTCCCATAATGTTCTCACAGAGAGGCTGTGTCCATGTGGGCTAGATGGGAAGGCAGTCAACTGAAAACAGGCTGCGTAGCTATGCCCGGAGAGCAGAGATCAGTAGAAAGAAATCTAGTTGGAGGCCAATAGTGTACCCTAAGAGTCAGTATTGAGTCCTATCCTATTGAACATTAATGACGTGGATGATGAGATAGAGTGTATGCTCAGGAAGTTTGCTAAGAATACAAAACTGGGAGGAATGGCTGACATGCCGGAGTAATGTACTGTCATGCAGAGGGACGGGCCGGAGAAATGGGTCAGCAGAACCTCAGGTAATTCAACAAATGGAAAGGCAAACTCCTGCACCTGGTAAGGAACAACACCAGGCACCAATATAACATAAGATCCGACAGGCTGAAAAGCAGCTTTGCAGAAAAGGACCTAGGAGTTCTGATGGACATGAAGTTAAACAAGTCAGCAGTGTTTTCTTGCAGCAAAAACAGAGAAATGGCATCCTGGACTGCAATAAGCAAAGTAATGCCAGCAGGTTGAGAAAGGTGATGCTTCCTCTCTACTGAGCACAGGAGAGGCCACACCTTGAGTACTGTGTCCAGCTCTAAGTTCCCCTGTACAAGAGAGATATGAACATGCTGGAAAGAGTCTAACAAAGGGCCACAAAGATGTTGCAAGGATTGGACAGGAGCATCTTTCTTACGAGGAAAGCCTGCAAGACCCAAGAATGTTCAATGAAAGGAAGAGAATGAGAAGGATGAATTTTGTCAGTGTATAAATACCCAAAGGAAGAAGATGGAGTGAGGCTCTTTTAGCCATGCACAATGACAGGACCAGAGGCAGTGGGCACAAACTAAAACACAGCACGTGCCATTTGAACATCAGAAAACACTTTTTCACTGTGACCAAGCACAGGTTGCCCAGAGAGGTTGTGGAGTTTCCATCCTTCAAGATGCTGAAAAGTTGGGGGTTGGACCAGACGGTCCCTTCCAACATCAAACATCTGGGATTCTGTGATGGACATAAAAGCTTTTCTCCTTTATCTTCTGAGATGCGAAGAATATTCTATCATTACATATCGCAGCCCCGGGGTGTCGNCAAGATGCTGAAAAGTTGGGGGTTGGACCAGACGGTCCCTTCCAACATCAAACATCTGGGATTCTGTGATGGACATAAAAGCTTTTCTCCTTTATCTTCTGAGATGCAAAGAATATTCTATCATTACAGACCCTAAATTATACATTCCTGTGTCTTCCTTGCATTTATTAGATCATTTTCTTTGGTATCATGTAAATTTTGAGGGGCTAGTCCTGATGCAAAAGCTGTTGAAGACAGCAGGGTCCTAAGTGACTACATAATCTCATTTACACACTTTTGTTCTAGTCACTGAACATAAGAACATGAAAACTGTAAAAGAACAGAAAGAAGACAAGGATTATGTGGGCATTTGGGAGGAAAATGTATCTGGTTCTGCTTTCATTATAAGCTAATACATAATTATTTTCTTCAATTAGATAAAATCAGTTTAAAAAGTTAACTAATCAGTAACTGGGAAAAAAAATACTGGGAGAGAAAAAGGCCCTGAAGACCTTAATTTCACATTATTTTACAAATTAAAGAAAAAAAAGAAAATTAGTTATGTAGTATGCACTGTAAGAAAAACTTTCCTCTTTCAGAATTTTTTGTGGGTAAGCTTGGATTTTCTAACATCACTATTTAATTCCTTCATGAACTGTTTCTGGTACTCATGCGTTAAGACACCATTTCCCATATTTTTGCCAACTTTCACCAGTAGTGTTGTATAATCTTCCAAATAAAAGTCTACTAGTAGTGTGTCTGCATAATTTTACAATACTTGGAACCAGAACTTTTGAGTATTTTCATCACTGGCAAGGCACTCTAGAGATTTTTCTTTGTGGACCACTGCCAGTGGTATTTCCAAATTGGCTGCAAGATGATTTTCCAAAATTCATCTGAAGTCCTTGACTCTCTTGAGCTTCTGCTCTCACTTGTTATACAGTGAGTAGAACACAAAGATGTCAGAAAAAAAGGAAAGGAAAGGAAAGGAAAGGAAAGGAAAGGAAAGGAAAGGAAAGGAAAGGAAAGGAAAGGAAAGGAAAGGAAAGGAAAGGAAAGGAAA
>VXAZ01007874.1:0-43385 GCA_013399875.1 Gymnorhina tibicen
CTGCCCGGGGCGGCCGCGGGCAGCGGGGAGGCGCCGCCAGCAGGTACTGCCCGTCCCCTCCCGCCCCAGGCCAGGGCGGGTGCTCACAGACCGGGGTTCCTCAGCCCCATCCTTTCGGGAGTGGGGGACACGCTCCGCTCCCGCTGTCCCCGGGCCCCGCGGCTCCCGCTGCCGCCCAACATGGCGCTGCCGGGCGGACGGGCCGGAGCCGCCGCCTCGCCCCGCCGGCAGCTGCAGCGGAGCCAGGGCAGTCGCGGCCTGAGGCGCTGTGCCGTATCCTGCTGTTGTCCCGCCGCAGTTCGGTTCCCACAAGACGGCCCCGTGCCGTCCCCGGTGGGGCAGGGGCGCGGGGAGCCGGCCCGGGAGAGCCCGCACGGACAAAGGGCCCGCGGCGCAAAGAGGGCGGGCGCGGCCCTCCCGCTTCAGCAGCGGGGCCGGGAGCTGCCTTTGCGTGTGCGACTCCCTCTGGCTTTCTCAGGAGCTCGGGTCAGGGGAATCGGGCGCAGAACAGATCTTTTAATAACATACTTGAGGGCAGGCAAACCCCTAAAGGCTGTGCTCAGTTGCAGTAGCAGTATGGAACTCGAGAACCGGCTGCCTCCTTGCATTGACGTTCTCGAGTCTTGGGCATCTTCCGGATTCTGCAGCAGATGCTGATGGCTCATAATTTCAAATCTCTTTGCTTGCAGTCTCAGAATTTGCGAGGTACTCTACCTGTGTGTCCTCCCAGTAGTTAAACCCACCCCTCACCACCACCTCAGAGTTACCTGTTAAGAAGCATCTCTCCTTTTGGAAAATCGTTGTTTCACTCTATGGAGCTGATGCAACATTTCAAGCAGATGATTTTTCCCCAAAAAAATGCCGTAAAACTATGGGTAATAAAATATTTGCTAGCCTTGCATGTGGATGACATTGCCTCTGTGGATGACATTGCATGCATGGGTAGTTTATCCGTAGCGGCAGGAAATCCTAAGATGCCCTTCAGGGAAGGTGCGGACACTCCGGGCTGTGTTTTGGCCCTGCTAGCAGGGTATTACCATTTCCTGTTACTGGATTAGCTTGGTCTTAGGCCTGGGTAGTGCCCAGCCTCACCTCCTTGCTGCGTCAGTCGGCAGCACTTCAGTGACAAATACTCCTTCTGCAGCATCATCCGATGACTTTTGTGAAAGTGCCTGTCTAAAGGTACAGCCAGTGCTTGGCTGAGTGGTTGTGCTACCTCCCACTGGATATACCATGGATGAAAATTAATCAGATGGTTAATTTTTCCACAAGAAAGATGCCTAAATTTTAAGGTTAAACCAATTTAGTAGGATCATGTGTGGACAATAATTCTGTAATGCTATAATAAACCTAAGTAAGAACATCCACGCAGTATTTTTCATTGGCTTAACTAAATTGGTTAAAATATAATTTAGCCTAATTTCAGCTTTCTTATAGAGACACAGCAGGTTTTTACCTGCAAACAGCATCTCCTTGTCTGGATTGAGACTGCACATATCCATTTTGCTGCTCTGAGTGCATGACAGTGTGTTAGCAGTTATTACTGAGCTTGGCTGAGACCTACATTTTCTATTCAGTAAGCTAGATGAGTCCCTCTGTTCAGATGTGTAATTATTTCCTTTATTCTTCTCTTTAATTATGTTCTTGAAACACTGTGGTAATGCACTGTAGGGTATATTTTACGCATGTGTATAGATCAGAATGTATGTTATTCAAACTTTACTCCATTAATCTTTTAGGTCCATTTCTGCTCAAAAGTGTAGTCTTAATTCTGAAGATCATAGGAGCTCACTAACATTTCAGGAGGATTAGAACAATTCACACCCCTAATTCAATGATTTATGGTGAGCTGTCAGTGCAGTTCCCTTATAACATGCCATGGCTGGACTGTGACAGCAGAAAAAATGTTCTAAAAAGAAGAGCTGTGTTACTATACATTAGAAACATTTCCGAGGGAGAGGAGTATGACTTCTGTGATCAGCAGCCGTGTCATGTGCTAAATGACTGTAAGTCTGTTTACCTGCTCAGACTCCCACAGTTGCATTCACCACTGGTACAGGGAATTCTGGTGGAGTTACACCCACTCGTGCCAGCAGTGAATTTGGCCCAGAGGCCCTGTTCCAGTGCCATCAAAACACTGATGCTGAAGCCAAGCCTTTCTGGATTACATTTTTTAAAAATACCACCCTGGTTATTTTTTTCCAAAGGTGTTGCATTTTACTTTGGGGCCTAAATGACTTGATTAGAAATCCAATTTAAATTTTCATCTAAATTATATTGAACATGTTTCTCTCAGCATTTACAACAATGAAATTGACTAAAATTAGACATTTGTATTTGACTCATGCTTAAAATTAACTTTTTTGCTCCCCCCTAGGTAAAAACTGCAGCTTATTGCAGGAAATGGATGTCATCCAGAAGCAGGATGAAAACTGCTACTGCTACGTGCAGAACAGAACCATTCACTTACAGTACCTTTGGTCGACTCTCCAGGTAAGAGGCCGTTCTGGGGATGTCAGTGCATTTCATGGGAGCTTTTCCCAGCAAACCACATGGCCAGCTAGCAAGATCAGGGCAGCATCGCTATGGAATTAGTAGTTTGAGTGGTGTACAGTTGGGACCATGATAAAAATGCAGCACTATGAGCCTCCAGTTGGCTCATACAGTGAGGTTTGGTCTCTACTGTAAGGATGTCAGCCAGGCTTAGGGTATGGTGGTGCCACAAAAACATTAACTTAGGATTGCGTATTATTTCCTTGCACACCTTTTCTATGGCTGGACCATAGAAATGTTAGCTTCTGCAACAAATGCTTTTGCTCATCACCAAATGCCTTTACAGAACTTCTAAATTTGAGGACTAAATGTGGTTCTGTGGCTCTCTCACCATAGCACACCAAAGTGTAGGAACCAAAGGCTTGTTAGATTGTGACTGATGAAAAAACAGCAGCAGCAGTGTCTTTTCTTGAGTAACAGAGGGTCATCTTACAAGACGCATGTTTAGACATTAATTTGAAGCAAGCAAAAATCTCTTCAAGAGTGGAAGAAGTTAACAGCTAAAGGAACAAGGTAACCATCTCCATAGATCATTTTCTTTCCTGACAAGTATGTTTCCATACAAAGGGAAGGAAACAGTTCATTTTGTCTCTGTTGGAGGACTTTTCTCTCAGATGGAAGAAAGTGGAACATCTCTTTGTCTGTTCCCAGGACTGTTTTCCTCAGGAACATGTTGCAGATGTTTTTATGAATGGTAGCAGGCTTCAGGTGGTAAAGCCCTCCATCAGTCACACGAACTTTCCTGGAGTCAATGTTTAAAAGCAGGAAGTTCAGATTTTTCCCACAACAAATTGCTTGCTGACACATTGTCTCTTCTCCCAGTACAAACCTGGTTTATTACCCATTGCATCACTTTTTTGCAGATTGGTCTTTGTTGTCTAGTGGGCCCTGATGAAGAGCTCACAATGTATCAGAATCTTCAGGAAAATCATCCCAACTTAGAAGATGGACAAAATCTTCTACCAGTTTGATGGGGGAGGGCACTGGGAACCAGCAAAAAAACCCCAAAATACCCAACAGGAATGTACTTCTATTTAAAGTTCCGGTTATGCTGTCTTTCATTTTCCTTACCCCTCTTGTGTCCCTGACATGAAGATTGCATTATAAAGAAAAGCAAGTCCAATTTCAGGAGGGGAAGGAGGAGGGGTATGAACATCCACAAAAGAAACTGTGGTCAGTCATATATTACTGGTTCTGTTAGAAATTTGTGTGTGGGCAAGTGTCACAGCAAAAGCAAACCCACTGTGCTTTTGGATGGATTGAGTTCCATCCACTGAACTTTGCTGCCAGTGATTTCTCTGAACTACCTTGTAAGGTGATTAATTGTAAACAATTAATCTTTGCATAATATAAATAAGCAAGACTAAACAATTAAGATTGATTTTCATTACCACATGCATGGCTTATATTAGATACAGTTCACAAAAACAAAAACCCACAGTGATTCTGAGCTGCTTCTCTGTGTATTCTGTTCTTTGTTTCTAGATAAAAATTAACAGCAGAGAAAAGTTCCGGTTTGAGCCTATTTCAGATAAAAACAACTGTCGGAATTCAGAAACTGTTTTTGAGTTTGCTGCATGTGCTGTTCAAATCCTCTGGAAGCCAGAGACATGTACAGAAACTTTTCTGAGCATAAAACAATATGGAGAGGATGTTTGTTTCAAAATACAGCCCTTCAAAATTGAACCATACACTGTGAGGGTGAAAAGAGAAAGTAAGTACCAAACCTTTGAGTTTAGATTACAGATAGTGTGGTATTGCCAGTGCTACTGAATATACCATCTCTTCTGTAAGAAGCTTGGGACTTTTCTGTTGATATTTTATATAATCAGCATTTCAGATTGAATTAGTCTAAAGTCAATTTCTATTTCTTTCCCCCCTTTTTAGTGCTAGATGGAAAGCTCTTGTTTTTGTTTGTAGCTGGAATTTTTCTGTTCCATTTTGCAAACAGCCTGAGCAGGTGAGTACTAGCTGCTTTTGACCTTCTTTCCCAAAGCCTGTGCATCTTTG
The DNA here is from genome assembly GCA_013399875.1 of Gymnorhina tibicen. Classification (NCBI taxonomy): domain Eukaryota; kingdom Metazoa; phylum Chordata; class Aves; order Passeriformes; family Artamidae; genus Gymnorhina; species Gymnorhina tibicen. Next base: position 4,564 of record VXAZ01007874.1, read on the forward strand.
GTCTGTTTGCTAAGCTAAAGAGGCAGTTCTTTGGGAAAGTGAAATAGGGAACTGAATATATATTTAAAACTTCCTCATACCATTTGGGTTTGGACAGATTGTGACATACCTTGGAGTGCCTAACTCTGTTTATCAATTAGCTGAGTTAGGGTTTTTGTATCCAAGCTTTCTGCACTGGGGGACACCAAGACAATCCTCAGTGAGCAAGTGTGTGGATCAGAAAAGTCCTTTCTCCCCTTTGTGCAGCACTGAGGACAGCTGAGTGCTAAATAATACTGATTATCAGTGATGCCTTCCTTGGGGGGAAATATTTAGGATGAAGTCATCTGGGGCCTCTTCTGCCTCCACCTTTGTGCCCGCCTTTCTTCTGATGCACGTTTTGCATAGCATGTAAGGGAGGATACTCAGTTGTTATAGCAAAATATGTGGCCCACAACTTCAAAGCAAAGTGAGTCACAAAATAATTGTCAGGAGGCACCTCTAAAACAAGCAGAGCAGTAATAGGTTTTATAGCATTAACTCTGAGTTAGTAAGTTGGAATTTGTAAATGCATATGCTTAGGAAAAAAACCTTGTGGGTTTGTGGAGGGTTTTCTGTATTTTAAATTAAAATAAAACTTCTCTTGCAGTACAGAACCATATTGGTTATTTAATTTTCTTCTGTGTACTAGAGACTAGAAGGTCAATGCAATCAGAAGTAGTATGAGCTTTAAAAAACCCCAGCACAGTCTCCTAACCTGTAACAACTCCAGTGACCTTAAGTATCTCTTGGTAATTTTTCCTTACAGATTTAATACCTGAACTGGGCCTGTTAACAATGTAACTACAACTCTAACTTACAGCTGAGTTAAGTTCTTACTGAAGATCACTGCTGTTTTTACAAATGTTGGCATCTTAACCAGTTACAAAATTACACTTCTCACCATATTCTCTCTTGTTCTCTTTACAGGAGTGCCAAGTTCTTTTACCTTTCTGGAATAATACTGGGTGCTCTTGCTCTGCTAGTCTTTGTCCTGTTGACACTTAAAAGGTTTATTCCAAGGGTAAATCTACATTTATAAAACAAAATAATAGTAATCATCATAATACAAGAAGTGAGAGTACAGAGCCAGATTCTGACCTTGTTCTGGTTTTGTGGCCAGGTAACTGCACTGAAATGACTGCAGGATTGCTTGCATCGAGTAACTATAGTTAGGTCAGAGTCAAGTTCTATTTAGCTTCCTCCTGAGTTTAAACTGAACAGGAGATTGGTGATGTACAATAAGAGTTCATTCTGAAACATAAATTATTTTTATTGAACTGGAGCTAAGCTTACCTTTGAATCTCTGAATCAATCTAAATAAAAATATAGTGGCAACTGCAACAAATTCTTTTCCATTCACCAAAGACAATTCATTGTAAAGCAGATGTGAATTTTTCCTTTAATTTTATAAAGCCTGTGCATTCCCATAATATTGCTGAGATATATTAATTGGGAACACAGTGCAGCAGGGTTATACTGTAGCACTGGGACATGATACACAAATTGATGCAGTTGCTCTGCTTGGAATTGACACTGTTTTGTTGTAGCATGCAGAGGATTGTACAGTGTAAGTCTCAATGCAGATCATGAACCATGTAGGTCTAAAGAATTTCACATCTGTTTTGGCCTGTGAGTTTCTTTGGAAGCAATGGTCCTGATTCTGACTTGAATTTTTTTGATGAAGTTTCTTACTTCTTTTTTTTTTTTAATTTCTAGCACAGTACCTTCTGGATCTTAATGAGTGGCTCCTGGATGGCCTCTCTCTATTTTATTTACTGCTTCAAAGAGAATATGCAGTGGTTGTGGTCTGAACACAGAAACTACCTGTTGGGTAAGAAAATTACCAAGAAATGTGCTGCAGATTTTGGTTTAATTTAGTGGTCAGATGAATACCCAATGTGCCCATAAAAAAAGAAAATTAAGTGACTCATTTATGGAGTCTATTTTCTCCTGAGCCATAGATGTTGAAACATTCTAAAGGTTCCTAATCCACTCAAATGGGCGTTTCCTCACATTGTATCATTAAATAAAGAGTTTGATGTAGAGGACTAGTTTTAAGAGCAGATTTTGCCTGCATTATTAGTTCATTGATTTGCTGTTACATACTTGCCTGTAAGACAAAAGGGCAGCTCCTCTGGCTTGCACTCTGCTGGATGTGGAAGATGGATGCACACATGGCTAATGGGATGTGGCTGCAGGGGCTGACAAACCTATTGATCTGGCACCTGCCTCGACATGGTCACATGAGGAGAATTCACATGCAGCCCACAGCATTAGCTAAAAGCTGTTCAGAGATAACCTTGTGAACTCTTTGCACACTTTGGAAATACAAAGCACATAAACCATCATGCAGTTACCTGTAAGACAGCACAAGAATCAGCAGGCTACACTTCACAGCAGCTGCAGGCTTTGTGAAGCAAAGTTTTTAGGTGTAATTTGCTTCTTTTTCTCCATGTCCTTTTCTGTCCCTACAGGGTATTTTCTGGCTGTTGGGATTACCAGCTTTGCCATTTGCTATCAGCATGGGCCATTGACCACGGATCTCAGCATAACCTTGTTCACATGGACGCTCCAGTTAACAGCCTTTGTCCTGATCTACTGTGGTGTCACCATCCCTCAGGTTGCATATGCAGTCATAGCAGTCAGCCTGTGCTCCAAAGGCCTGTGTTACCCCCTGGGTGCTGCCTGTCACATTGCCAGGTCTGTGTCTATTTGTGAATGTCCAGGTCCTAGGAGCACAAGGAAATACTGGAAACTGATAATGAAAAAAGCCCACGCACTTTAGTCATGATTACGGAATTTCTAGTACTAGTTCATAATTTTGCCAAACATAAAACTGCAGTAGGAAAGGTTTAAGGACCCGAGACACAGGAATTATTTTCCATTTGGCAGTTTGAAACATGAGTTTTGTTCTGTGGATAATGGAGCGACTGTGTTCTTAAGCACAAATGTAGCACCTTCTAGTGCACGGCATATGGTAACCAGAACATTTCTGTTTGATTGATTAGACTGCAGCACTACTGCCTTGGTTTGACGTGTAGTGAGAGAAGCTGCAGGGAACTCATGTGGAATCTTAGGGATAAAACTGTGTACCACCACCAAGGAAGCAGCTGTTCAAAAGTGACAGTCCTTGGAGGTTGAATAGAGTTCAGAGAATATAATCACATGTCCACAAAAATAGTGTTCTCCATTGATTCTAGTTTTCTAAGGTTGTTACCTCCCCTTGATTCATGGAAGCAATCTATCAGAACTACGGAGATATTCCTCTGTGTTCCTGGAGGCCTATTTACATTGTGGATTTGGAATAGGAACTGCTTGCAGTACGTAGACCTTAACTTGCTAAGTGTTTTCAATAGCAACACAGGAACAATGTGTTTGCTCATCCTTGAATTTGAAACATGTTTTAGCACAAGTGCAACGCTCAAATGAAGATTCTAAAAAGCCCTGCCAATTTACATCTGTTTTTTACCTTCAGTGATGGATGGCATCCAGGTTCAGAGTCTTTAGTACAGACTGTTCCATGGCTGTGGAGTGCACTGAACCACAGGGAAGTAGGAGGAGGCAAAGGATAGAACTGGCACAACCAAAATAATAAAAAAAAATAATTAGGGTTTGGGGTTTTTTTTACGCATTGTTTAGTTTTGAAGAACGTACTGCTTTGTTCTTGTCTTCTCTTTTTACATGCTGAAGTGTAGACTGAGTTGAAGCTTTTTTATTTTAGCTAGAATTTATCATTTGTTGTAGACCCATTTTTGCCCGCAGCTGAGGAGCACCAGCTGTTTCAAAAGCAACATGTAAGATCAGCACTTGTTGTAAGCAGGTTCAGAACACTCTGGAATGAGTACGATGTGGCCACAAGTTCACAGAACACACTTATTTTACTCTGAAACACTGCAGTTCATTCTTCATTTGGTTCTTTTTTTTTGTTTGTTTTCATGAACTGATGCTTCTATAAAGAAATACAGCTCTACGAATCTCTCTTAGGAGAATGATAAGGGCTTTTTTCTTTTTTGTGTTTCAAAATCTTTACGCCACAGCACCAAAGTGTAAGGCCATGATGCCAGATACACAGTTCAGAGCAGCAAATATATCAAAATAATTTAGAATCTTGAAGTCTTTCTTGTTAAGAACAGTGGATCTCACTGAGCCAGCAAGACCCTTCACCATCTGACCTAAACAACGGCTACAGTTCTCTGCTTTAAAGGGATATAAGGAGGAAAGTTGAATGCTGCTGATGTTGGAGCAGGTGTTTTTAAACAGAGCTGAAAGTTTTATGGGCATCCAGCCCCTGCTTATCTTAACTCATCACAACATTTAAATTGAAAGCAGTCGACAGAAGGGAACAGAACATGGCACACGTTCTAATTTATATCTAATTATATTATACATCGCTACGCAGCAGCTAAAAAACCATCAGATTGTAAACATTTTGGCCTCAGACTACTCAGTTTTGTAATTTAGAGTAAGATTTAAGAGAAGCAATCTAGTAAACAACATGAACAACTCACAACAGGCTTAGAGCATTGCTTATCTTTGAAGTAACATATGCAGACTGGGTTTTGATTCAGCCCATGTCTCTGCACAGACACATTTTGCATTTTGCACCTAAAAATGGCTGAGCAAGCAGCCATCTCTTTAATTCTCTGAGATTTTAGTCCATGCATACACAATAAGGACCTGATCTGAATCTTATCTGAAGCTCATTAAATATCATGTGAAATTCTACAGCTTCGGTTAAGACCTAGGGTAAACAGGCTAGCAATCATTACATACCTTGTCCTCACATGCAAGAATGAAGCTTGTTCTCTTAAAAGGATAGAGGTGATTAATGCATGTTAATAGCAGATAGAGAAAAAGGGCAGATAATAATTAGGTGCCAGAAGACTTTAGAAATACTGATTATTTTCATTTCATTCTAGAAAAATGAAGCATCACTTTAAATCAAAAAAATTGGTGTTTAAATACCTTACTGAAGAGGAGTATCGAGAACAAGGTGAAAGTGAAACTATTAGAGCTCTGGAGGAGCTGCGCTCATTCTGCAGGAGCCCTGACTTCCCATCATGGATAGCTGTGTCCAAACTCCGGGCTCCACACAGGTAAGAAAACCTGGCTCCTCTAAAACAGGAAACACATTGCACAGACACTGGCACACAGCAGACCTAAATGCCACTTTAGGCACTGTTCCAGGTGTGTTTGTCTTGCATATCCCACTCAGGACCACAGCCACACCTCTAAGGGGTATTACTCTCTGGTGGCATTAAACTTCTGTTTGTTCCTCCCTGACCACAAATTAGTCTTGGGAGTTTGCAGACCTTCACAGCTAATTCACAGTCATAGAACTTAAAGGCTTCCTGCAGTGCCTCTGTAAGCTCTTGCAGTGACCCTGGTGGCTCTCTAACCAGTGAAATTGCCCTCCTTCAGGTTTTAGAGCAATGCCTTTTTCTATGGTGTAAAATTGGGGCAGGCTGAAGATACATACTCAAATATTTAAGCTCTCCCAACTGCAAACCTGCAGTCAGGGAATCCTGTTACTGAAGTATCACTATCTAAGACTAAGAATACAGAGAAAGAAATCAATACTTGCACCAGCAAGTAGGACAAGTAGAAGAGCTGTACCATGTATAGCTTAAGAGATAAACTTAAGACATATATAGGTCAGGAATGGTCAAGCAAGCGAAGTCAGAAAACTCTGCAGAATATAAAATTAATCATAACAGTGTATTCCCATCAAATCAAAAACTTGGAGATATCCGAAGCAGAGTTTCATATATTAGCCAGCCACAAAGACTTAGTCCTTGCCACAGAACCAAGTGTCAGGATTTTAAAGGAGCCCCAGTCAGCTGGGAATTTAATCAATAACAAAACCAGTTCTAGAACCTTCATCTTCCTTGGATTAGCACGCAGACAGCCTCTCTGCCAGGTTTTATAGATTTACTGTTAAACAGTCTTACTTTCTAAGCTGCTTGCCTTCTTTAGCATGATGAGAGATAAAAAAGTGAAAGCTTACTGTTGTATTGTACAACTAATTAAATACCACCAAATATACAAAACAACTGAGACACACGTATTTTCTAGCCATCATTTTGTTAATAGAGTTGTTATAAACTGTTCACTAATTGGGAATACAGAAATAAAAAGGAGAACCAACAGCAAGCAGATTTGGAGAACCCCTCCCAGCTCCCATTAAGCATCAGACGGTGGTTCATCCGAAACCTGCTTCCCATTTAGACGAACAGAGCTTCCAAGAACAGCAAGGTGACGACATTCAGCTCACAGCAATGTTAAGTCTGAAATGTAAATTATTGATCAGTTTACCAGAACTCCAGAATGTAGCTGCATTTCCTTTTTCATACACTCCTCTGATGCTGTCGACACTTACCCAGGTGTCAGAACTGCCGTCTGTTCCCACACACTTGCCAGAAACCTCCAGCTCTGTTCTCTTCTCCTCAATGGAGTTGCCCACTGAAAGTAAGATTTGTGGCGAATTGCAGTGTAGGGACAGTGCTGAGTTCATGCTTTGTTCTGCCAGACCTCCAGTTCGGCACTGACTTGGAGCAGCTGCAGAATTCCCAGTCTGCACCCCCAGGTTCACCAGAGGCAGGAATTCTCTGGCAAGACTTGAGCTCAGCTTGCCCACAGTGTGCACGCAGCACCAGGAGCAAGGTGACAGCACAGCAATGTAGGAGTGCAGAATTCTTGCCGTTTTTCCTTTCATTAGCAGTATCAATATACCTGAATTCTTAGAGCCTTTGTCTCCCATATGCTACAGCTTTAATTTATTTTTAGAATCTAGAGGACCAACTACCCTACTGTACAAATGCTTACTCTGGATTACCCCGCAAGTACTGACAAGATGCGAAAATGAAGTTAGATCTCCCTGCTTAGTCACAAGACCTTGCAGATGGTCTCCAGAAGAGCAAAAGTTACTTCTACAGAAAATACTGAAAAGCTGAGCCGGGAAAACCAATCTTTGGGGTTGTTGCCATCCATTACTGGAATTTCCCCTCATCTGCACTGCTTGTGGGGATGTCCTTACAACACTCCTGCTTAAATAGCAATACCCCTAGCATTTACAGTATTTCTTCTTTTAATTTCTCAGCTGATCACTTCTCCCTTTAAAAATCTGGCAGGTTTGCAGCTTTTGTTCTGGGATCTCCCCACGTCTCACCTGCAGAAACAAAGGCACATGATGAGCAGTATGGCATTGGGAGCTCCTTCCTGGAAGAGCAGCTGTTTGAGACAAGGGCACAGTCTGAGCGAGATGAGCCAGCCAATTCCGTGCATGAAGATGAGGAGAATGAAAATGAAATGCATACACAAACTCCATTTCCGTATGCTACTGAGCTGCTCTGAGCTTTGAAAAATAACAAAAAAGTTAAAAAAGACAGAAAACACACTTGTCCTAGAAAGGGGAGATACAGAATGAGAACTCACACTTGGCCTTTTCTTGTGGTTGCTGGTGGACAAAGAAGGAGTTTTGAAAAAACTGTTTCCTGTATCACCAATGTTACCTGATTAGAGCAACAGAAGGAAGCCATAGGGGCTGTTCAAGTGAAGAGGAATCTCATGCTATTGGTATTTTCACTGGGGAAAACAAACATTGTGTATTCCCAAGGCAAGTACTGGAGGCAGCCTGTCCACCAGGATGCCTTGTTTTACCAAGGATACTACCTCTAGAAAACAGAGAATCTGTTTTGGCCCTTTCCATCGTCAAGTCCTCTGTGCTGAGCACTAGAGGGAGGAAAAGCCATTTTAATACTCTCTTTTTACTAAGTACCCTGTGTGTCAACACTTCCGATAATGCTGTTTGAGTGTTGATAAACTGTGTTCATTGTTTGTGAGACTTTGCGTAGAGAGTTAATGCAGCTGAACGAGGTTTGTTTCTTTTTCTGGCTGGGCTTGCTGTCTGTTAGCTTCATCCTGCCTCTGCCTTTAGTTTTAAGCTCCCCTTGCCCCTCAGAACGCTGCCTGACTTTTCACCCTTTGCCCATAGTATTCTCTTCTTGATCTCTGCTGTAGCTATACTGCATTTTGTTCTTTTCAAGTCTTTGTTTATGTACTTTCTTCCCTCTTGTACAGATCCGTCTGCTAAACCTTTCTCTAGCCCTCTGCTTCTCCCCCTCTGACAGTGCAGATGGTTTAGGAGAGGTTTTTGCTATTTTTGCTATTGCCTTCAGTTTCAGTGTCAGCTTACCTCAGTAAGTGGGTGCTGCTGTCCATTCCAGGCCTCTCAAGAGCCCAGAAAAGACCACAAAGGCTGAGGCTGCTATCAGCAGGGCCAGAGTGCTGCTGTGACCCTGGAATTGGGAATGCAGATAACCCACACAGATCTCCACTGGCCTCAGAGTACTCAGTAGTTTGCTCACTCAGTAAGATGCAGAAAGTCGTTCCTGGCAAAACAATGAGGGAGGATACCTGGCTTTTACCTTCCCTTTCTCAGCTGTCTGTGGGACTTCTCACAGGAGGTATGTGGAGAGGAAAAATAGACCAGGGAGAGAAATTTAGGCAGTCACGTGTATGTCAGCTTATGTATTACAGAGTCCTAGGGTAGGGAGTAGTGTGTACTTCAGTTCATCCACCTGCAGATGTCATTTCCTTGTTTTGTTCTTTAGACTATCCCTCCCTATATTCTTCTGTTCTCACTTTGCTGTTTTCCTTTACTGTCTTACAAACTGCAGAAAACAAAAGACCATTAATTCTGTCACCGTCTGATCTTACAAACCCACCAGGAACTGTGAGCAATGGAGAGCAGCTGGTGCTCAAGAAGGGCATGTCAGACTGGGATCTGTCTGCTTTAGTGGGGTGTCTGTTCTTTGCAACGTGCCCAGTGGTGCAGTGTGACTGCAGCAGTGCAGGTGCTGTCCTGGGTTCTCCTTGTCCATCGCGGCACCAGGGACAAAACCCGTTACCTCTAATGGTGCTATGAAGTGCGGCCATACCATAATCCAGGAGCTCCTCTGTGTAACAAAGGACTCAGAGTTGGTGCTTGAAAGCCCTAAAGCCTTACTTACGTGGTCTTTCCTCCTTTATATTGCTCCAGCTTTGCTTCAGTTTAAAAGGAACACTTCCATTTTACAGTAAAGGGACACTTAACACCCTTTAGTGCCATAACATTGTAAGTACCTATGCAGAATGTATAGCATGTTTAGCGGAGAAAAGCCCTGTGAAGCAGGCGATCCAAGATGCACCCACTGTTAAGTCAAGAACATTCAAAAACAGAGCAAGAGTTCTGTCTAGGAAGGCCACTAGCAGCAAGACTCACCCCTAAGAGAGGCTGCTGCTACCACAGCTAAATCCACAGCTAAATTGCCACCCACACTCTGGAAGTCAGGTTTGGCTTGGGAGGCTCTGGCACTAGCAACAAGCAGTTGTGAAAATGGAGGAAAGCCTCATTATCTTGGATGGTTTGGGAGAAGGGTGGAAACTCCCTCCTGAACAATTACCATAGACCAAATTAAGATTTATTTAATCTTCGCCTGTGTCACCATCATGAAAATTGAGTACTTAAAATCATTACAGATTAGGCAAAGGATACTCAAAGAGATGTCTTAATGTTCTTTGCATGTTTTTGAAGTACACAGGTTTTTTTCGGTGCACTTCATAGTTAGCCAAGAACTCCCATCCAAGCAATTTCAGGCCAAGGAAGAGAAGCAGATTTGTCTGAGCTTAAACACACTGTTTTTCTGGATGTCCTCTCTTTAGTGAGGTAGTGATGATTATCCTTCCATAATATGCAAGTACATAAGTACATATATGTACTATATAAGTACATAATACGTATTTACATATAACAGCCCAGATTATACATTAAGGTAGTATTTTACCTAAGCAATACATTAAATGGAAAAGCCCCCCCAGTTTAGGTAATTATATGGTTTTGAAGACTACCAGGTAACCTACTTCAACAAGGAAAAAAGTTAAAAAGCAATAAAAGTTAAGAAGAAATAAAAATCAACCCACGTTGTATGTAGTTGTGAGATCCATCATTTGGCAGGGATGGGTAAATACTATCCAAAGTAGAGCAGGAAACTCCTAATTGCATGCAAGACAGAATGGCAGCAATATGAGAAAGATGATGGCTACCTTAGTGGGTAGCTAATAGTGACCTTAAAAATCCTCCCAAGCCTGTTCAACACTGGAAGGGTTTCATAAACAAAAGCCACCAAAACCAGCTGCTGTCACTGGAGCCCTGTTCACTTGCACAGTGCTCCTGTGATACGTGGAGATGACACAGCCTTACTGAAACAATTGTTAAGTACTGTCCACTGTTCAGCTAGAAAATCTGGAAACAGAATCTAGACATGAATCCATTGCCCTAATTGTTAGAAAAGCCTTTCTCCCTTAACAAAGGATGGTACATTTTTCTCTGTTCTCTGTGGTGTTTACAGTGATGCCCTGCACTCTTCCATATCAACCAGTTTACAACGCACATTGGTTTGTGTCCCTTATATTCCCTGCACACGACAGAAGGGAATTGGTGCCTACAGTCAGATTTTATTATCAAATACTGTTTTAACACAGTGCAAGAGTAGTTCCCAGGCTCTTGCTTCAGTATCCTCCAGTGACTTTAGTAAAAGGTCTTTATCACTGAATTATTTTCACTTCAGGTGGTTATGTTCACTGCTGACACTGTAATATGAGCAAATGAAATAAAAGTTCATGTTGATACTATTAAATATGTTATGGATATTTTATATTTCTTACCACAGTTTTTACAGTTTCACAAATATCAAAATCCAGGTGTACATGTCCATTTTGCAACATAGAATGACTATACAATTCCAAAAAGAGCAGGCATTTCAAATACACAATTCTGAAGTGTAAACACAGTGTACAAGCTCTTCACTTCACAATCCAGGTGCTATGCAGTAGCAGCTGAGGTAACACCGTACAGCATGAACTCAACAAATGGTTGGTTAGCCTCAAGATGGTTTTTAGCATCCTTCTGTCCTGTCACCTGTTCAGTCTTTAGTTCTCCCCCAAGTTATACAAACATAAAATAAATACATTTCTGATTTTAAAGGACACTTAGACAAGTCATGAGGATTTATGTGAGTACAGTACATTTAAGTTCAAGTGCAAAAAAAGTAACTAGTGGCTAGTCATTGATGTTTGTTTTTATTGTCTATGGTGTTGGTCCCAGGCACTGCCAGAACGTGGGTGGTTCTAAAAGCACAGCTAAAGCACAGCTACGGGACACCCCTTCAGTCAAGCTAACAGATGTCAAAGTGGGTAAACCTGTGCACCCCCTTCCCTGCTCAGCTGCTGCCACCTTCCTCTCCCTGACTCTGGGCTCCTCTTGGCTTTGCCTCTGGCTCACCGCAGTCCCACAGCGGCACCTTCCCCGCAGAAGGCCTCACACCTCACACACATCTCACTTCCAGGAGGGCAGCTGAGCAGTGCTCCCTCAGTCCCATGGGAGCTGAGTGCTCAGGATCTCCCGGGAACAAGCTGTTCATCTAAGAAAATGGGCCAAAACACTATCCTGACTAAACCCCCCCGACTCTTCCCTGAGCCTGAGGATTTCCCTCCAGCAGCAATTTTCACTATACACCAGCATGAGCTGGCTGCAGACAGTATTAAGAAGCTTAACAAAACATAATCCAAAGTCCTCCAGTGTCTTGACATTGGGCAAAGTAACTTCCAAAACATACTGCAATTGAGTTACATTTGCTTCCTCCTGAGAATCTCACTCTACTTGATTTCTGCATCCACTACTTTGCCCCTATAATCCTAAACACTAAGATTTTTAGGTGATTCCTCCCTACCCCCCCACCTTCCCTAGGCACTTAAAGCTTACTGTTTTCTTAATAAATAACCATAGTAACTACACTGCATTAAATAAACCTTGTATAGATGATGAAATAAAAAACCCAAAAAGACCATTGATCAATCTCAGACTGTGCAATCTTGATCAAAGATTCTTGTCTCAATACAACATCAAACCTAAAATTACCCAAACACACACAACCTTATGCCCAACTGCAGGGCTGCAAGCACAGAGGGTAACTTCTTCAGAAGCCTTCCTCCAGCTTCTGTGTTGCACTAAAACGCCAGTTCAAAACCTTTGCTTTGCAGAACTAAACCTTTATCTCAAACAAGAGAACATTAGCTTCAAAAACATATTCTCTGAATATGTATGTGGTTTACTTAATCCGTCACCATAATATTAAGATACGCTTCCTTAAGCTACTCTACTTCTGAGAAATCTCTCCAGAGACAGTTTCACGACATTCCTAGAATTATTGGATCTGATATTTTCTAATAGACTATTCAGGGAAACTCAGTGTCTCTCTTAAAAAGTCTTTTAATTTTGATTTGGGAATAAATTTAAGGAAAAAAAATTATCCAATCAAGTCAGACACACTGTGCCTCAACAAATGAGGAGTGAACTCCCTTTTCTCCACAGATTGCAAAGAAATCTCATAGCACTTGACTCAGCTTTAGCAAAGCAGCCGAGAATTCTTCCTACCATCATATCTGGCCACATCACTTCCCTCAAGAATCCTTTGGCTTCCCTGCTCATGTTGCTCTGTGTAGTCATACGAATATTCTTTATATAGTTAAAAGCTTGCACTGCATCACATTATGATTGTTAAGATGAAGGAAGTCCTACTTTTGAGCTCCTACTCCAGCGTTTCCCAGGTGAGAAGCAGAATTCCATGCACTGGATTTGGTAAGATGAGAGCATCTCAGGGCCCTGCAGCAGCAGGCTGAGCATCATGATCCGACACAACACAGTTGCCATCTGCTTGGGATTCTGATGTTGCTGTAGGTGTTGGTGCCGAACAATTTCTGGACTGCTCAGAATCTGTCGGATTTTGGGGTTGTCTTGCTGAGCCGGCTGATGAAGCACTGCAATTCTCATTGGTTTTCTAAAAAGAGGGGAAAGGATTGCATGCCAAAAGTCAACATGAACACTCAGGACACTCACCCCACTGCCACACCCCCAGATGCATTCAGGCACTGCTGGAAAGTCACAAAGCACTTGCTGTGAATGCCCGCAACATAACAAGTCAAACTTAAAGCAGCAAAGCAAAAGTAGTACATTTAAATCCAGATGACACTAATAGCAAGCAGACAGCAGCTTACCTTCCATCTCTTTTCCTAACTGCACTTTCCCAAGAAGCATGCAAAAAACAAACTTGTTGTGTTTCAAGGGGAAAAAAAACAATTAACTGGACTTCAAAGTGTTTAGACAAGATAATTCTTTTGACTAAGCAAGTCCATAACTTTTTTTTTCATGCTTCTTAAATACAGGTATTTTCAGTTGATCCCTCCCTCCCCAATATACTGCTCAGACCTTCTGACTGGCAGAATTTTTGCTATAGTGATGTACAAATCCATCCAGTCTTCTCAAACAAACCTTATCAGGGAACATAAGAGCACATTTAAACACCAGATACACTCCCAGCGCTGAAAGAGCAAACCACCACACTAACACATTTCATTAGAAGGTGATGCACTGCCTATGATTTTTTGTTTTGCATTGAAGCATAGAGAATAAGGCTAGTACGTGTATAAGCAAGCAGAAGCAAAACTGATCTGAAATTTTAATGAAATAAGAAGGAATCATTTTTGTCTCTAATTCTCTGTGCACTGACCCTCCTTCCAAACGATCTATTTTCATTTTAAGGAAGCTATTTAACAAATTTAATAAGAGAGCTGGACAGCCTTTTCCTAGTTTCAGTATTTTAATATCATCAGCCTAAAATAAATGACTGAGCACAAAACCTAAAATATTTTGGAGCAAGTTTGTCCTCTTGGACCACTGAAACAGGGATGAGACATTTTGGAAAATACACGCGACGAAGAAAATGATACAGTGAGGTGCATTGAATTTTGGCACATCAACAAGAAGTACTTTTATATCAGCACTGTATTTTTACAGGAAGAAAGGCATAATGAAGAGACCATGTGCCATAGAGAACAGGCACAAAAGCCCTTCTGGCTACTTCACAGTGGTCAGGGAAGCAGCTGGGTTGTGTCCAGCAGTGTTGGACAAGACACTCTCAGACACCACACACCTACAAAACATTATTTTCTTGCCATGTTCATTGCCTAAGTTCTGTGTAACTTCTCTTCTCGGATTTAACAGAGGCAGCTTATACTAACCAAGACCCTGAGGACATTTGCAATGGGAAACTGAGCAGTTTGTTTGGACGCATTACTTTGACGTCAGAGACCTTGTGATATCTTCAGCTCACATTCTTTGTCTCTGGAAAGGTCAAAACCAAACAAAAACCCAAACCAACCTAAAGCATGCCTGTAACACATTTCCAAGAATAAAGCCAAGTAAGAAAGGCAGGAGATCACTGACCAGGTGAAATTCCTACACAGTGCTCTGCTGATTCACACTCATATCCCAAATTACCCATTGCTAAAGACAGCACTTATGGAAAAAGCATTTCTGTGTTTACGCCTACTGGGTGCAAGAAGGAACCTCACCCACTCCTTCCAGACAGGTAAACACAGTGGCTGAGACTGACTGTGCTTCCCTACTGGGCTTAGCAGTGTGCTCCAGCTCCAGTGTGAAAGGCATGGCCAGAGCATTTCAAGTTCAAGATCCAAGCCCATCCAACCACTGAGGAAGCTATTAGAAGCTGTTCTGGGGACAGAAGGTGAATGGTGTAAAGTAAGCAACAGCCACCAGATATTTTAAGTCCCAGGATGGCTCTTATCTGGTGTAACTCTACGTAAAAAAGTTTAACTTCATTTGAAAAGAAGGCTCTGTATCCCATCAGTAGCTGTCTGGCACACAGCAACCATGTAGATGTCTGACAGCATCATCTAAGGAAGCAAAACTAAACAAAAATAATTTTACAGTCTGTTAAGCAGCTGTGCATCTTCATGTTCAATTATCACCTTGTAAATTTTGCAAAATGCACATTCCAACTAATATGAAAAGAAATGTAAACAAATATATGCAAATCCATAAAATAAGAGTCCCTTTCTATGTCTCTTCTTCTCCTACCATCTTCAGGAAGATACTACTTGCAAAACTAGTTGTTCCTGCTGCATTACACATAGAAAAAAACTCTATTTCATGCAGTATTTCAACTTCTGTGTCACAAGTCCGGCTTTATTACAAGCTGACAGAAAAGACCTGCCAGATACTAACAGATTTACAGAGCTATAAAGGTTTTCAAGCAGCTAAAATTATGTAAGAACTTCCTGAACATTAGAAGATTACCTGTAAAGGCTGATTCTCAGGAGTTGGATTGGTTTTGGATAGTTTAACCATCTCTTTTATCTGGTAGACAGCATAAGCTAAGGTGACCCAAGGAGAAGAGCTGATGCCCCAGGCAGGCTTGTTCACATCCTCTTGCTCTTCTTGGTGTTTAGTTTTCTTTGGAGGGAGTCTGGGCTCAGTCCGAGGCATGATATCTTCCGACTGCTGTTGTACAAGGTCAATAGTTGCTATGGGAACAGGACTGGAAGGCACTGGAATCCTCTCCGCCAGCATTGTCTTTTCTGAAGTTCAAAACAAAATAATCACTGGCAAAGCCAACAGGCTTAAAAAAGAACAACCCTGAAGCAGACAATGAGCATGAAGTGTTTCTTGCTTTCACACTATGGTTATCACTGCCCTCAAAGCAGAACACTGGCACGAACAGCCAGGAGCCAGACACAGCACAGTCTGGTTAGGGAAACATGGCTGGTGCCTGACAAGCACGGCTGCTGTGCCACTGCACAAGGGCTGAGGAGTATGAAAAACTCCATTTGTTCCCAACAAATAGTTACTACGGAGTTATGCAGTTAGTGGGACAAGAATTAAGGATAGTGACACACTGGAAGACACAAAGTATCTGTCAAAGAGCTTCAGGTAAAGGACGAAATCCTCCCATGAGACCTTTACATCTAAGGTCTTCCAATAAACTGTAATAGTTTTCATGGCTATCTTGAAATGTCATCCATAAAATGACTGCCATGACCCAATCCAATGTGCCTTACAATCCTGAAGAGCCGGAGTATTTATACAAAAAATAATGAAACAGATTTTTTAGTAACTGTGGGATATTTTCAGTAATAACTGTGTGCTCTCTGTAAAAAACACATTCTGTAAACTTGGAAAAAAAAAATTTGTCCAAAGAAAATATTTTACAGATTAAAAATATCTTTTTTTCAAAATTATAAAGTCACATTTGGTTTACAAACTCCTAGATAGTACTGGATATTTTAAGCAAGGGCTGGATGTTCTCTAGGAGCGAAGAAATGAAGAGACTACTCCTGCACACACTTGACCACATGCTTCATTTTACTCATCCAACTGGTCTGCTTGAAAGCAGCCTAATTGCTGTCATTTCTTACAGTAACATACACGCTGTTAAAATGGGTAGTGAGTATTAAATGAAAACCAAAGACAGAAACAAAGAGAGTAAGGCCACTATGAACAAACTGGCCTTTTGTAGATTCACACGTAATTAACTAGATGCTGATGGGAAACTGAAGCAGCAAATACCCTTTTCATCTTTCCATTTTTTGCCATTATCATTTGAACACAGGTGAAGAAAATACTAGCAAAATACATATCTGAACACTTCAGTACAGGCAACTTGATAACTACTTAATTTCATATTCCAGCTAAATAAAGCTAACTTTCATTTCATATTCAAAGCTCATGTTGGGAAGTACTTGGGTAAAAAGCTCAAAAATTCATGACTTTTCACAGTTTGCCAGAGTTTTACTGTCTTTGTAACAATTAGATTTATAGTAAACTCCTAAGTTTGTTCCAAATATTTAATTTCTGGTTAGCCTTTATATTGATAAAAGTAGAGATTAAAAAGTTCAAGTTCCACCAGAGGGGAGATATCTCAGGTTTAAAAAAAAAATCTATAAAATTTTGTGTCCTCTGAAACCATCTCTACAATTTCTAGCAGGTGGCTTCGACTGGTAGAACACGAGAGCACGAAGTGGGATCAAGGTGACCTTAAAGAATTGATGCAACTGACATGACTCACTACAGCTCTTAAAACTAACCTAAGGGATTCTCAGAACTGAGAGGACATACAGGCAGCAAAATATATCGTGCTTTCCTTCTATGGACACTCAAGAACTCAATGCTGCCCTTCTTACAGCAGCATACCACTTCAACTTCTTCATAGCTCAGGACAGAAACTTCCCTCTTGAAAACAAACTGCTTTGTCAAAATCCAAGTTAAGTCACCAAACATACAAAATTAAAGCAGCCAGAGCAGCTACAGAGAGATCTTTTGTCACTACTTCTAATTCTGTAGTGTCTCTGTGACACAAACATTTACCTTCTTCTTCATCAGGAACCAGCATCCATTGGATCAGTGCAAACAGAAGCAGAATCACTAAACAGGCCATCCCTATTCCTCTGAATGTGGCAGCAGGACCTGTAATGAGATTTTTTTTTTTCTAAATTGAGAACCTACTTACTTAATAAAATAAAATGAGTCAGCATTATGTGCTTCTTGGCTATATATTGCCCATGTAGACTCCTATTAGCTTGTTTCATTACATTTTCCTCCCCCATCACTTCTTCAACAGGCTTTGCAAAGGATTTTTAAGCAAGTAATTAGATTCTCATTTGTTCATCGAGAGGCTTTATAGTATCAATCTATTCTCTCACAAAGGATTCATTCATCTTACTTCCAGATCAGGTTGGGTATTCGACACAATACTGAAAATATCTAGGCGTAACATATTTAATCAGTCTGGAACTCTGACAGAACAAAGCCATGAGCAATTTGGTCTGAATGCAGTGCTGACCTTGCTTTGATCAGGGGCCTGGACTGGAGATCTCACAGCCCTCCCCAGCCTGAGCAGTTCTATGATTCTGCGATCCATACAAAGTATATTTCTCTTTACCGTATAACAATACCTACAGCATAAATAAGTTTAAAGTCGACAGTTCAGTAAAACCAGAATAAATAAAATTAAAATTTTCAATATGATTTTTCCTTACCGAAGTAATTGACCAAAACCCCTCCGACCATGGCTCCGCATCCCCTGCCCAGCCCCAAGTGGAGACCTTGCAGTATTCCCTGCGCCGACGTTCTCAGCTCCGGAGGCACTGCCGCGCTGAGGTACGAGATGCAGGCTGCCCAGATAGCTGCATGCGTGACACCTGGGGAAATGAAACATCGTCAGGAGCACCAGGGCCACAAGGTGCCAACACAGCATCTAAGCAACTGCACTCGCCAGTGGAGCACATGGAGAAAAAACCAACAAAATCCCTTCAGTGACAAATGTCTGCGAAGTACAAATCAGCTTTTGGTAATGTGATACTGGCAACCAAGCCACAGGGAGACAGGACAACTCCTTCTGCAGAGTCTGTCAAAAGCTCTTTCTCCCTCTAAGATGACCTCACTTCTCTTCTTGAGACACAGCCCCTAGGGAGACAAGTCTCTCTGCCAGATTCCTTGTGCCTTCAGAAGTGACCCAGGGCCTTTGGTATACAGTCCCAACTTTACAAGCTGCAGGCCATTAAAGCAGTGATGTCTCTCAGCAGTGTCCTTACTGCCACAGTGAAGGCAGCACAAAGGTCATAAAATCCAAACAGTATCAAAGATATCCATGCCATTTTAGAGGCAAGAATTAATCCCCTGCTGCCCTTCTCACTTTCCCCAAAAACCCACCGCCTCCCAGCAAACTCTTTCTGAACTCAACACCAACACACTGTATTTGGACATGGAATGGTTCAGATGGGAACAGCACAGGAGCTCCTCAGGGAAGGCCAAAGATGTCGCTTTCCATGCCTGCTGTTGAGAGGCAGAGTCAGTGTGCCTCCCTCCTGCTGTGGCTGTATCCTGCCCTGTGCCTGCTGGGCCTGCATCCTGTGTGGGCGCTGCCACCGCTTCACCCACTCCTGCAGCAGCCATCCTCACTGCCATCAACCACGGCTCCACGGCAGCCCCAGCCCTCACTGCCACCAACCACGGCCCCCCGGCAGCCCCAGCCCTCACTGCCACCAACCACGGCCCCCCGGCAGCCCCAGCCCTCACTGCCACCAACCACGGCCCCCCGGCAGCCCCAGCCCTCACTGCCACCAACCACGGCCCCCCGGCAGCCCCAGCCCTCACTGCCACCAACCACGGCCCCCCGGCAGCCCCAGCCCTCACTGCCACCAACCACGGCCCCCCGGCAGCCCCAGCCCTCACTGCCACCAACCACGGCCCCCCGGCAGCCCCAGCCCTCACTGCCACCAACCACGGCCCCCCGGCAGCCCCAGCCCTCACTGCCACCAACCACGGCCCCCCGGCAGCCCCAGCCCTCACTGCCACCAACCACGGCCCCCCGGCAGCCCCAGCCCTCACTGCCACCAACCACGGCCCCCCGGCAGCCCCAGCCCTCACTGCCANGCCACCAACCACGGCCCCCCGGCAGCCCCAGCCCCCCGCAGAGATCTTGCAAGTGTCTATGTGGCATGTGGCCGGCATATTCAAGGCTGGGAACACTTTTTCCTCCCCCAGGAGAGCTAAGGGAAGGCCAGCATGTGACCCTCAGCGTGGGAGACGGGCTGCAGGTGGAGCCCTGGCCTTGGAGCACCTGCCTGAGGGCCTGTGTGGAGCAGGGAAGAACAGGACAGGAAAAGGCAGGGTGGTTGTGGAGAAGTTAGAAAAACAAAACAGTTTTATAGTTCATCACACATCAAATAAGCCTGAACTATTTTGCCACCCTCAGACTGAGTGGGAATATTTTTTCCTTATTTCAGAGGTATTAAAAATAGTCATCACAGTTTACCAATGCCTGAGCTCTACTGCCTCAGTTTTAAACAAATATTGGCGCAACTGATGATTCAGTCAACATGTTTCTGTCCTCTACACTTGACTTAGTAATGAACAGTTGGACAATCAATAATTACTTAGGCATTTAGGCTGAAGACTCCTAAGAGAAAGAAAATGTATTTTCATAATATATGGAATAATTTGGATTTTGCTTAGGTAAAATGATAAATAGCACTATATGAAATTGATATAGTGCAGGTATACACATCTTACGTGTCCACCAGGCTGTAAAGGTCAAACTCACTCCAAATCAACTCCAAAATTCCTCAAACTCTGGGTATTATACATATGTATGTGTATATATCTCTATACGTTTTGGTAAAAGTACATCACTGTGTTGAAAAACAAAATATTTGCATTAAAATGAGTCTGTATTACCTCACCTTATATTTTAAGGCTTTAAAACTCACAGATTTTCTATGGAAAAAGCTTAAGAGTTTTAAAACTCATTGAGTCTATACTCTTTTTAGTAGATCTATGGATCCATTGCAAATAGCAACCAAGAACTGTCCCAATAATAAAGCAGAGCTGATTTAAAACAGGTAAAATGGTTTTGGTTTAGAAAGTATATCAATTAACATAAAACATGCAGTTTTATCAGCTATTAGGAGCAAGTACATTTTTAAAGCCAGGCAAATAAAAAACACATCAGAAGTTATTTGAACTGTGAAGCACAATACCACTGAGTTTGTTTGAACACAAAAGGCCATAACTTAACCAACGGGTTCTCGGATGTTTTCATCTCTACCAGTGAAAGTCCCACTAGAACACAATGTTCCTGGTTTCTCTGAAAACAAATCCATACCTTGCATTTAAAGGCACAGCCTTTTAATTTCAGTATGTGTGCATTATTGATGTGATTTTTTAATAATTATTTATACAGCAGTGACTATTTGGAACAGTTTTTACCACAACTTGCATAAGAAGTCTGGTCTGGATTACTGTTACTGCTAACCACAATTCTTTTTAAAAGAAGTTGCTCACTTTATTTATTGTGACATTATTTGCTAAAACCACTAACCACCATTTCATCATCTGCACTACAGTTCCAACAAGTGCAGCAACCCTAGAGTGATGCTTGTAATTTTAGTGAATTTAGGGTAACTTATATGTAAACCATGACCTGAAGATTTGGGGATCCAAATTTATTTCAAGAGAAATATGTATCATAATTATTGTCAGCTAAAGGCCAAACTCTGCTCTCTAGACATAAAACTGTGCTGCTGGAACATCAGTAGGAGTCACTTCTTAGAATAGTGCTTGTTTTGGAGTTTGCTGAGTAACTGCCAAGTGAAAACAGCTCATTTTCAAGTTAACAATATTGTTTTGTAATTTAGAAAAAATTCCTGTCATGCAAATTGGTGAGCTAGCATAGCTGTTACCAGAGAATCTGGACCACTGCCCTGGAACAATAAATTGCAGCTAACTAGCCTAGCAAAACTTCACCTGCTAAGTGCAAAATGAACAAGATTGCTTGTGTGCTCACAGACTGACAACATGGATACATATACTTTACAAGGATGTCTTGAAATCTTCAGTTATTACAGATTCAGCCTTAGCTCTTATTTTCATACAACGCCTGTGCAAGTCAATACAGCATAGTGGTTGAAAACTGTGAATTGAGATGTGAGTTTAAATCTCCTCATTTACTCCTTTGAGAGTGCAATGCAATGCGAATTGTCCTCATCCCAGCTACAAACAGCAGCTGGAACACAGCATGGTTCTTATTACAATCAATAGATGCAGTCTGCACAGTCATCTTCCAGAAATGTCTCCATGCCCTTCAGCATAGCACATGGGGATAATCCTGCTTGTACTGCAGAAACATATTAAATAGAAAAATTAATTGTTCACAAAAGTCAACGGAAACTTCTGTTAGCCTTAAAACCCCTCGAGCTGATGGAACTGGAGTTTACAAAGAATTTGACAGCTTCCTGGAAAAGAGTTATGTACAATTAGAACAAGGACTTCACCGAGGGCTTTCAAAGACCCCTCAACTCAATGGCCCACATGGTGCCCACATGTTCTACACAATCTACTCTTTTCTTGGTTTTCAATACTTCTAATCCTTACACAGGGAAAGCAGCTACAACTCTTGCTTCCTTCTGTCAACAAGCTCACTTAAAAACAAGAGCTTCCACCTCACCAAATTTCATTAAGGGGTCACTTCTTACTGCCACTGACAATTCAGTGGTTATGTAGGAGAGAAAGCAGAGCCCAAAGAAACAGGACTTGGAACTGCTGCAGAAAAAATAACAACTCTAGAAGAGATGAAAACTGGTAAGAGCAGGAAGGGAAATGAATAAAGGAGCGGCGGAAGCTAACAGTACTTCTAAAAGGGTAACCTTGACCCCTCATTTGGAACACTGAATGAGATGACTGGAATCCTACAAATGCAGTGGCACTGGTTAGACACACACGGGGCACCCATGGACTTCAGGGACCAACAAAGGACATCTGATGCAGGCTGAAAAGAGCACAAAGAGCACAGAGACCTGGGGACTGGGCGGGGGGAGCTGTGCGTGGGTTTGGTTTGGTTTTAGCTTTCTCATTTGCTGACTATAAATAACTGCAAATAGCCAGATCAACCAAGGAGCCCATGATTCAGCGGTGGCTAAATACAGTAACATCTGGCAGATACATTTATGTTTGAAGGTCCTTAATTTTTTCTTCAAATCTCAATTACGCAGGATTGTGCCACACAAAAACCCCCACCAAAACCACTCCCTCACAGCCTTGCTGCATGTGAAGGCAAACCTACATATTGTGCAACTCATATTGAAATTTCAGCAGAATTAAAACCACATTCAAAGTACAAGAAACTTATTTTTCAGCCATGACTTACAGGATGCTTCCGTGTACAAACTTATGGCTGTATTGGTGAAACCACAAGGTTTTTTTCCTATATTTTGATATGGGCTATCTTTAAAACAGGATTACCTAAAAGACAACATCCAAAGCTTTGTATTCATCATTTGTTTTCCCTAGATGTTTAAGCAGGAGAGAGTGTAACATACTCATTCTTCAGGTTCTTTCTAACGTTTTCCTATTTTAACACTTGGTATGAACAATGAAGTATCAATTCAATAGTTGTGGTTTGGCAGCTTTTTAATAAAAAAATTCAGAAGCTTGCTGTGGTGGCAGTTATAATATGATAAACTGTTTTTGTTAGCTGGGAGGGTAAGAAGCCAGGACACAAATGGATCTCTGTCTGTACGTAGAGATCCACACAGTGCTCTCTAATATAATTTTGTAACTTAAAATCTAGCTTACAAAGACTTCTGTAAATACAGTAGAAAAAGTTAATTTAAATTCAGGTTATGCTGCACCTAGAAGAGTATAACTTCTAAGTATAATCTGTGGGAAAATTTCTAAATATTATTGTATAAAACCAAAATATTGGCTTTAAAAAGATGGTCAAAAATGGTATTCTTCAAATACTGAAGAAATAGAAAGTAAAATAGTTCCACGTTTTCATGGTTTTGAGAAGTGGTACCCACCACAAAGACACAAAGAAAGGTCATAAAAACTAAGTTAGAACAATGTATTCTTCAGCATTGCAATGAAGGTCTTACAGACTTCTACAACAGGATTTGAAAACAGGACTCAAGTTACTTGTCAATAGACCACACCTCTGTCCTTGTAAATAAGTTTGTGAAAGGCCATGTATCTTAAAGAGGTTCTATTAGCATTGAGAAAGTTACTGAGAGAAATTCCACTCAAGCTATTAAAACAAAAATTGTATCATCTAAAAAAGTACCGATCGAACTGAAAAACTGAACTATTTTAACAGAGACAGAAAGACCCAGACTATGTTCGGAGGTTTTTTGTGGCATCCTTTCAAGGACTGCAACCTCTTGCATTTAATGAAGTTCACATTTATCACCAAACAGGATTTGCAGTAGGTGTGTACCCAGCTTGTGCTTCTGCCTTTTTGTTTATTTAATGGGTGTGTTGGTCTCGCACAGTTCTGTTTGAATAAACAGAGAACTATGCACAATCAAATGCACACCCACCCTTTTGACGTCAAATATTTCCCAGGATAAACAGTAATGGTTTATGTGTTTTATGAACCTGCATCTTCTGGGTTATTTGTGGTCAAAAAAACTAGAGAAATACCAGATTTTTTAGTTAAGTATAGCTCAGCTGAAAACGAGATAAATGGAAGCACCTGATCTTATGCTGGAAGGTCATTACTGCTCTGTCTTACCTTGGAGCACTTCCATCGGAAGAACAGTCCAGGCATTTTCCAGATACGAGATGTAGATGTATCGTGCTGTATTACAGGCAAGACCAATGTACAGCACTCTAAAGGAAATAAAGAAAGGAGAAGTCAGGAGAGTTTGCACTTTCCCTTTCTGGCATGTTATAATATAGCTTACTGATTTAGAAGTTATTTGCATGCATACAGTTTGCCAGTCTAAAGCATTTGCTCAAAACAAAAGATATCCTTTAAGTCGTACACCCAAACATAAACTCTCTGGCCCATTCAACACATTCAAAATCCTGACAGAAAAAAAATAAATCAGAGACAGCAAACCCACTGAGCTTTTACCTAAGCTCTGTATATCTATGCCACACTCTACACGGGATTGTTTCAAAGAGGTAATTTCTAAGTGCATTCAACATCCTTTCCAAACAACCTTCTTTTCTAATCATCCAGAGATTCATTCTGCCATTTCAATGAAAGCCTGGAGCAGGTTTGTATTAAAGAAATTAATTTTAACCCAATTAATATAAGTTTATAGTCCCAGTATCTGCAAACTGCTCAGAACTCCTCTAAAACACATCCCACAGAAGCAATATGGTTTATAACAACATGCCTCAGGATAAAACTTAGCCATCCTGTTGAAAAGCAGCAGATGCTGCATCTCAGAATTTAGACAAAAAAAAGCTCTTACAACAGTTTTTAAACAATGCAATACAAAGACTATTTGTGAAGTGCATTTCCCATTACACATTTAACCTGATGACTCTTCCCTTCCAATTTTTAGATTTAGCATAGCTTCCCTCTGTGGTGCTCATTCATCCAGCTATCTTTCTCTTATTTTTAGATGGATCTTGTTTAGATGGAAACAAAGACTTAATTGAAAACATGTTTACAGCTTGAGAAACAGCACTGTTGCAACCTTTTAAGATTTTTTTCAGGGACAAGGATAATTTATTGTCCAAATAGGGCTTTTTGGTTGAACCCTGGTTTGGCATAAGAGAAATAAATGCAATTGATAATTAGGGTGAAGCACTGACCCTGTGAAAGAGCTCATTATTCTTTGTGCTGCTTTTTCAGTTAGTTTTCTACAAATGAACACCACGATTTAATTAAATGGCACAGAACTACTGGAAAATCTAGAGTGAGACACCATCATAAAAACGCAGCATCTTGTTAACATTTGAGGTCTCCAAATACACATGCTGACAGTGAAAAATCCAGTACCATAGTTTTCATCATGTCAATGACATCAAAAAAGGCATTTCACAACAACACGAATTTACTTTCAACAAGTAGGGTAAGCTGGCAGGAAGTCATCCCCCCTCAGTCATACATCAAACCAAGCTTCCAGATACATGTGAGGTCCATGAATAGCTGGTTTAAGCTGCCTTTAGGCAACACAAGCCCAAGCATTCATGGAAGAAAACATGGGAAGCCGTGAAAAAGTTCACTGTTATACAATAATGAGAACAAACTTGTTCTTTGTGCTGTGAATCATAAATTTAATCTCATCCTTTAATTAATGCCTTCTGTTCCAAACAAATAACTTGGTTCCTTTCACAGCCACAACTTAATGTAGTTCTTATGTACAGCCACATTTCTGAAATGTATTAGGACACACTGGCCACAAAAGGTAACCCAACTCACAAGGTCTGCAGGCTCCTGTCTTCATTCCCCTACTAGAAAGGCCCAGGGTGATGTACACTCTTGGGAACACAAAGGAATTGCCTCACCATGTACACTTGTTTTTCCTCAGCAGCAGTACAAATGCACCTCTCCATTTAGGATGACTTCTAGACAGCTTAATTTCACTTTTGTCTAGCAAAAACTTTGTCTGTTCACCAAGAACTTTCTTCCCATCACAGCTGTTCCCTAGCACAGCCAGACCAGAGATGTGACTTCCTCCTGCTTCAGAGTTTTTCCATCATCACTAACCACTCACCTACCTGTGTTTTTCCAACATGTTACATTTGCAGAAAGATTTGGATTCAGAGTTTAAGAGCAGCAATTTAGTCAGGTTCTACCTCTTAATTTGTTAGAATATATATACAGATTTTTAGGTAAATTACAGTTTATGAAGATCTCTATAAATATGGTTTTGGAGGGGTACATCACACAAAAACCTTTGTATATTTACAGAGTCTTTTCAAAAATGCATTTATAGTAATCACTTAGGCTCCTTATCAGACCTAAATGGAAAATGTAAACAGATGTTCCTTTTGAGCCCTATATGCAGTACCCACAGAGACACCATATTCAATTCACAGGTTAAACATTTAAAGCACTGAATCCGTATTTGTGTCAAGGAGTCTAAGCTGTTTACAGCCATGACTACCAGTCTCTGCTTCCCATAAAAATTCACATGCTGGAACTGTGGTCAGACAAACACATTCAAGCTTAACCTCAAGTAGGAAGTTATTTTCAGAGCTTGACATCATCTTCTTAAGCCACTGGCAGTTTTGAGTGCTTCTACACCTGGTGCCATTCAACAATGGGGTCTAAATATTTCATAACCAGTTTTGTACACTTTTTTGTCACAGTATCATAGAATGGTATGTGTTGGAAGGGACCTTAAAGATCAAGCAGTTCCAAGCCCTCTGCCATAGGCAGGGACACCATTCACTAGACCAGGCTGTTCAAAGTCCCATCCAGCCCGGTCTTGAACACTTCCAGGGATGGGGCATCCACAGCTTCTCTGGGCAACCTGTGCCAGGGCCTCATCACCCTCACAGTAAAGTATTTCTTCCCAATATCCTCTCAAAGAAACACTGCAAGCATGTACTACATATGCACACATGCAGTGCACAAGTGTATGAACAGCACAGCTAATAGTCAGAAATTGGGCATTTTTTTCAGCACACATTTAACACAGTCATGCTTAAAATGCTTGGACAATAATTTGAGTATTAGATTAAAAAATTGTGAAAACAGAATAGGTTCAAACTGTTGTAGGGGTTTTATATGCCACCACATACATTGGTAGAAACAGAAAGATTTATAAGACTTGAAAAAGGAAACTGAGCTTCTGTCTGATAAGGTGTAAAGCCTGTTTTCTTGTAGTTCTACAAAGGACATTCAATAGCATTTTTTCCTGCTCCTGTGACAATGCACACAATTCTGGTACTCATGCCTGTCTTCAAACACTCAGCACAGGAAAGAAAGACTGAATGATAAATGTTCAAATACTGCAGAAAGAATGTCTACATCTAAAAGTCCAACAACCCAGAAGAAAGGAATTTTGAGCTATTAAAAAACTAGATAAAATACCAATGCCAAATTCTTCTGGCTAAGACTGTTTTAAGGATATGGAGTTGGAGGCTATTGGCTCTTACTAATAGGAAAATTAATATATGCACTAGAAGGCAGCAGACAACACATACACAAAACTGTCAAAGAAGATGAGTTATGAACTCCTATCCATTTTTCTTTTAAAAAAAAGAAAAAAGCTTGCCTCCTCTCAAACACACCATGCATTATACGAAGTTCAGAAAGTACAAGGTGGCAGGCAACCAGGAGGAGTGATCTCTTAACTGTGATGACTAAATACAAGTAAGCATTAGATGACATTAAAATATGACTAACGTGCATTTCCCAGGTGTAGATATGTAGAATGCTGTTTCATAGCAAAGAGGGACTGGTGTTTAAACAATTTAATAATCTTGATCCAATCTTGGCTCCACAGGCTTAGCAGTGCCAAGAAAAAAAAAAAAGGAGTTAATCCCATACATCATCCTTCTTTTCGCTGGCCAATGCTCCCATCCCTTCTATCTCATCTTATTCACAATCCTACCACTCTTTTGATTTTCACTCTTCCTTTAGTTGAAGTCTAAGCCTGAATTTTGTACTATAATATACATTGAAAGAGCATACCCAAGCTATCTTTAGCTATCAAGACTATGATCTGTTCTCACCACTCCTCCATCATCATATCCTTCCTCCAGGCTTTGCATGCAAGGTGTCATTTTCTCTTACTAATTATTGTCAAATTCAGAGATTAAGACCGACTCTAAGTAAAGCGATCCTCCTCAGTTTAAAGTAAGAAAGAACACCATCTTTTAAGTAATCTCTCAAATTATTGCGCTAAACATCTCAAACATTTTTAGTAGAGGTCAAATGAATAAAAATATTCATCCCAATAAAAGCAAAACAAAGAGCAAAACCTCAGAACAGAATACACAAAAAGAACAGTGCAAACAGTTTAAAAATACTTACATCTCAATTACTGCATGATTATAAACTGGGCATTTGGAAAGGATTTGATGCTAACAACACACAGCCCTGTGCTTAGATGCACAGAATGCCTGAGTGAACATTAAAAAAACCCCACCTTTGCAGCTTCATTAATTCAGGTTTTCCCCTATCTTTCCTCCCCTGTGCTTTTTTTAAAGAGTAGTGAAGGGATTTAGAATATATAGAAATTAAGTCCATTTAGTGAATTTACTGGAATCCAATGTTCACTAACATGCTGGAAGCAGTCACTTTCACTTACACAAGGCAAAAACAACAGGACAAGCCCTGCAGCCATCTCACTTCATAGCTGACACACACTGCTGCAACTAAAAGAGGAGAGCAAGCTCTGAACTGGTAAGTGACACTGCCAGGCTGCAACCTCATTCTGCCAACACACAGTCTGATTACAAGGCCATGTGCACAGGAGGTGCTCACATCGTTTCCTCAGCTCATCTTCTCCCCTCTCAGCCTGCAGCTGACACCTTTCCAGGCTACTGTGGGGGCAATGCACTGCCCTGCAAGGGGAAGCAGGCTAAAGCGCGAGGTTTGCAGAATGCTGCTACTCACAGGAAAAAAACTGAAAAGCTAATGGTATTTATATGTCAAAACAGACAACCCTCGAGTGGGTGGCAATTTGTAAAGATCTCCAACAGAGCGATGCATCAGGGAACTAGGATGTCTTCTGGAACCATCTGCAAAAGATTATGGCCAGGCATAGAGCACATACTAACATGCATCTCAAATGCAAAGCAAGCATTTCAGAGCATTTTCAGCTCTTAAAATAACAAAAAACTCCATCATGTGAGCCACGTAACTGAGCAGGACCTGGAATTCAAAAAAAACCAAAAAAACAAAAAAAAACAAAACGAAGGATTAGCTTGAATTTTACTTTGTAGCACAAGGTTGAGCCCGAGAGTCAACATTTTTTGTACAGCTCTTTAGTGACTGCTGCCATCTTACCTGATGTGACCAACCAATTCAATGAGTTTGTGGCTGAAGAAGTAGGCAGTCAGCTCAGACACATGACTGAGCACAGAACAAACTCCAAAGAGAGTGGTGGTGCCATTCAGGTCTTCCAAGTGCCAGTACAGAAAGGTGAACACAAAGCCATATCCAAACCCCATGAACCAGGCCACGAAGAGCACGGAGCCATACTGGATACTGCACAGCAGTTTAATTAGGTCCCAAAAACTGAAAGACTGTGACTGGCTCATACTGGTAGGAGTGTTATCTGAAGATTCATTGGAGGCATTTCTGTCCACCTGTGAGATCTCCACCTCTTTTCTCTTTTCATCTTGCTTGAAGTGCGTGTAGTGAAATCGAAACTGGGTGGCCACAATTAACGCCATTGTCATCAGGACACCAAAAACAATGAAAACGATCCTGTAGTTCTTGTACTCTGGAGCTTTACATCCTTGACCTTCAATGGCAACTTCTGTGTGAGTATAGTCAATGCCAATTCCCACAGAGAGCATGGCCAGCCCCCAGCCCAGAGACCCCCACATACGCTGCAATCCATACCGGTCCCTGTGTTTGCCGAGGTACTGCAGAGTTATGGTGTCCACAATGGTAACAGAGGAAGCGCTGAAAAATTCTCCTATTATGACAACCAGCAGAATAAGTAGAAAGATGGCCTCTACTTCTTGTTGATCATAAACGAGCACAGCTTGGTCAGAAGGCATCGGCTTCGTGCTGACGGAAGCTGGGGTGGTACTTGGAGTTGCGTTCCCTGGTGAGGCTGGGCTAGTGGTGCTGTTTTTCAAAATCAAATGGGTACTGTTTTCCAAGACAAAATCCACATCATCGCTCTGTGTAGGTACCAGGAATGTTATTTCAGGATTAGGTGTCCCTGTTGTTTCCAAAGTGACTGGACTGGAAGTGACCAGGTCTCTCCTCCCACGAACTTTCGGGGATGCAGCACTCACTGTAGTCAGCAGAGGAGACACCGAGGCGTTCTGTGGAATTGTTGTTAAAAGGCTGCTCGTGTTGGTGGGATGTACTGGGGGGAGGCCCTTTGGTACGCATCTTAAGGTGGCTGGTCTCACAAATCCGATGCCCAGGTTAAACAAAACCCAGCATAAAAGCGAGAACAGGAGGACAATCTTGCCTTTCTTGAAGCGATCTGCCACCACTCCCCAGAAGGGAGCACTGCAAAACTCAATAAAGTACCTGATGCCCACCAGAAGTCCGCTCTGGCTGGGTGACATACCCAGCTGCTTGTAGTACACAGGCAGCAAGGGGTAGAGAGAGCCATATGCAGAATAGAAGAAAAAATAAAAGACCTTTGAGATCAGAAGATCGTTGTTTATTTTGACACAGTGCTTTTCTAACCAATCCAGCTCTTCATCTGGGACAGTGGTTGTCTCTGTAGAAGGGGATTCATTATTGGGTGGCAAGTCTTGATCCTTGGAAATGCCATTGAAAGGATCAGCAAGCACATACTTTCTCTTCTGTTCTTCTTCATCGTCGGTTAGAATGGCCACCTTATCATCAGCTGCCATGGTTTACCACAAGCATCCAATATCTGGTGGACTCTCAAGGAACTGGGGCTACCCTGTGAACAAATAAAACACGAGGTGGTTAAGGTTTCACAGGGGAACAGACCTGCAATGCCAGCCATCAAGGACAAAGACAGCTTCTTTCTTATAAGTAACATTCCTGAGCAATAAATGCAGTATTCAGGGTGGGGAAGGCCATTTGTATAGACTAGTGGTACATAGCAGCATCAATAAAAATGCGTTTTATGACCGATTCTGTGAAGTTCTCCCAACGGCAGCTTTTATATTGTGCATTAAAACATCTTTCATGTTTAGGACAGAGAATAATTTATATATTCAGAGTTACTGTGGCAATTAAGTGCTAGCATTTGCAAGTCTCTTCTTTCAAGTTGGCTTTTCTCCCCCAAGGCTAACTCCTTTATTTCCAGTATTCCCTCCTATGACAAAGGATAGCCATGATTTTGTAATTAAGTAATGCAGCCACATATATCCGGGTTATTTTGATCATCAAAACAAATTACTGTCCAAAGCCTCACGATGGCCTTCAAAAGGTTCATCAGCCTCCTCTTGAAACACATTTTTCTGAGCACTCCACAACTACAACAGAAATTGATGGAAGGCTTGAGCTTCTAGGCTGAATGGGAAGAGAGGTGGGAATCAGGATGGGGCTTTAAGATCAAAATTAGGATATCACTCTCAAAGACATCAAAGACCTGGGAGCAAAGAAACACAGGGACAGGCCCTATAAAGGTATCTTCAAAAAAGAGTCACAGTCTGAAATCGAAAAAAGGTGGACTGGGAGATAACGGCACTGCAGCTGCCTGAGCTTATCTTCTGCAGAAGAGCCTGCAAAACTGATAAGCAACACTAAAAAGTAAATTAACCACTCCTTAGACTTTGAGTGACCAACCAGCTTTCACATTTAAAAACAACAACCCATTCCAAGAAGCTAGGCTAGCTAAGACAAGCTTCCTTTTCAAAGAATAAAAACCAGCTCTGCCAGCAGGCCATCAGCGCAAAATCATTATTAGAAAACTACTTTTGCTCTATTGGTATCTGTAAATGTAACCTAGTAAGATTAGCTAACGTTCACAGTGCGAAGGTTCAACATTTAATATATTAAATTAAAATATTAATTAACGGTATTAAAATACCGTTGCTGTTTGGGCTAGTACTACTAGCACACAGGAACTTTTTCAAAGACCAGTATTTGAAAGGAGAACCAGAAGAACCTGAAATTTCTCCAAGAGCACTCAATTTATGATCTGGACCTGCTCTAGGAATTTGAAGTTGGATAGGATGATCCTAGTGAGTCCCTTCCAGCTCAGGATATTATATCATTCTATGGTAACTATTTTTTTCAGGTCTGCACTTTACTCCAAGTAGAAGAGGACAATGAAGTAAGTCTTTCATTATTCATCTGAAAGCACAATATCATCCCTTTAAAATTAGTTATGCAACAGTATATTCAATGCCTTTAAATTAATTAATTATAATTCACCATTATTTAATACTGACAATGGATTTGCAAACTGGTACAAGGCTAATAAGAGAAAAGAGACTACCATTCACTAGTATAAATTAAATTAATTGTTCCCTATTGATTCAACATATATGTAACAGCTGACAACAAGCCATGGATATTTCTAAAAACAACAGTTCATGAGAATAATCTAAACCTTACACAGTTCAGTGACAGGCAAGTCTAAAAATACCTATACTAAACCCCCAAACACTTATAAGGTGTGCGTACGTTTTTCACTTTTAAATGTCATTTCTATGGGATACTATCTATGAGGATCTCTGGTTTCACTTTGGGAGAAAAGGCTACATACAAATCTTGGAACCTTAAATATTCATGTATTCAAGGTCAGAAGTAAATGAAAACCATGACAGCACATACACAGAGACTTAAGTTCTTTCCTCCAGTTTCTTCAGAGACAATCCGATTATATTTTGAAAAAAGTATTTCAACTGTCAAAAGATGAGACAGTCCTAATTAAGTTGTTAGAACAGTCAAATGTGCAACCACATTTTCTTGTTCTTACCTGTTACCATCAAAAGCCACATGAACCAAAAACCAGCAGCTGTCTAGTGAGCTCCTCCAATTTTCGGTTCAGCCAGCCACACCCACCAGACAGGTGGAAGAATGGTGGGGTTTTTGCTCATTTCTATATCCATAAAACAAGTCCTTCTAATAAGTAATTAGGTCAGTCATCATCTGTGCTCTTATTTTCTTTATGCCTCGCCTTGCTTTGACAACAAAGACTCCAGAACTTGTGCAGGGCCCCACTTATGTCAAGTGGATGTAACTGAGCTTCCAGTATATGCTCATCTGTTTGCAGGAACTTGCTTACTTGCTGCATCAGAGCTTTACAGCATTTACTTTTGAAGACTAGATTTCCTGTTTCCCAGACATGACAAGATAGAACTCACATTTTAACCATGTGGATATTTTAGGACAACTTCTTTGTAAGTATGGCTTGAAATTATCCTGATTTAAACAAGCTTATTCCTATATATGAGCTCTGAACCATCTGGTTTCATATAAATTATACTGAAGGCTTTTAGAGCAATTAGTGTTCAATCTTTTTTAATTTAGTTTCCCTTTTCTATTGAAGTGGAATTTCAATTTCATATGTTGTATGAATAGTGAGTACATAACAAATTATGGTACTGTTAATCTTTAAACACTTCAGTTGCTGCATATTCTTCCCCCCTCCAAAATTTATATCAGCCTCAGCATCCATCTTCTAACACACTGCATGCAAGGATTAATCCAGAAGATCCACTCCTGCTATTCTGACTAGAACATCCTGGGTTAGAATGCTATGAAAAGTATATTTGATAATAATTTCAGTAAATATTTTCCCACACTATGAGCTTCATTGAATGTTATTAATAATACAGAAGATACTCTACAGAAATACAACAGCATCAAGACTGGTAGGAGCCATATGGCATTCTTTATTGTTTTGATCACTAGTTTGTTTAGGAGTCAGGTTTTTGAAAGTCATATTTAGCAATGTTTAAAATTCTAAAAATAAATGCCTGAACATGAGAAAATGAACAAAGTAGTATTGTTACTGAAAAAAATATACAAAAACCCTGAACCCATGGGGCCTTCCTTCTACTGACAAAAACCCCGTGCCAGTCTGGGATTGAATGCGCAGCAAACCGGACAGATGGAAAACCAATATACTTCTCAGTGATAAGAGACTAGTTATCTACTGGTTATTTTAACCATTGCCTTCAAATACTGTATCTTCACTTTGCGAAAATTTCTTCTAATCCACAAGACAATAGGAGGACACAAGACAAGCACAACTGGCAAGTTTAAAATGAACAATGGAGAACAGGAGTAAGGAAGAAAGGTTCAGAGAGTTAACAGATGGATTTCAGAGTGAATATAAATTTTAACTCATTTGAAGTTGACGAGAACACAACATTTTGGTAGAGGCCTGTTGAATGTAATCAGCTCAGCCAGGACAAATGAGATCAGAGAGGGTGTAGAGTGGTACCATCACTCTAAAAACAGGAGTAACAGTTTGGAGCTATTTCCCCCAAACTTAGGTAAGTTCAGAAACACGCAAGAAAGACCTAAGATGCAAACTGGAAGGAACTTCTGCAAGGATCCTGAGAAAGCTCTGCAAACCAAAAGGGAAGAGGCGTAGCAAGGGCACAGCACAGCAGCACGTGTGTGTCACAAGAAAGCGCTTTGATCCTCCAACTGACGAACGAGCTTTTATCTTGACAGAGGTTTACATTTCCAAACCACTACAGAACTCAGAACTGGGAACCAAGCCCTGGTTTCCTCACCATCCCATCACCCCTGACAAGGCTACAATGGAAAAAGACCTCGTTGAAAGCTGAAGTGCCGATTTCCCCCCAGCCCGTGACCCCACCGTACCGGCCTGAGAGTGTTCGTTCGTTCATCACTCGCTCGCAGCTGCACGGGAAGCGCAGCCGACCCAGCTCTCTCAGACTGGGGATTATTCTGCGAGATCACGCGTACTCTGAACCTCTTTATGCACAAGTGCATGTGCTTCTCCTCAGATATAAAGAATGTACTTGTTAACCACAAGGCTCTTCTCCCCTCAAGATTTACACAGATAGGATTTTTTTTTTTGTAAGCAGATACAGATTCATGTCGCTTGCTTTTACATCTATTCCTCCAGCAAGTCAAAATTCACTTTCAAACCCTTAGATCTAGAACATGTTTTTTATGCAGTCATCTCCTGCAAACAGCTACAACAACTTCCCTGCAGACTTGCACCTTTGAGCAGCTATCTTGGGAATGGAGGAAGAACCATTTGTCCCAAGAAATTCACTGATGACAATGCAGTGGTCATTTTAACAACTGTAATGAGCCTCTTTGGCAGGTAGGTAGAAAGAGGGTACTCTACATTTAGTTAAGTATCTTCTTGGCATTCTTGCTTTTTTTCATTTCTTAAATCGATCCTCATTTAGTCTGTCTCCCCTAATAATTAATAGGATTTCAAGATCAGAAAGGATAAAAAGCTAATCTACTCAAGATAACCTGGCATTATAAGAAGTTCCTTATAAAACAAAGAAAAATAATAATATAGTATACTAAAAACTCAGATCTCCCCTTGGAGTCACTCTTCCCAAAACTTTGGGGAAAAAAAACCCCTCTGCTTTGAACTGTATCTCAAATAAAAAAGTCAATCAAGAGATCAGACCGGGGTAGCAAATCCCTAAACTTCTCAGGGAAAATACCATGGCACTTAAAGCACCAGGCACTGAAAGTTCATTTGCAGACTAACAGAAAGTTAGATTTGAGGTAAAAGAGTACTGTTGTTCTAAAATAAAGTTTAATTCAGCAAAAATATTCCATTCACTAGGCTTTGAGAATTAAAGTATAATTAAGACTCACAAAGCAGAGCCTCAAATGTTAAAAGACAAACCACCAAAAAAACCCCGTGACAGTTCATCAGACAACAGTGCAAATGATCAAGAGAGGCTTAACCCATTAAATACCTAACAGAAAGACCCACTGTAGAAGATTTATATTTACAGTCTCAGAAAACATACTCAAAACAGGAACGATCAATTAATCTGTCAAACAACATGCAGCTGTAGAACCAGAGCAGGCCAGCTTGCTGTTTGCATTGTGCAGACAAATCAAAGCCAGCCAGAACGGCATCACATCTTATTTGACCCCTTCCAGCCTTTCACCGACTAGAAAACTCATTTTGTAGCAAATACATTGACGAATACATGAAATTTTCATACAAACATTTTAAATCTGCTAATAGAAAACATGTTTCTTCAAAAAAAAAAAAATTGGTCACTGATTATTGTTTGATTGAGAACAGGTCTGTGCTAGAAAAGGAGACTTGAAAACTATATATCTTCCAAAGAAGGCTCACCTCACTCATCTCCCAGATGGTGCAACTGCCATGAGCACATCCATCACACAGCTCATGCACAGTACCTCCTCCTCAGCCTCCCCGTCCCACTGATCCAAGCTACAAAACCTTTGGGTCAAAGACTTTCTGCTACGATATCCATGCAGCACCTCCAGAACGAAGCCCCGCATCCAGCAGGCCTACAAGGCATCCCTGCAAGAGCCATAAATAATAGACCACGTTTTCCATTTTCAAGCAAGTTTCATCCCTAAGGAGCAGCCAGGCGCTGTCGCCCGCATCCAAGCCAGAAAGGAGAATGTTATGCAAACAACTTACATCATGACAGAGAAGTGCCTAGACTTCATTTACTCTTGCATCACGTTCCCAAGCCTCTCCCAGTTAAGCCAACCTCCAGGCGGAGCCCTTGGGTGGGCTGTTCCCTGCCAAGCCATACATAACGACTCAACAGGCTGACCTACCTGCCCCACATCATCCCCTGCTCTCTAAAGGTGAGCAGTTCCTCCTGTGAGGCCCCAGCATGAACACCTGACTCTGAATTTACAAAATCAGAAATAAGTCACACAGAGTGAATTAACTTGGTGCTGGGAAATGTACTTGTTTCGACTGTGAAGCAAGGCACAAGTGCTGTAACATTAACCAACATAGTTAGGGTTTCCCTGAAAGTGAAACCATCTTGTTCTAAAGCACTTTTAACACTTAAAGTTGCTTTACTTTGTGTTGCCGATACGCAGTTACTTAATGTGTTGGGCTATATAGGTTTTTCTGCTTCTTCAGTATGGATATAAAAACTCTACACACTGACATTTAGTTAATTAGATTGAGAGACAACAGTATCTCTGAAATATGTCAAGATGAGGTTTATAATAGGTTTAATGCACTTTAAGATAGGTCTGAAGTTGCTACAATAGTGCTAGTATTAACATTAAAGAAAAGAACAGGATGAAATCCTCATCTGTTAAAGAAAAACCATTAAGTCACATCTTAGGACTCCTGCTTTCTAATCTTGTTTTCCATATAATATGTACACATTAAGATGTCTGAGTAGACTCTATTTGGTAAACATTTTATTTTTAGTTGGTACCAGCCTCCAGTTTTTTTAACCAGTTTTCAATTTGTCAACTGCCTCCAAGGTTTACACTCGATTAAGGATGGTAATTTACACATGTGCCTTCAGGTACAAACCAGGCAAGTGCCCAGAGCTGCAGGAATCCAGGAGCACACTGCTGCCAGCGCTGGGGAGGGACACAGGCACCCAGCTGCCCCACCAAGCCTGGCAGCAGCAGCAATACCAGTCTGCTGCAAGACAGCAAGGCCTTCCTGGCCATTCCAGCCTCTGGGAACAACTGCCACAACGGCAGATGGATTGTGTCACCAGTTCACAATTTCCCACATTGCTATATTGACTCAGGCCCATTGTACTGTAGCCAAAGATTAAGATGAATTTTAGGCTGCACTTAAGTTGTTCTCTAGAACCAGCTAAGTTAGTGATAAACCACAGCTTCCTCCCATTAGCTTCTCATACCGTCAGCTTCTACTCTCATAATGTCACTCCATCTGTTTGATTTTTTCGTTAAGTCTTCTTATGATTTTTACTGGATTTATGACTGCTAGCACAAATACCATTCTTAAAGGGATGATTGTTTTCTTTTCTCCTATTCCTTGGTGGGTCTTCAAAGAATACCAGCAATAAAGTACATGTCACCTTTGTCCACTATTTCTATCCAGTGAAACAAAAAAAAAAAAACACAAAAAAACCCCCAAGCTAGGAAACTAACATTTTGTAATCTCCTTCCTTGGACATTACTAACCAGTGAACAAGACCCAATACATCTTAGTAATGTAATAACGTTTGGGGCAAGTTTTTACTGAAATACTTCAGTGCTATGTTTATTCAGGTGTTCTCCTCTCCTCAAGTTTATCATTCCAAGTTTATCACTCCTCAACACTGCACTTTTCATTAACACAACATTTAAAAACAGCCTGCTGTTAAAACTTTAGAGCTGCTGAACAGACATGGGTTTTAAACTCCATCTAACTTAGAACATCGCAGGCATCCGTAGCAGCTATGGCACCTTCAGCACTGACTTCCTAAATAAGTATCTGTTCCTACGCTTGTTCCAATAAACAGAGGAGCAACCGACAACCCGCTTACTAAAACCCATGGCATTTTAAGGATGTAAGGGCTCTGGATCCGAGTGACAGCCACACGTAACGCCACGCCTGGATGCTGGCGGCAGGGAGAAGTGCGGGGATGCCTGTGCAAGAGCTCCCGCGGGACACGGCCCGGCCAGCGGCCACCTCCGGGACTAGACCCTGTCACCGGAGAGGGCAGAGGGCATTATATGGCTCGGCCGCAGCACGCTTTAACCAGGATGCTGAGCTTCAGGAGAAGCGGGCCGGTACCCCAGCAAGGTCGGCACCCACCACAGCGGCCGTCAGGGCTGACACAACCGCCCGGCTCCGCGAAGGCGCAGCTGACCGGCCCCGGCGCGGCAGGAAACGCCTCCGGGGAAAGGCTGCGGCGCGGGCCCACCGGCAGCATCCCGGGCGGCTGCGGGGACGAGGCCCGCCGCCCCGGTGGGAGGGCGCTGGAGCCGGTGCCGGGGCAGACACCGGGGGGAAACGGCCTCCCCAGCCCGGTGGCTCGCAGCGGCTCGGTGCGCACAGCCGGCTCCGGCCGCCCCGCCGGGCCGGTCCCCGCGGAGCGCGGGCAGGGA